>OY755177.1:19750925-19994862 GCA_963576735.1 Bedellia somnulentella
AGGGGTAGCCAGATCTAAGAAATTTAGGAATTCCGTAGCCACTTTTGGAAGCTCAGTGGGGAGATGGTTAAATAAAATTTGTTGGTGATGGGTCTCCAACCACATTGCCCAAGCCCCAATACCCATAGTCACCTCTAACACGGGAAGAAATGGGATAGTGCTGTTCTAAGCCGACACTATCCAGAAAATGCATAATATATTAAACTTTTCCGAAATATCGAATTTAGAGAGCGAATAACTTTTAACTAAGTTAGAATGATAAAAAAAAAGTTTACCTGTCAAAATGAGGGTAATGATGAGTGAGGCCCGGCAAGGAGTCTGGCGCGCGGACACCCATCCTGTCGAAGTCGGCGGTACCGTTTCTTAACTCATTTCTCTGAAATTACACATTAATGTTTGTTTAATATATATCATAAAATGGTATAGGCATATACAAAATATCAAATTTTACCATATTTCAATCTAATAACCCGTGATTTACTCGCACCTTTCTAATAGCCCAAATAGTTGCTGACTTATAATCGGATTAATATAACCCTTGCACTTCTTTAAACATTCCTCAATCGAAATTTCAAGGTAGATCTCTATTTTAACGGACTACCAAATTGACGATATGTTTAACATACAGAAAAAATATATTTGAAAAACTAAGAATTAATAAAAAAAAATGTGATCGATATAATTTGCAAATTATCAAAAGGGAAAAAGTGAATTAGATTTTTTAGGACTAATTTCCGCTCTATTACAAGTGGTGGTCTTCAAACTGAACTATGAAAAATAAACAAGTGATTCATAAAGGACCCCGCAAAAAATGTTAGGACAAAGTCTTCGTTAGGTCAAATCGGCTGAAATTTTGTGGAAACATAGCTTCTAATACCCTGATTAACTACATATACTATTTATATGCAATATTAAAACAGCTATATTTTAAAAACTAGTCATTAATTGACGCTGTAACTTCACACAGTTAATCACGGTATTAGAAGCTATGTTTCCACAAAATTTCAGCCGATTTGACCTAACGAAGACTTTGTCCTAACATTTTGTGCGGGGTCCTTTGCATCGATTGAGTAAATTACGGTGGCATTCTTTGTAATATAATGTGTACTTATATTTAGTTTTACAATATATGTTTTTATATGAAAAAAATAAATATGTTTTATAAATTAATAAATACATTGACTGTCAACATTCATATACTCACGGCTATAAATCCCTTAACGGGGTAGCCAGAGCTTTGGAATGAGAAATTCCTCAGCCACTTTTAGAAGTTGATTGCGGAAAAGATGGTAATAATAAATGTTTTTGTTCACAACAATATTATTGTTCCTTTTGGCTTTGCCGCAGTTTGGTGAAAACTCGTTTTCAATCCGTTTATAAAATACGTTCCAAAAGATAAGACTCTCATTAAACATCAATTATGAGTAAATGTGGCTGCAGTACGTAGTAATTGTCAACTTGCTTGTAATGTGCACTTCATTATTTGGGAGGAATTATTTCACGTGGAAGTTTTACGGCTATTACGTCGAACAACATGAGAAAATTAAGACTGACAAAGAGGATGATCAATTTAATAATAAAAATAAATAAATATATACGAACATATTATACACAGATCAAGTTAGCTCCAAACCAAGTAAGACTTGTATTAAGGAATCTTAATATACATACAATAAATAACACCCAGAACTAAGAAACAAACATTTATGCTCATCACATAAGTGTTACTCTCAGCGGGGATCGAACCCGCAACCTCCGGACCAAGAAACTAGTCACCGATCCACTCGTCCACGGCTGTTGTCAAAAAACGGCTGTGTTTAAAGACCGCTTTTTATGTACATACATACATACATATACTCACGGCTATAAATCCCTAGAAGGGGTAGCCAGAGCTAAGGAATAAGAAATTCCTAAGCCACATTTGGAAAATTGAGTGGGGAAAGGATGGTAAAGTAAAGGTTGTTGGTGATGGGTCTCCAGCCGCATCGCCCAAACATCCCTTTAAAACCCCAATACCGTTAGTCGCCTCTTACGTACACCCATCGGTAGAAACGGGGAGTGCTATTCTAAGCCGACACTACACGCTTTTTATGTATGGTAGTGTAACTGACATTGGTGGTATTGTAGTTTGCAATCTTAATCGTACACTTTAATAGGTCGACTTTACCTAACAGTTACCTACTTTAGTGTTACCTAAGAGAGACTATTGACCTAAAAGTACTATTAACCCAACCTAACAAAATATCCGAGTAAGTATTTTTGTTGCAAATATTAATACTTATCTTGTCTCAAACTCGTATCGCACCCAACTAAATCATCCCGCGTATAAAAAATGAGAGATGTTATTTTTTACGACGCGACGCGCGCCCCGAGCAACGGTACATATACCAAAAAGGTCTTCATCAATCACAAACCTTAAAGAACAAAAAACTGGATGACATCGCCCGACATGCGATCACTTCACATTTGAATTTGGAAGGCACCGTTTGAATGTCATTCGAATTCGGATTGAAATATAAACGGTTGTGTTGAATATTAATAACGTTCTTTAAATTCCTTTGTTCTTCTGCTGACATTTTGTAATATTACAAATGGTTAACGTTGCAAATAAATATGGTATTAAATATATAAAACTGATAGTTCTCGCTAAATAAGTAGAAAGTTATTCCACACTGCATTGCCATAGCTCAGCAAGGTTAAAACACTTTACTTAGTGTGATTTTATGTTTTAGAACTTATACACAAACTAAAACTGAATATGGCATTTAAATCATTATACGAGAGTTTCAAGATAGGTATATTATTTTAAAATATTTTTTATAACCAGCCGCTCTAATGAAGATAGTTTCAGTTAGAAAAATAGAATACCACTGGAAAATATATTGTCTTCCGCATTTCTAGTAAATCCCTTAAAATAACAGAGTTGCTCGACACGAATAATCAGGTTGGCCACAATGCGTTAAACAAATAGAGAAACAACTGAAATAGCTAAATCTCTGTGATAGAAGACATTACAAAGAATTTATGTAGACATGTGGATTAGATGATAATATTTTAGTTTGTCTTTATATTAAAACTAACAACCGACTTTGTCGCTGATTCAACAACAAAATAAAAGAAAAAGAAAAGAAAAGATTTTTTTTATTTAGCAGACATATACAGTATTCAATGACATAATTTAAAGAAATGGTTTCGCTAAATTGGGCCCACAATCAGTTATTTCTGATTTGTGTATGAGTATACACAAAATCAGAACTGGTTTTCATTATGAGCCCTACATAGATACTAATACTTATCTTGTGTCTGAGGTACCAATCTTACTAATCATTTCGGGACAGGGGTTTCTAGCTTATTGCTGGTCATTAAATATTTGCAACCTTTGGTTTCAAGCATACTCAAAGATGTTGCACGTAGTAAGTAAGTAAATAATTGTTAATTTAGTATTAAATACAAAATTATAAACAGTTATTAACCGTTAATAACAACCTGAAATGATACCAAAAAGTGTCGTATTTAGCAGCAACTAGGTAATATATTGAACGATTATTTACTAAACATTACCAAAGGCATTATTTTCTGATACCCATGGTATAAAATGGTTGTTAAAATTCTGCTTCAATCCAAAACAGCGAGACTAAGTAAATAAAACACATTGCTATAAAGCGGCTCCCATAAAATTCACAGAAATATTTAATATCGAGAGCTATTTCCATACATCGTGTCGCATGCTCGACCGCCGTTATACTTTGAAATGAATGCACGCACTTCGGTTCTATCGACAAATCATATTTTAGAAGAGTCAATATGGGTCTAAATTTATTTACAGTAGTAACTTATCTATACGAACAAAAATCCGATTAGTATTAGCCAGAGCTTCTAATATCCAAGCCTGGAATACTACTTTCCTTGTTGGCTACTTGCTTGAAAATTGTTACCCTATAGTTTCTAGTTAAAAATAGCGCTGTATAATATAATGTTTCCGTATTATGATGTTCGAGGTCACTAAAATAGGATTCTATTTTAAAAGTGATTGTTGATCCTACTTATAAAAAAATAAACTTGACTATCTGTTCCCTTCTCACCTCCCAAAAGTTGCTCTGAATACTTATATTCTGAAGCACTATGTTCCTGTTTTTGTTATTTCAGCTGTTAGTTTATGTTAGTAGGTAGCTGCCCACCCTTTTTATCAAGAAAAACTCTCGAATTATAGTTTTCAACTATTAGTATTCAACTATTTACTTGAGTACGGTCTCAATTACGGAACCTCTATAAAACTGGAAGGGGTCTGAAAGCTTTCATGATGTATCGTCTCCAATATGACACAATTACACCTTCAGACATATAACCGATTGACTTTATTACTATACATGAGCATTTTATACCTTTAGGTTGAATTATTTAACCACCCGACGACAAAATAATATAATCATAATTGGATATGCAATTTGCGCATTTCTACAATCGATGTGTAAATATTGTGAATTAAGTAAGCGAGAACAATTCACTTAAAATTTTAGGAATAACTACAAAACACTACTACAGTACACTACTTTTTAAGTTTTAATAACTCATATAACATACATACTATTAGTCCTCAGTGGGATGGCAAAGAGTATCTATCGTAACTTTGTACGATCTTCGCAAACCTTGAAAGGTTGCTTGAAAGCTTGAAAGCTTCGTTTACATTATTTTTATCTAATATTATTCACACTTAGGACCTGCTTTTTAACATATACTTTAGCAATACACCATAGATCGAGGTGTTCGATACATACATACATACATACGTATACTCACGGTTGATGGTGACGGGTCTCCAGCGCGGCATCACCCAAAGATCCTTTAAAATCCCTAATACCTTTATTCGCTTCTAATGCACACGCACCAGAAGAAATGGAGTAGTGCTATTCTAAGCCGACACAACACATTTAGGTGTTCGATGCTAACCTACAAAGTCGAGGACAGGCGCGCACGGCGCTGTGACGTCACATCGCATCGTATTTCAATTCAACCGGATTTATGTAGTGCAATTAAATTGGCCACCAGGAGGCGCCACCGGGGGGCCGCCATAAATTAGGTGGCTTTTATCTGGCCTTATAAGTGGAGAACGGATGTGAAAGTGATTTGGACAATGCAAAAAAGCATTTTAAATACACTATAAAACATTAAATGAATTAATTTAATCGCTATGGGTATATAAAACTAGGTAGGTAAACTAGGAATAAACAATTATACCGCCACGGAGACAGTAAAAAAGATTATGTGAATGGTGAAAGAAACATAAATTATGAATACTAGCCATTCCTAAGCCACTTTTAAGAGTCACTCTAACCAAAAAAATACCTATATTTACTTTATTTAGTCGATTGGTAAATCAAATATTACTTAAATAACATACATACATATACTCACGGCTATAAATCCCTTAACGGGGTAGCCAGAGCTTTTGAATGAGAAATTCCTCAGCCACTTTTGGAAGTTGATTGGGAAGAAGATGGTAATAGTAAAGGTTTTTGGTGACGGGTCTCCAACCACATCGCCCAAAAATCACTTAAAAAGCCCCTGTACCCTTAGTCGCCTCTTACGATCACCCACGGGTAGAAATGGGGTAGTGTTATTCTAAGCCGACACTACAGAGCAAAATACTTAAATAAGCATCCATAAAATGACACAGAATCCAGATGAACTATTGGACATCAATAACACGTCAAGAGGGTCTCTTCTCAGCGGTTACCTGTTATTTTTTACACTTGAAAAGGGTAGCAATGAATCAGGTGCCGGTATTTCAACTATTTCATCTTCATTGATACCCTTTGACCGACCCGGACCTTTCTGAGAAACTATATTTGAGTGAATTCTCTATAAATTAGTTGTTACCTACAAGTTCTTGGTCTCGTGTTGTAAAAACATTAGGACTTCATAAATATATTTGTAAGATTATATTTGTTATACATATATGACTAACCTATTTCTACCCGCTGATTTCTGGGGTTTTTCAACTGATTAATGGGCGTCACAAACCGTCCCCAATTTTACAATATTTTCCCTTCTAAACTTCTAAGAGTGACTCAGCCCCTCTCTCTCTTTTTCTCAGACCTATAAAGCTCTGCCTACCATTTTTTGAAATGAATATCTCTGATTTTATGTTTTTGAAGCATTTGAAGCATTTATTTAACGATTATAGGTGTAAAGGTCTTCAGGTATTTACAAGTGCGCAATCCATAATCTGCCTTAAATGGGCGTTCGAATATTTATCATTATTAATCCTTACTTCCTTACTAGTATTATAAATGGGAAAGTGAGTTTGTTTGTTTGTTTATTTGTTCCGCTTTCACGCCGTAACTACTGAACCGATTGCTTTGAAATTTCGTAAACGTATAGTTAGAAGTTTGGATTAAATAATAAAGTACTTTTATCTCGGAAAAAAATGATGTTTCCGAGGGAAATCGTAGGAATGAGAAGTTTTCTTATAGTAGTGCTTTATACTGCAATATAACCGAATTTCACGCGAGCGAAGCCGTGGGCGGAAAGCTAGTCTTCTATAAATCATGCATAAAATATTGGTATAAGATTGCGGGAAACCTATGTTTGTGACTAGACCAGGACAAGTTGACGTCTGCTGGCTGATATCATGGCATTTGGAAAAGAGGCCCTACGTAAATAACATTTGTAAACTAGTAGCAAACAAAAAATTTAAATTTATGTCTTTCTCTATTTTTCGTATCTTCTAAAGAAATTTTTGATTTGCAGCTGTACTGTTTTTTGTTTTTGTTTTGTGGATCTCACCAACTTATCTCATTCTTTAGGTTGTGTCAATAAATGCTCAGCCCTAGTGTAAATGATAGCCAATAGTGAAACAAAAATCATGACCGTTTCAGTATTTAGCTCGTACCTTTATTACGAACAATACACTTAACAATCTTTGCTTCTTTGTAATATTAGTATAGAAAAATTAGTCAATATACATTCTTACAGTGGTGCTCATCATCGGAAATCCAAGCCGAATAAAGCAACAATGTTGCCAACAATCTCAATGCGCAACAAATGAGCTGTAATTAGGAAGCTAAATAAGAATTAATTACCCCGACTCGGGAGCCGATCGCCGCCAAACACCAAACGTGCCTCGCATACTCGCACACTAACTACCACACACGGTACGTGGTTGGCGCTAGCGTACTTATCTTTATATAAACACAGCAAGTTTTGCCTTATCTAAGCTGTTTTTTTATTTATGGAATACTACAATATATACATACATATACTCACGGCTATAAATCCCTAGAAGGGGTAGCCAGAGCTAACGAATTAGAAATTCCTCAGCCACTTTTGAAAGGTGCGTGGGGAAAAGATAGTTAAATAAAGGTTGTTAGTGATGGGTCTCCAACCGCATCGCCCAAAAATTCCTTAAAAAGCTCCAATACCGTTAGTCGCCTCTTACGTACACCCACCGGAAGAAAAGGGGTAGTGCTATTCTAAGCCGACACTACACAGCAAAATATATAATTAATATATATAATCAAAAACTTAATACTTGGCGTGGCAAACCTTTGAACAAAACTTTATATTATCAGCTTCAAAGAGTCTCACAAAAAAAACTTTCAATCCTCTATAAGTCAAATAAGTTAATTATTCAAAATGGCAGCTCTACATCTTTTTAAGGCTTAAAATAATTTAGGAGTATTAAGTGAATTAGATTGGTTTAATAGCAGCTTTCCGAGTCCAATTCGATAATGACTGTTATTAACGAGCGCCGGGCACGCTTAGCTCAGTCGCTCATTTCAACGCAAAAAAGACTTCTTGTTACCGAAACTGTAATTATTAAAATCAACTGATATTACCGACACAGATTTTCGTTTTTAACTGAAGTGATTTTATTGTTAAATATGGTTTTTGAGTTTGGATAGCGTAGAGTGAAAGTACAAATATAATAATCTAAATAGCATCATAATTACATCATTTATTTAACAATCTTTTCCCCAATAAACTTCCAAAAGTGGCTGCAGAATTTTCCGATTATGTATCTCTGGCTACTCCTTTTGTTGAATAACAGCCGTGAGTATACCGTATGTATGTTATAATTCAAAAGTTTCATATAAATATTTCCAAGAAACTATTAGAGATGACTTGCCTACTCTGAAACTTTTCTTGATGAATATTGTTTTTACCATAACTTACTGATGATGCTACAGTGTCTACGAGTATATAAATGTAGTAAATAAACATTGCAAATATTTTTTATAATAATTATTGAAGGATATACATTTAAAATAGAAAACTATTAATATTTTTATTTTAAGTCTTTAAGGGAACTTACCCAAATCGGCGCGGTGGGCTGCAGTTGCGATGCGAACGCCATCCGGAACACATCTCCCACCAATCTGTTCAGTTCACTGGCCTGCAACAATACACGTTATCTTGTTACAACCTTTTGAATATTTTAGACTCTTATTCTTAGGTCTTCATTCCAATACAGCAGCTAAGTTTCAAATAAACCCTTTACATTCATCTAAACGTCTAAATGGAGACTACTTCTCGTTGATAATTTTTATTAGTTTTTATGAAACTTTTTAAACCTCCTTTAAATACAATTTTAATCGTGATAAAAAGACATAGGGAATAAATTGACCACAAACATCGTTATACATGGTGTGTAACAAAATTGTTATGGCGTTGCTCTACATTCCTTAGATTCCTGTCCAATTACTTATAATAAATCATTCGCCTAATAATAGTAACTCATGTTAAACTCTGTAAAGTGTAAAGTCTACTATTACCAACCCATCCAAAGTAAATCTTGTTATGTAATAGTTTGAACGAGAGCGACGACATTATCTGCGTCCAAGATCTACTTAATGACTCTGTCAATCAAAATTAATCCTCCAATTATTCAAATCAAGCGAGATCACTCACTATCTCTTACTCCTCGTTTTGCTATCATTATACTCATTGACAAGACATCTTTCTTAGCTCGTCTCTGACTAGTCAGTAATTATAATGCCAAAGCTGCATGACCGGTGTGAGATGATTTCTTACTTGGGATAATACGCTTGCATAGGTTTTCTTAACTTAAACAGATGAGTATTTGTACCGGCAATCTAATGGGATTAAAGATTATAAAAGGACAGATTATATTATTTATTACATACATACATACATATTCTCACGCCGTTAGTTCCCATTGGGGTAGGCAGAGGCTATCGATCGCCACTTTGTACGATCCTGGCAAACCTCTCTAGCTTCATTCACATCCACTTTTATTCTTCGTACTTCGGACACCTGCCTTTTTGAGCACATTTTCTATTTGATCTAAATGTGTCCTCCGAGGGCGTCCTCTACTAACATTACCTTCCACATTGGCTCTATATAACTCTTTCACCACTTTACTGTCATCCATCCTCTCTATGTGCCCAAACCATCTCAACATTCCTTTTTCTATCTTTCTTACAATATCATCTTTTACACCACACCTTTCACGAATCACATCATTCCTCACACGATCACATAACCTTACATTACAAACTTTTCTGAGGGATCTCATTTCTACTGCATATATTATTAATTATATATCTGATTTCACAAAGAATCGGTATTTATTTCTTTTTCTATTAGCTCTTTCGTCAAGAACTTTTCGTAAATGTATTACATATGATAGTTAAACTATTAGACTGAGAGACAACCTAAGTTGCTGAAAAACGATAGTAATATAATATAGTCCGAATTAAAAATAACTTAGTAAATGTGAAACTCGTAAGTAAAATCATCACTGCACTCAGCATAATATATTTAGTTTCAAATAATATTTTTAAGCCATAAGTAATACTAATACTTAAAAAACCGAAAAGAAAGGAGAGAGAATGTCACTCAATAACTGGGGAAAGGCACTTATAATATTGATAAGAAATTAATATACGATTTTGTCGCTCAGTTGATTGAGTCCCTTTTAGTACAGGCAATTAGTTTTGAAATTCTTGAAATAGTTCGAGTGAGAGTTCATAAAACCATGAAACTACTGCTATGCGTCATTTATATCATAAAGAGACGTGATAGCTCAGTGGGTAGAACACCGGTTAACGTGCAAGCGACTAGTGTTCAAATCCCGGGTCGGGCCTAAACCAATTTGTCTTTTCTAAAGACATAAGTGTGGTTTATTTATCATGGTTGTTAAAGGTGAGGGAAAACATCGTGAGGAAACCCACATGGCTGAGTTGTACTTAGTCATGTGACAGTGTATTCGTACAAAACGGCGATAGGCCGGCCCCCTATCACGTGAGTACACTGTCCAAGCAAAACGTGGGTACTCTGAACACCAGGTGACAAAGTCACGTGATGTTCAAAAGTATTAGTACCTCTGCCAACCCCCTCGGGGATATTCGGCGTGAACGTTTATGTTATATCATAAAAATACTTTACTTATCCTCCGGACAAAGTATTTAAGAGCAATACTATTTGACAACATTGACAAACGTCATAATTTTCATTTTGGTGTTATTTAACATAACAGGTTTTGATATTTTAATAACTGTGATGATGATACCATGTGTAAGCACTTGATATAATCTTAATATATACGGACACAATATATATTTCAGATACGGGTATTGCTTTGTGGGCGGGCGCAAGATAAGTTATCTATTAAAACAATAAATAATAATAATGTAACAATTCTTATGTAATGTATGATAAGTAACTAATATATAAAGGAAAGAATAATTTCAACACCAGCGAGGATCGATCCACGACCTCCAGGTATACGCCCCCGTCGCTCGGCCAATTGAGCTATAGTGTCAATGGCTACTGGTGCGAAATTCTTCGTTCCTTTGTTTCTTTTACACTTTTGAAATGTAAGATAAATTGTAGAACATTAATTTAGTTTTAAAGAACATTTTTATACATTTTTATTAGTATATTTGAATAAATTACATCACCAATTATCGCACATTAATTTTACGCTCCCAGCGAAATTCGTACCTGCGACATTCGGATCTTTACGCGAGTTACCTAACAACTTGGCCGCGCACGTCGACCTGACCCATCTCTTCCAGCGGATTTCATAATGGGGGATTTATGGATTGAAGATCAATGATTCTTGGGCGATGCGATTTGAAGCACATCAAAAACACCCCCTTTTTAACAATCTTTTCCCCACGCATGTTCCAAACGTGACTGAACAATATCTCATTCTAAAGCATTGGCTACCCCTTTCTTTGGATATATAGCCGTGAGCTCATGAACGTAATTATAATATGAATAATTGATCTCACCGTAATATTTATATCAAAATGACGCACCAATGTTTAGTTTTGGTACACAAATTTATAATTTAAATGAACATAACAGTCACAAAACATAGCACTAAATACACCGTAGCTCTCTTTCAAACAAGATATATGGCAAAGATTTTAAAGGAGCAAAAAGCTACTAAAGAAAGGTCATTAAGAACCTATTTGTAGTGAGCCAACACGGAGCCAACTTAACAAATGCCTCCGGGACGCCGCGGGTCCACAATGGACAATTACTTGGGAACGATTCTTAAAAACAATGCGGATTTCCAACCGTTTTCTACTGAACGTCTTTTATGAACTCGTTAAATATTGTGACCGAATGTTGCATTCATAAGCAAAATGAACGAGCAAAGTTAAAGATCATCTGGTATTGTTTCTGTTTAAAGACACATATTTGTCTAGTTTTTAGTAAGAGAATCCCACGGATTATACCCCGGATAAATAAATATGCATATACAATTTTATCTACGCTTAAAGATTTGTACGCATTCGAATACTTTTAATATTTTTTTTGCATTCTGTGCACGGAATAATTTGTATTCAATTAAAGGTATACTTCTATGTAAATGACTGAAAATCAGTGTTGTGGGGTAAAACTCACAACGACAATGCTGAGTCAGGCGCCAATTTGTTGTTTTCGCGCATTTTGTGAAAGCAACATTGTTTTTATTGTAAACTGTAAATTTTTTACTTTTTCTTATTTTGTAAAAATATTTACATGTTTGTGTGCGACTAGCAACATATAAACGTTTCTTTTTCTTCTTCTTCTTCTAAATGAGTATAAGAGAAATGAGTAAATGAGAATAAATACGCGTCTTGTATTATTTTATGTACCTATTTCATAAATTGCTATAACTGATTTCTGGCAGTAAAATGTTTTATATTTAAGTCCCTATACTAAATGAAACAGATTTATTAACATATTAAAAATATAAGTTAAAACAAGTAAAAATATAAGTTATTTATGTCTCCTGCACGTCGAACTAAACTATTAATTGATTCATACATATACTCACGCCATTAAAATTGCAGTAGGCAGAGACTTTCGGCTTCCATATTGTTCGTATACATCCATCAATATTTTAATAGTTATCTTTTTATTTATAACACTTCTTTGGTATTTTTAATCAAATTTACTATTTGATTAGAATGCGTCCTCCGTGTTTTTCTCTACTAACAATACCAACCACATCTGTTTAGTATCTCTTTACCAATTCACTTTTATCCATCCTTTCTATGGGCCCAAAGTAGACACCCTATTGCATGTACCCTTGTGTAATTTTGACGTTCAATATAAAGGATTTAACCAATGGCTTCGGATGACTCTGGTTGTAACGGTTCATTGTTAAAATAAAAGGATACATATATCACAATAACTATGCTAACAGATTGCTCACTCTTAGCATAGGAATGCTTCTATTATCATATTTTAAGTTATGGCCCGCAGCCCATCCTCTATGGCTTAGCAACTCAAACATTTCAAGATATGTGTGTATTTTTAGTGCATTTAATATAATAGATCTCATGATAACTGTTATTTAAACATATCAGACGTTATTCTTTAAGGCACAATTCAAGACCAAGCTTTTATCTAAATGGCTTTTATTCAGTAAATTCAAAAACAAATCTGCGCGCAATAATTCAGTGAATGCCTGGAAAGAGCCGGCGATAAAAAGGGAAAATCTAAATAAGTTTCCTTCAGATTTGTTATTCCTCCCGACCCGGGTAATGAGTCCGAACCTCCGCAGTGTCGCCGAATAAACGGGTAAGTCCCAACTAGTCAATTCTCCTGACCTACACGTGATAAAAAAAGTTACGTTCTAGATTGGATTCTATCCAAATGTGGACCTCGAGTCTTGTTGATATACCTTCGGCTAGAATTTGCAAAAATAAGTAGGAAAAGCTTCAGAATTTTATATCTCTTTCAGCAACTGGGTGTTAAAAAAATTCCTTCCTGGTTATAACAGTTTAATTGGTCTAGTCATATTGCTGTGTAGTGTCGGCTTAGAATAGCACAACCCCATTTCTTCCGGTGGGTGTACGTAAGAGGCGACTAACGGTATTGAGGCTTTTAAAGGATTTTTGGGCGATGCGGTTGGAGACCCATCACCGACAACCTTTATTTTACCAACTTTTCCCCACTCAACTTTCCAAAAGTGATTTATAGCCGTGAGTATATGTATGTATGTTTATATGGTCTAGTCATTTCAAAAATAAGTCAACACAAACAGAAGATCTAAACATCATATTAGAATCAGTTATTTTAATATAAAAAAGAGTTTATTAATTTCCCTTTGGCCAAAATATTTTTAACGAACACCTAAATTTCTAAATGAGCATTAAATGTCATTAAATATTGTTATTATGTTTTTGCCCTACTAAGAGATTTTTGCTGTGGTGTGTAAGATACACAACATATTTTTGTAAGCTTTTTTGTTTATATTTACATCATCTATATTTGTGACTTTGTTACTCGTATTACTAGGGTACCATACTAGTTGCATAATCATTTAGGTTAACTACATACAATTGTACATCTTTATTATCCGTTTGTTTCAAAAGAAGCTGCCAATTTACTATATTTATTTGCAACTAGTGGATCGGCCCAGCTTCGCACGGGTAGCGTTGTTTTTAATATTTGAGGTTTCTTGAATCACTGCTCAAGCTTAGAATGCTCAAGCGCAATGATTACTACATAGACCACTCCTGAATAGTGTAGCTTTGTGCTTTCTGTGAAAGCTCTCATATGAACGGTTTAGTGTCTTCAAAAATAACCTAATTTTTTGAATTAGTTGAAGTTGAGTTGAGTAAAACGCTATGAAGTACTTATAACAACTACAACAACAGGCGCCATCTAGTATGTAATATGTAAATTAGTAATTATTTGGTTTTGATCACGGGCGCGATGACTTATTTCATGTGTAATTTCGGTGTTTCTCTACCGATTTCCATGATTATTTTTTTATTGAATAGGTAATGATGTTAACTTTTTTTTTCATTCATAATTATCTTATATATTATTAATTTATGTATTTTTAACCTTAAAAAGTAAGTATCTTATTAAGGTATATTTTATTATCATAAATTATTGTTAACATTATTTCCTAAAATCTCTATGCATTGCATATTTTGTAATCTTGTAGTGTTTGCTTGGTCTGGTGGGAATGACAATATAATTCATTTAACTTACTTAATTTCATCTGTATAAATTATCCATATTACAACTGATGTATAATTGTTTTGTTTTCATTAGTTATTTTAATTTGCGTTTTTCTGTATCGTCTGTATATCAATTGGTAGAAACTTTATAGGTCAAGAACTTCTCTGTATTTTTATTGTGTACCGTTTGTTTCTCAAATAAATAAATAAGGCATGAGTGAGAGTATTATAAACGTAAGAGTAAACAAATATAATCAGAATGCTCCGAACTGCTAAGCTATCAGGAGTTACACGTGATATTGTGAGTCAACCATAAAAGGTAGACGTATGCTTTTGTACATTTTGTTTTAGAAAATTTTACGAAGAATATTTTAGTCATACATGATTTCTATGTAACTTAAACCATTAAGGCTGCACACGCGACGGAAGCTTAAAAAATGTAGTAATTTCTACCGTTTTCCCAAAATATCCCCAAATTCCCCTTTACTACTCTGCTGAAAAGTATACTATAACCTGCCCAGGAGTATGAACAATAATTGTGCCAAGTTTCGTTAAAATCAGTCGAGTAGTTTTTGTTTCCATAAGGAACATACAAACCGACAGACAGACAGACAGACAGACAGACAAAAATTTTACTGATTGCATTTTTGGCATCAGTATCGATCACTAATCACCCCCTGATAGTTATTTTGAAAATATATTTCATGTACAGAATTGACCTCTCTACAGATTTATTATAAGTATAGATAGATTACAGTCGGGTTTATGTTCAACTAAGATGACATCCAAAACGCTTCAATTAAGTTGATCCATTTGGATGTCGTAATCCAAGTCCATACACGATGGCATTTAAGAATAACATCAAGAGCGCATATTTACTCCAAGTAGCCTTCAAGTGAATAGTCACTTGAATTTATCTTACTTGGATAAAGCAAACATAGCTCTATGTTGATGATTGATGAAAATAACAACAAGAAATTTGAATGAAAAGAAAAAAGAATAGAATATTTGATTTATTTATTTATTATATTGCATCACACAACATTACATGTTCAAAAATCTTTTTTTTTTATAAAATATATGAAAGCCACCCTACTAGGTGTGTTGACAACTTGTGCAATTAGTTAACTTGTTACTAAATCTACCATCGTTTTTTTACATGTTACTTAACATGCTAAAGAAAATAGATACGTACAATGATTGTGCAGGAAAAACCCAAAAACGAATCCTCAGAATGGTTTCACTTACATTTTATTCATTCGACGAAACATTTTGAGAATCTATTCTGTTTGCGGGTTGCTATGTTTTTTGGATATTTCGCAAATTCCAATACTATTCCAATCTTGGCTGAATGCGTGAAAATAACATCGCGAGGCACTCTAATTATTATGGAAATCTTAGAACTTCTTTTTATACGTTATGTAACTAGGTTATTCATATTGTTTTTGTTTTGCTATGAAATTTGGGGATCACATTTGGTTGAGTAATGTCGTTGTATTTGCTACTTGTATTTAAATTAGTAAAAACAATATGAAAATTTGCAATTACTACATATGGCTACATACGTTACGACTATAAAACCCAGAAAGGGAAGCCGGAGAGCTTCAGAGGCAGGATCGTAAGATGATGATTGGCGTTGGATCTCAAGCCACCTCGCTCAACTAATACTTAAAGCCGGAATATTCTTAGTCACCTCTTATGACACTCATCACTGGAAAAAAATGGTTTAAATGTAAATAATTATGTTTTAAGTAGCAATCGAATTAAATTGAATGGCACTGGCTGAAAATCAGCGCCACGGTTGGAGACATCATCTGTGGCAACATGCTGAGCCAGTGACCAATTCACAGCATAGGGCTGCTTTTTTTATATTTTATTTTTTTTACTTACGTTCTTTTGTTGTTATTGTTTACCAAGTTTTTTATATTTTTCATTTGTTCTGTATTTTCTTGTGCACTGAATTAAGTATTTTCTTTCTTTTCTTTCTTTCTTTCAATCGAATGAATGACTTGTTAAAACACCTATAGTTTTGGCACAGCACCAGTTAGTAACTCCCATCTCGTGCTTAAGATAAAAGTACAATTTATTGGTTATCAACTTATCAGTCATATCGAAAATTCGATACAGTGAATTAAAATATTCGTTTAAGCGTTAAAGCGTGATATTGTAAACTTATTGGTATTAACATGTCTATCATGGTCACGCCTCACGCAAGGCTAATAAAGGAACATCAAGAAAAGTGGCAAAAAAAATTAAACGTAGAATGTTACATAAATTGTTTCAATCCTTTCAAAAGTAGTTTTTATAATACGCTACGTTTTTATTAAAAGAAAGAAAGAAAAAAGCTTTATTCTCCTCGTGAAGAGTATTAGTCATGCATGTCCTGTTGAATGATTGTTATTTGCTATGAATATGTCTAAAAATCGTGATAACTTCAAATAATCAGTATTTTAACCAACACGGCTAACTTTATACTTACCTATACCTAGCCAGTAATCAGTATACGAGATTCACCAACTCTGTGATGTATGAGAAATATAGGTCCCTTGTTACAACGCAAACCAGATTAAACCAGTTCCAACTAGTGTTTACTAGGTCACAAACAAGTTAGTTCTGCAACGAACAATATCTAACAAATGTTAAAAGTCCATTTGGAGTTTCATCCCTGAGGAAATATTGAGTCACAAATGTTAGCTGTACCTTGGTGTTTTGTCATACATACAATGTCATAGCAAATGTTTATATACTTCGTATATTTTTATGGGCTAACGCCCGATTTCTGAATTGAGTATTCAAGCTGAGAACGACTTAAGTATCGTTTTGTCTCATTCAGTTGTTAAGATTTCAATGCGACAGAACGATACTTAAGTTGTTCTCAGCTGGAATACTCAATTCAGAAATCGGGCGTAAAAAGTTATTAATTCAATTGGTGAATCTAGAAAATTGGAGGAACATCGAGGGCTGGCAAAAATTGTGCTGTATTTTGGCTATAGCCTTAGATAAAGAGTCAGTAATTCGTTAATATTTTTTTTTACTCGCGCCTTTAAATACCATGATTGGGTAGCCAGAGCTACAGAATTAGAAATTACTTAGTCATTTTTGGAATTTAAATGGTTTTAGTGGCCCATTCCAAAACATACTAGTTGGTAATGGGTTGGTAGCCACATCGCTAATTGATAAAAAAACTCCAATACCCTTAGTCGCTCCATCCAAAACGAATAAGTGTTATTCAAACCCGACACTACTGGATAAATCAATTTTGAAACATGCTATTTAAAACCACAACTATGCTTAAAATGCATAAGGAGTCAGACAGACCACCCATAGACAGCTGTATAATGTTTATCTAAAGTGCAAGATAGTTCTCGGCAATAACCATAAGGTGCAGTAAAAATACACTCAAGACAACGTTCGGGGAACAAGGGTTGTGAGGTCACACACAGAGAAAATAAACAATTCCTGAAAAGGAAATGAAAACCGTTCAATGAGAGTATAGTCATACAGACTATACTTTCATTAATTACTTCCTGGAATCTTGAAAAGTAAAATTGGCTTTATATTACCGTCCTAAATTTACTAAGGCTTTAGTAGACTCGGTAATCACAGATATTTGTACATTTGAAAACAATACCACACGTACGGAGCTGGAGCTATCCTATTTACTTTCATATAATTACATATATACATACATATACTCACGTCTATCAATCCCTAGAAGGGGTAGCCAGAGCCAAGGAATCAGAAATTCTGCAGCCACTTTTGGAAGTTGCGTGGGGAAAAGACGGTGAAATAAAGGTTGTTGGTGATGGGTCATATAAATACTATAAGTAAAAAGCGTCAAGTATAACTTATGCAGTTCCTGCAAACACTTGATTGAACTAATAAATAAAGAATAAATAAAGGAAAGAAAAATTTCGACACAGGCGGGATCCGAACCCGCGACCTCGGGTATACGCCCCCGTCGCTCTTGCCAATTGAGCTACCGTGTCAATGGCTGCCAGCGATAAATTCTTCTATCCTTTATTGCTTTTACACGTTTTAGTAGTGTTTGCGTTTCCTACCTCCGAATATTTTACTAATTCGGAAGGCCACTTGTCTATCTTATCAGATAGAATGCAAATGTTGAAAACGCCTAACTTTCACATAATTTAAATCTTTTTGTTCATGAAAACCTCATGTGGGGATTATTACTAATAAATAAAGAATAAATAAAGGAAAAAAAAAATTCGACACAGGCGGGAACAAATTTTTCTTTCCTTTATTTATTCTTTATTTATTAGTAATAATCCCCACATGAGGTTTTCATGAACAAAAAGATTTAAATCACTTGATTGAACTTAGCAGAAATCGTTATTTGACATGTGTACAAAACTAACAACATTCCAATATATGTACTAATAAAGTATTAATACTTATTTGTAAAGGCAGACGATATTGGTTATATCACTGTGCAGGCATACATGTGTGTCTGTTTCAATTTGGTATGTGAGTTAGTATTTTTGAGTAAGTATTTTTTGATGATTTATACGATTTAGTTAATTACACGTAGTTTTGTGTACTGTGCGCATCAGATTAAAGATATTGTATATTGTCACGTGACAGTTGAATTTAACAATGTTTTCCCATTCAAGTTCCAAAAGTGGCTGAGGAATTTCATATTCTGAAACTCTGGCTACTTCTTCTTGTAATTTATAGCTGTGAGTATATGTATGTATGTAGTTCAATACCACAGCTAGCCTATCATAAAATGAATACAGGTATAAGCGCCGCGACTATTATAAAGGTTGTCTGAAAGCTTTTGGTCTAAGACTATTTCCGTTGGCAACCCTTTCTGAACAAACAAAAATGCATACTAAAACATGGATACAGCTCTACAAATAAACTCCGTGATTTTACGAATGTTCATCGTGTGGGGTAGCGGAGTGCTTACTTTACTTCTTTCCTGGAAATACTACGTATTTTGGCCAGATGATTTAAGAAAACATTAATTTATTTACAATTACTCACGGCTATAAATCCCTAGAAGGGGTAGCTAGAGCTAAGGAACTAGAAGTTTCTAAGCCCCTTTTGGAAAATTGTGTGGGGAAAAGATAGCAAAACAAAGGTTGTTGATGATGGGTCTCCAACCGCATCGCCTAAAAACTCTTAAAAGCCCCAATACCGTTAGTCGCCTCTTACGTAAACCCACCGGAAGAAATGGGGTAGTGTTATTCTAAACCGACACTACACAGCAATTAATTAATTTATTTATTTACCCAAAGTTAAATTCTTATTGATTTAACAAGGGGATTTATAAGGGAGGATTATTGAAAATAGAAAGTATACAATTTCACACACTATTTTTTAAATATAAAACTCAGGTCATCCACATTTTTGTATGACGAAATTCGTACAAAGAACTGAACTTCGTACAAACTGTAATTTTTACTTGTATGACTAAGAAGGTGTTTGGAATCAGTATATAAATCTTATTTATATTTTATTAAATAAACATACAATCACACCGTTTTATCCAATTTATTTGAGAACACACGATTTCAAATCAAAGTGAATGGACCAAGCTATATAGTTAGAGAAAACAACGAGAGTAGAAAACTTTTCTCGTACAATTTTTCAGCGCTGCAGTAAAGTGTACTCCACACCTGCGGTCCTCGACACAGTGCGCGGATTTATAGCGTTCTGTATACAGACAAATGATCTGAGATTGAGATAGAATATAGTATGAGAAAGATGTAACCAACATATAGCAAAACATATTTCAAATAACATACATACATATAATCATATAATAATCTTGCTGTGTAGTGTCGGCTTAGAATAGCACTACCCCATTTTCTCCGGTGGGTGTACGTAAAAGGCGACTAACGGTATTGGGGCTTTTTAAGGGTTTTTTGGGCGATGCGGTTGGAGACCCATCACCAACAACCTTGATTTTACCATCTTTTCCCCACGCAACTTCCAAAAGTGGCTGAGGAATTTCTAATTCCTTAGTTCTGGCTACCCCTTCTAGGGATTTACAGCCGTGAGTATATGTATGTATGTACATATAATCATATAGTGCATATTTCATACGTGCCCTTTTATTATTTGTGGTTCAAACGCTTGCCTTTTTGCGCCCATTTTCTATTTAATACTATATAAATGCGACCTCCGTGGTAATGCTCTTCTGAAATTACTATATACACTGGCTCTATATCCGCCTTCACCAAAAATTGCTTTGGTTATCATGAAAAGGTCAGTTTGTATCGAATAAAGAAACGACAGATAGTGATCACCTACTCCACGAGAAACCAAAGCGTTTTATATGTAGATACGTAAGTATTTAGGTTTACGAGTTGTAAAACATGATCAAATAAAATTAATATATTTATGAGCAATTAATTACAGTCTATAAAAGAAGATATAGCCATATACAATATTACAGCATGATTAAAAGTCTATTATTGCAACTAATAAAACTATAACAGTCTTAAAGTACGGTAATGGTAGAAACTTAGGATTAGAAATAACGCACCAATGAAAAGTATATCGTCTATAAACTGATGTTTACTTAATATGATCTATAAAAGAGTAAAGCTGTTTGATGAAGCGCGAACGGAAATGTTACTGTATATATTTTTAGTGTTTCTGCTTACTCTTTGAAGTAATGCGCGTCAATTTGAGACCAATTTTGTTTTATGTGTGTCTTCCTGTTTCTCTGTTTATTTATGACTCTTTCACATTCTTTAGGAAGAAGCTTTTAAATTGACCGTTTTATTAATAGGTTCTTTGTTTTATGTACTTAACCTTAACATATTGATAGAAAACAGACATCTCTATTTTGCTTGCGCATAGAATTAATTTTGAAGTGTTTTGTTTTTCATAAATCATTTCTGTTGATGTAGCTATTCAGTCTTAAAATAACACTACCCCATTTCTATCTGCGGGTGGCGTTATATAATACAAGCCATCTTACGGTATGGGGCTTTTTAACCGATTGTTTGGCAATATTTTAAATAATTTCTCCCAAACAACGCCAAAAAAGGCTGAGCAATTGCTTAGAGTAATGATCTGGCCATCTCTTTTAGGTATATCACTATAATAAGGTAATAAGTAGTTAGTAATAGTAAAGTCGTTGGTTCTACATCTCTAAGCACCAACTTTCGGATTGCAACCTTTGTATTATGAGTTTACGTTTGTATTATATTTTTATCAGTTAGTGTTGCCGGATGATTTAATATCGGAGCATATTTGCTATTTTATTTTATATTTATTATAAACATGATTTGATTTTAGTAAAATCTATAAGTTTACTGAAATGCCATAGAAATACAATATATGAAGAGTAAAAAGCCAGTAACACGTGTAAAACCGAAACAGACCGCTAGTTCACAATCAATGATTTCCATCACAATTCACAGTAACAATTAAATATATGTATCTCCACAATCAAAAACACAATACCTCCACCCAGTACAATCCCAGCCAACTGATAATTATCGACAGAATATCGTCCGTAACGGCACAGCGGTAATTAACTTGGCTCCTGCAAACCGGACCAGGGTTCGCATCCCGGCCGCCATTACTCATTTGTTACGGATAAACATACAGTTTCCATTCCATACAGCTGCCGGGGAACTTGTTTTAGAAATAAGTTTTTTACTAAAGGAAATAGTTATTTATATGGAATAGTTTTAGATTATACTTCAATTGACGTGTGTTATATTTATATATAGGAACTGTAAAAATAATGCTAAATCTATCTCAGAGTATGAATAAGTATATATTAATTTTAAGATTTTAACAAGAGATGAAACCATTAATATGTAGAATTTATCTAATCTTATGATATTCTGACTCGCAAATATTCAATAACTTCTAGTGATAGCCAGCCGATATAATTTGTCTTTTTCGTTTAAGTTTCATAAGATTTATATTTTGTCAGCATAAAAAATATGTTTATGATGTCGCATGAGCAATATAATCACCGTTATTTACCACTACAAGTGTCAAGCTGAAGTAATTAATGTCAGACGCAACATCTCACATATCACGCGACAACATTAAACTACTTTTTTAAAACACGTATTCTTACAAAGACCAAGGAAGGCCCAGTGTGAGAAGTGTGACTAATGGATTATGCGTTACATCGAAAGTACTGTTCGAATTGCCGAACATGGCTTTTTATCGAAATTCCGAAAACCGTAAAGTTTTATGCGTATCCGAATAATTGAGGACTGCCGCAGTATAGAGGTTTTACGGGAGTTGTATATAAATAATTTAGGCTTCTCAAACATGCACAGCTTGTATGCGTGACAAAGATTTTAATGTACCTATATCGGGTATTTGAATTTTATTATTAATAAAAGACGCCAAAAAATAGACACGTGGGTCACGTAAAATTATCATAGACTTTCAAAATATCATATTTTGAAGCTATATAGGGTCGGCTAAAAATAGCACAAATCCACTTTCTTCAGCGGGTTTCGTGAGAGATGACTCAGGAATAGGAGAATGACGTAATTTTCGAAGGACGTGGTATAAGACCCATTACAGTACTTTATAACCCAATCACATTCAAATGCTGGATCTCTAATCCTGGTGTAGACAATAAAGGCCTACCCACAAAAATAAACATATAAGCCCTCTAGGTAACCTCTCGTTTGCTTAATTTACACTCACAAAGTATGCGTAAAACGGCTCCAGTCACTTAAACAAAATGTTTGAACTCCCCAAGTTTATAAATAAATATGAAGTAACGCCGCGTGGCCATCTGGCGGCCAAACTAACGCGCTCGTAAACAAGTTGCAGAGAAATCAAAGCCTCTTTCCGAACGCATTTCTGCTAACGGAACAAAGGCACTAATTAAAGTAGCAGGTACATAGCAACGTTTTTGTGAACAACGGACCACCCTGGCTTACAGCCCTTACGTTACATTACAATACAACGCACAAACACTTTAATGTTAATCCGCCTGCAAGACACAAAAATGTAATCAAAAAAGGTTTTTATTTCGATTTTATTCGTTGATTTAAAAATACGATATAACAAAGTTATAGTATAGAAAACTTTTTATTGCAAATCCTAAAAATGAATATTCACTAAAAATATACAGAAGCAATAGATTACGTAATAATGTTTCATGAACGGTAATCCCTTACTCTGATTTTTAAGTTAAAGCAAGTTCAAAAGTGGTGGAGTCTTAGCTAGGCTGTAGTGAAGCACTAACACACTTCTACCTGTGGGTATCGTACGTAGGAGGCGACGTGGTTTTTTTTTGGATCGAGACTCGTCAAACGTCACCAACCATTTTGTTACTTTACTATGTTTTCCCAATCAACTTCTAAAAACGATTTAGATTTGTCAGAGACAGATCACACATAGTATAAAACAGAACAGATACAGCTACTATGAATAAAACAGTCGGTCGGCTATTCTCAAGCTATGCACATTGCACACGTTAATCAATGCATTATTAATTTCATATCGTGAACAACCCGTTTATGTCTTTTATAACAAAAAGTGGCGTGGTTATTTATAGCTTTAGGTATCCGCAGCTTGCACTAAGTTGTCACGTTTGACTTATTGCACTTTTCATTATCAAGTATTTATGAAATGAGGCCAAATATATCAATTTGCTAAACCGCAGCTCAAAATTGGTCACAAACTGCGTCGCCCATCGATTGCAAAAGCTTTAAACCCTAACGCCCGATTTCTGAATTGAGTATTCAAGCTGAGAACGACTTAAGTATCGTTTTGTCTCATTCAGTTATTAAGATTTCAATGCGACAGAACGATACTTAAGTTGTTCTCAGCTGGAATAATCAATTCAGAAATCGGGCGTTAGTCACTATAGATTGGATGTTTGCCGTGTAGTGCCGGCTTAGAATGTCACTACCCATTTCTACCTACGGCTTTAGTAAGAGGCGATTAATGGTATGGGACTTTTTTAAGTGATTTTGGGCAATGCGGTTGCAAACCCATCACCATCGATACTTTTATTTTTATCGACCACATTGTCACCTATCAATTTCCAAATGAGGCTCAGGAGTTTCTAGCTTTAAGGTTTGACTATCCCTTTATCCCTTTTCGGGATTTGTAGCCGTAAGTATTACGTATGTATGTATTAGATGATGATATTATAAGTTTACACAGTAGAGTATAAAAACATATTATAGGTTTAAATATCATTTTATAATTTTATCTATACGCTGTTATTTCTTATCGTGAGGAAGCTGTCACTCACGAAAGTGAGGTAAATACGATAATTTCAATAGTCGCGTCGGTGTAGGTGTTCAATGAGAGTTACCGACAATTAAAAACGTGGGTATAGTATGAAGTTAAGTTTGAAGTATTTTAGTTTTTATAAAAAAAAAGTATGAAAAATATATGTTTGGGCACATAGAGAGGATGGATGATAGGAAATTGGTAAAAGGGATCTATAGAGCTAGTGTGGATGGTAATGTTAGTAGAGGACGACCTCGGAGAACACACTTGGACCAAATTGAGAGTGTGCTCAAAAAGGCTGGCGTCCGAAGTATGAAGAATAAAAGAGCATGTATGAAAAGATTGATGGATGTAAACGAAGCTAGAGAGGTTTGTCAGGACCGCGCGATGTAGCGATCAATAGTCTCTGCCTACCCCAATGGGAACGAATGGCGTGAGTATATGTATGTATGTATGAAAAATATATCTTTTCTTAATGGAGGTCTGCTTTGTCACTTTAACTTCTTACTCTTTGTCATTCCGATTTAACGTATTGTGTGAAACCAAACTACAAAAAAAAAAAGTATTTTTTAATAAAACTGTTTTATACAAATGTCAGTAGTCCCAAACATCAGGTTTTTGGAGAAATGAGCAGAGGGCAAGCACGAGCCGTGTTTAAACTAGTTATCGCGTGGGATAAAGCAACTATCTCTTACGCACTTACTTAGTATCGTATACTGCCATCTCATTCTAAACGTTATCGTGTCGATAAAATAGCGCTCGTGCTTGCTATACAGTAGTTATTATGAATCGTTCAAGTAGCCCACAGGAATTGATATAGGAACAAGAAGTTAGCCTCTTGGTTATTCCAGCTTATAAATGACCACCATTCTATATTTTTACCTGATCCATTTAGTCATTTAAGGTTATTTATATTTAAAAACTCATTAGGCTTTCAGACATTTTAATACTAATGGCATCAATTTAGATTTGACGGAGCGTTAGTTCAATATCCATTTAATGTATTCTCAATACGATACAATGTAGCTGTGTAGTGTCGGCTTAGAATAGCACTACCCTATTTCTTCCGGTGGGTGTACGTAAGAGGCGACTAACGGTATGGGGCTATTAAGAGATTTTTGGGCGATGCGGTTGGAGACCCATCACCAACAACCTTTAGTTTTACTATCTTTCCCCCACTCCACTTCCAAAAGTGGCTGATGAGTTTCCAATTCTAAGGCTCTAGTTACTTCTATTTTGCGATCTGTAGTCGTGAGCATATGTAAGTAAACGATATTATAAAAAGCTTACTGGGTTCCATAGTCAATAGTTATTATTGCAATTTCTACAATAAGTCTGCGGCGAGGGAGCAACGACCTGCTTTTATGTAGTTCGTACGTTTGAATGCCATGAGAAATACAGCCTGCGGGTGAGCTTCTGTTGGGCGCATACCATTTGTTTATTGGATTTGCCTTAGAAATAAGATGGACATTATTTTCATAATACCGATAATTATGCTTTTTAATTATAGATATGTTAGAAATTACTGGCGGCATCAATCCAATAGGAGTGGTCAAAGATTTCACATCAAACAGACGATGTAAGATCTTTGATTACTGAATGTGATAGGATTATTTTATTTTATTATTTCAAAAATTATAGTATTTTTATGCTAAGCATTAAAATTATTATTATAAGTAAAGGATTCTCAAACAACATGCCATTTGTTGAGACTATAACTTTTAAATTATTCTCTGATCTAATAAATAAAAAATAAATAAAGGAAAGAAAAATTTTGACACAGGCGGGAATCGAACCCGCGACCTCGGGTATACGCCCCGACGGGAGAGCGTCCTCGACTCGGGTTCGATTCCCGCCTGTGTCGAAATTTTTCTTTCCTTTATTTATTAGTAACTAGTGGATCGGCCCAGCTTCGCACGGGTAGCGTTGTTTTATTAATATCTGAGGTTTCTTCAAACACTGCTCAAGATTTGTGAAATTTAGCGCAATGATTACTACTTAGAGCACTCCTGAATAGTGTAGCCATAGAGTAAAGAAATACACTGGAAATAGAGAGCCTTCTTGCTTAGTGATAACCCCTCACTCGTGAGGTACCTCGTTTGAGTTACTCGTCGCGAGAAAATGAGGGAGTTCTCGTATTTGAAATATAAACCACCTCACGTAGCTCCTCACTTTTTCGAGGCGCGAGTCGAGGCAGCACTCGAATAGACCAAAGTGAGTGAGTGAGTTACCGACTATTTAAATGTTGAGTCGATACATACATTATACTCGTGTCGCGGTTGAAGGAGTCGGGTCAGTTTGATGGAATGATTAGTCAGTTTATTTTAGCGTTTTCTTACAAATAGTACCCTTTTTAATTTTACCTTAGATTAGCTTACATACATATATACATATACTCACGGCCATAAATCCCAAAACGGGGTAGCCAGAGCTGCAGAGCTAGAATCTCCTCAGCCACATTTGGATATTGATAGGGGAGTAGATGGCAGAAATGTAGTATAGTTGGTGATGGGTTTCCAACCGCATCGCCCAAAAACCACTAAAGGCCCCATACCCTTAGTCACCTCTTACGACACCCGTGGGTAGAAAGGGGTAGCGACATTCTAAGCCGGCACTACACGGCAATCTAAGCCGGCACTACACGGCAAAGCCGGCACTACACGGCAAATTAGAATAGCTTAATGATATTAATGGGCCGAAGTGAGTAAAAAAACTAATAAAGCAGTTATAGAAAGTTTGTTTCAATTTACAAATTTTGAATAATTTAATTAAGGGCGTCCCCGGAAAAATAGGTTGATATTGATTGTTTGGAAGTTCTATAAAGTCTGATTTGATGATATTGATATGACATGAATAAAATATATGTTGGTGATTAGTTCATGGTGTTAAAATTTGATGTTTAACATTTTAATAAATTGCTGAAAAATATGATGAAAAAAATTGAATTGGAACATGCTTTGTTTTCATAAAAACCGTATAGGCTCCACTGGCATAACATACATGTGTCTACATACGCGTAGCTTTAACATCTGTAACTTTTCATTTAAACATTGCAGTTATTCAATAAAACTAAATAAACTACATTTATCCTGCGCGCGCGTTTTTTCCGTCCCTGTCACTCTCAGTAAATTTGACGTAAGAGTGAGCGCAATAGCTGCAAAATGCGGGGATGCCCTTAAGTTTATTTATAAAAAAATACCAAGTATAAAACATTAGAACTCATTTTCCCTCATTCATCAGTGCAAAGCGGCAACATTACGCGTGCCTCACTGTTGACCCGTTAATAGAGTATATTTCATTCTCTTTACCTCGCCTCAAATGAGGGCTACCTCATGAAGTAAAAAAAGGCTCTCACTCAATACTCATTAAAAAGAGTGAGATATACAACATACAATAAACAATACAACTTGCTGTTTACGTTGCAAATTAACGCCATTTCGGTTCGAACTACTTCAAACTACGAAGGAATCACCCGACCGAACCGAAGCTCTAATTCCATACATAAACGCCTACATGCAATACTTACTTATTCTATTGTATCGTACGTACGTTCATCATGACAACGATAACATAATGTTAATGATATGACACATCATGACATGACACAATGACACGAAGAATTTTTTGGTTTATATACTCTAATAAAGAAGAAATCATACCGCGATGTAGCAATTACCGACAGTGCCATCTATTGGTGAATATGCAAATCACAGCGCGCTTTTGTATGAGGTTTGCGCTGTTAAAAACTACAAAGTGAGGATGGAGGGAAGTTTTTATTTCCAGCCCCTGAGTGTAGCTTTGTGATTTCTGTGAAAGCGCTCATATGAACGGTTTAGTATTTTTGAACATAAACTAATTTTTAGAATGAGTTGAAGTTGAGTTGAGTAAAACGCAATGAAGTACTATAACAACTACAACTACTGGCGCCATCTAGTATTTAATATGTACATTAGTAATTATTTGGTTTTGGTCACGGGCGCGTTGGCTTATTTCATGTGTAATTTCGCTGTTTCTCTACTGATTTCTATGATATTTTTTTTATTGAATAGGTAATAATGTTACCTTTTTTAAATTAGGGATGAGTGAGAGTATTATAAACGTAAGAGTAAACAAATATAATCAGAATACTCCGAACTACTAAGCTATCAGGAGTTACACGTGATATTGTGAGTCAACCATAAAAGATAGACATATGCTGTTGAACATTTTTTTTTAGAAAATTTTATGAAGATTTTTTCCTCCATACATACATTTTATGTAACTTTAACCATTAAGGCTGCACACGCGACGGAAGTTTAAAAAATGGAGTAACTTGTCCCGTTTTTCCAAGATTTCCCAAAATTCCCCTTTACTACTCTGCTGGAAAGTATACAAAAACCTGTGCAGGAGTATGAAGAATAATTGTACCAAGTTTCGTTAAAATCCGTCGAGTAGTTTTTGTTTCCATAAGGAACATACAAACCGACAGACAGACAGACAGACAGACAGACAGACAGACAGACAGACAGACAGACAGACAAAAATTTTACTGATTGCATTTTTGGCATCAGTATCGATCCCTAATCATCACCTGATAGTTATTTTCAAAATATATTTCATGTACAGAATTGACCTCTCTACAGATTTATTATAAGTATAGATAATCCTCACATGAGGTATTCATGAACAAAAAGATTTAAATTATTCTCTGATCTATCGGACATAAAAGGCAGTTTAATATACTCTCAAATAAAATAAAAACGTACGAAATTCATGCAACTTAACTATTGACCATTTGAAAGAGAAAAAACCTGTTCTCTTTATTAGTAAATAAATGTTTTGACAATGGAAGTAATCGTGTCCTTTCTACCTGCTCTTTACGCAAAAAATCTTAGTTATGGTTTCATTAGAGAAACGTGGACAGGATACGTGAATTTGAATCCTGAGCCAGGCTGAATCTATGTGACTTTTTGAAGTCATATTTGCGGCTTATATATCAAAGTTGTAAACGATCATGAAAATCATAGTAAAGAATTCTACATGACTGAGCTGTGCTATATATTCCTACAAAACGGCAACAGGCTTTCTGTCACAAAAATGCAAGTACTGTGCCGCTTAAGATACATGGCGTGAACGTTTAGTTCAGCAGAAAAAAGGTAGCAAAATATATATTTTATCCTGTACCTACACTCAAGGCTTTAATTTTGAAAAGGGTAACTAAACTGATAAGCATCGAAAAATGGATGAAATTCAACAGGTGTAAAGAAATATAAAACCAAGGTTGATAATGACAGTAAAGGAAAGCTACAGAAGATTTTTTGAGCTCGCGTAAACGTTTTAAAATAGCTATAATATCTTAATAAGCTTAGGCATTTCCCATTAACCAAGAATCTTAAGCTTTTGTAATGTATTAATCCGTTCTAAAGCACGATTAAGTTTTGCATTTTGTAGCTGAGTTAACAACTATTCAATAAGATGTAACGGTACGGCCACTTGTACTAAAAAAAAGTATAAAAAAAGATAACGTATACAAACTGAGTAAGCCCCACTTACGTACAAAAAAATCTTGTGATAAAGGATACTAACTCGAAGATATAGTTAAATCATTCAATAGACATAAAAGATACTTGTAAGACCGAGAAACAAAACAATCTACATCGGTCCTGCAAATAATTCCCTCAGCGGGAGTCTAATCTGCTACCTCCGGATCCAAGATACGACGATATTATTAAATAACATAACAACATAATATACTCACGGCTTTAAATCCCTAGAAGGGGTAGCCAGAGCTAAGGAATTAGAAATTCCTCAGCCACTTTTTGAAATGTGAGTGGGGAAAAGATGGTAAAAGTAAAGGTTGTTGGTGTACGTAAGAGGCGACTAACGGTATTGAGGCTTTTAAGGGATTTTCGGGCAGTGCGGAGACCCATCACCATATTATTAAATATCATTGTAAAATAAATATAGCACTCTGTCGGACAGAATGTACTTTTGTTTATTGTTATACATGTTTAAAATATTTTCTGTGTAGTGTCGGCTTAGGATGTCAATTCACTACCCCTTTCTACCCATAGATGTCACAAGAGGCGACTAAGGGTATTGGGATTATTCAAGTGGTTTTTGGGCGATGTGGTCGGAGACCCATCACCAACGATACTTTATATGTACCATGTTGACTCCTATCAACTTCCAAATGTGGCTGACGAGTTTCTAGCTCTAAAGCTCTGGTAACCCCTTTTTGGGATTTATGGCCGTGAGTATATGTATGTACGTAAAAACGTACACTTCTAAAAGCATTGAGATCGTTATCGAACTTTAAAGTCACTTTGATATTTTTTTCATTTTATGGTGTAAAGTTTGAATAATTGCACAAGTAAAATTCTAGGTTTTTTCTAAGTTAACTCTCTAATCAAGTCCAGTATTTAATTTGATGAATTCACAAGTAAATGGGATCAATACAACTTTAATTTGAACTTTTCACACGCCTTCACACTTTACGTACGTCTCAATTCAAACATAAAATTTGTGAAGCGCATTCCGTGGCTTGATAGAGAAGTTGAATTAGCTAGCTTTTAAGTGCGGAAGTCCTCGGTTAAATTTTGAATAGTAATGTAAATGTTAAGTCGTTATCGTATGTTAATAAATGTTAAGAAAACACGTTTAGTAACTTACTGCATAAGGATGCTCCATGAGTTATGTGATGTGAGATGTGTGTGACATAATCTATTGTGGACACAATATCTATTCTGCATTATCTATTGTACATACTGCATGTGCAGTAGTTAACATTTTAGTGAATGAATTTATCTAATAACAAATATATTTTTTATTACATTGTTTCACCATCCTTCTGCTTAAGCGTTACTTTTTTCCATAAATTTCGACAAAAGTACAATATACGTTTTGAACAAAAAATATAAATTACCTTAACAATCTTGATAGCATCACAAGCTTGCACTTTTCACCGATATAAAGACCCCAATTCACCGTAAGTAATTTAAATAAATTCACACGACACAGTTGAAACAATGCACGAAGAGCCGGTTCCGAAACTAGTGTGCATACCTCTTAACTCCCACGACCCGGCTCGTATCACTTGAAATCGCTACAATAGTGTCACCGTGGATCTACACTCGACTCACACTATCAATCATCACTCAAATTCCTGAACGACACCGCACGGGAACCACGGGCACGTCCGACCGCGATGACATTCTATTAGCAACTGCACTTTCAAAAGCTCAAACAAGTTTTGAGACGCTGTCGTCAGTTTCGCGTTCCCGACTCCGAGCGGCACGCACAGCGCCGGCCCACCTGTACTCCACTCTGCAATTTTTGTTGAGCCTCTTTGTTAGTTTAATTAACCTTTTTGTGGAGCTACTCACTACACAGGTGGCGACGATGACTCTTTTCTTTGTAGGAGACTGGATCAGTCTTGGATTATACAATATTTTCTTACTGTTTAAGTTTAAAGAATGACCAATTGGAATTTTGGCAGATTTGAATTGGGGACATTTTATACATGAAAAATGTAGTCAATGTATATGCAATGCAGTACTTAAGGTTGCAGTACTAAAGATTCTGTAGACGAGGTAAACTTTTGTTTTAAAATTGGCATATAGCGTTGGGTAGGGATAACAAACCCATCTTATATCGAAGATGTCTCTCGATTTGACCTAGGTGTTATTTTAAGGATGGCTTAGTGCAGCTGTTATTTTAGTATTTAGATCTGTGTCAGATTATTTCAGCCAGTCGTGGGACTTATTGGCTTTGCAATGAAGTAGCTTCAAATTTTAGAGGTGATCACAAGAATATCTTATTACATTTTCTAACGCCCGATTTCTGAATTGAGTATTCAAGCTGAGAACGACTTAAGTATCGTTTTGTCTCATTCAGTTGTTAAGATTTCAATGCGACAGAACGATACTGAAGTTGTTCACAGCTGGAATACTCAATTCAGAAATCGGGCGTAAGAATGGTATACTTTTTCTAGGCTTCATATATTTCCCGTAACGTCGACATTGTAAATAATTGACGTATTTTTAAAAACGTAAACGTTGCATAAATTAAAATAGCTATAACTTCCAAAATTGACTTAGAACTATTTAATTGCAAAGTTCTAGCTATGAAGAACAAAAGAGCATGTATGAAAAGATTGATGGATGTAAACGAAGCTAGAGAGGTTTGTCTGCCTACCCCAATGGGAACTAATGGCGTGAGTATATGTATGTATGTATGTTCTAGCTACCCCCTATTCAAACACAAAATATATGCTCACGGCCAAAAACCCCAAAAGATACCCATAGCTACTTTTCTAATGGGAAAAGATTGTAAAACAAAGGGTTGTAGCCGTGAGTTTATGTATGTCTGTATATAAATTATCGATCAAACATTGAATTTAACTAGTTAAAATTATCATCTTAATAAGCTGAATATGGTTAATATTTTTCTAGTTTTATATACGTATATTTTATCTCAATATACTAAAGAATAGTTTAAAAGTTTTTTGGGCAAACTCATTAATTGGATTTGTCAGGATTGTGCAAAGTGGTAATCGTTAGTCTCTGCCTAGCCCAATGGGAACAATGGACATGAGTATAAGTGAGTATTTATATTAAATGCTAAAGACTAATCCATGTCTTAGTAACTTCATTAAGTATTTGATACACATCTGATAATAATTCACTGACTGTTCGGCATTTAGAAAGAAAGAAAGAAAGAAAAATCTTTATTCGCCTCTTGAGGACACAAACAATATAAAAAAACAATAAACATAGACTTAAACAACTTATACAACAACAAAAAAAAGAACCTATATACTAGAAAAAAAACTAAATAATAATAAAACACAAAACTTACAATTTACACAATGTGCCCTGATTTGGCGAAAAGGTACCTGGCTCGGTATTTTGCCATTGTCACATAAATTGACAAAAGCGCCGATTTTCAGCCAGTGCCTACTTAAAAATACTTTTTTAATTGACTCAGGAACGGCATACTTCATGAAATAAATAGATAAATCATATGATAGATACTTAATAGTTAGTAATACAGAACATATATATTACACATTTATTTAATAAATATAATAACATATATTCAATAGTGATACAGATAATATAAATATGAATACAGGCACCTTATGAAATGCATATGGCTAAATTGCAGCGTGTTTTGTGCTGGAAGGATTTGAAGGGGATTGTTTCTGCAAGGTTAACAAATAACTTTTGAACTTTCGCCCAAAAGTGTATCGACAACCTGCTTCACGGATAGGAGGAGGGATATCATTCCAGCACTTGGATGCTGCAAATTTGAAGCTACCCCTAAAAGCTGCCTGGCGATGCCCAGGAATATGTGCCCGAATTTTATGTAGTCGAGGTTGGTGAGACCATATAATTTTCTTAAAAAATTATATGGTCTCACCATTTCTACTCCGAATAGCTTTAAGTAGGATTTGCAAGGACACACCTCTTCGGGTTTAGAACTGGGTGTTTTCATATTTAGAAATGACCCAGGCTGACATTTTACAGGTTGAATATTCGTCTACCATGCCAAGTTATTTGTTAGGATAACCTTATGTAGCATCAATCTAATTCGATGAAGACTTCGAGTAACTTTACAACATCACGTTTCGAAAGATAGTAACTATTCACATTTTAGAATACATACTTACATCCACCGCTATAAATAACATCCAAAGAAGGGGTATCCGAGACCTTCGGAATCTGGAATTCCTAAACCAAGTATGGAAGTGTAGCGGACAGTCCAAATCCATTGTAAAGTAAACAGCTAGATAAATAAATATATAGGTGGTCCCGTGTAGTGCCAGGTGAGAATGTCACCAGCCCTTTCTACCCACAGGTTTCATAGGCGAGGCTTTTTAAGTGGTTTTTGGGCTATGCCGTTGGAGAGCCATCACCAACGATTCTTTATTTCTACCATCTTGTTTCTTATCAACTTCCAAATGCGGCTGAAGAGTTTTTAGCTCTGAAGCTCTGCCTACCCCAATGGGAATAATGGGCGTGAGAATAAGTAAGATAATGGGTCTCGCGAGTCGCACCACATCGTCGCTCATCAACCACTTCAAAAACCCCAAAACTCTTAAGTCACCATTTAAGACACCCGCTTTTAGAAAGGGGTTAGTGCTATTTTAAGCTGACACTGTACAGCATATTAGCATACTAGACCTTACACTACAATGGCTGTATAGCTCATTAATTCTGTAATTGTATGAAACGTAAATCACTGGAGCAGGATCGTACACAATAGACAGTGAGTGATCCATCAATTGTTTTTCAGTTTTGTTGTTGCTAATTCGAGAGCCGGCGACAAGTGAATGGTGCTTCGAGATTGTCTGTGTGTCTGTTTGTGTGTGTGTGTCTGGAGAAGAATGATGGGATTCCGACACACCCACACATCAATGCTTCATTAAACACTACAAGATATTGTAATTTGTTGTTTTTTTTTGTATAAGGCTGTAGTGTAACACATTACAAAGCTTAGATATGCTCAGAGTAGTTTTCTAGAGTAGAAATTTTATTACATTACAAATACTAGCGACTATAGTCACTCACTAAAACTCTTTAGTTTTACTATTTTATCCCCACAAATCTTCCAGAAGTGGTTGAGCAACTTTTTATTCGGAAGCTCTGGCTACACCATCTAGGGATTTATAGCCGTGAGTATATGTATGTATGTATGTTTGGTCACTAAAAGAGCAACCAGAGCTTTAGAATTAGGACAAACAAATCCTCAGCCTCTTTTGATCATCGGAAAGGGAAAGGTAAGTAAATATTGCTCAAGAATATCTTTATTGCCGTGTAGTGTCGGCTTAGAATAGCACTACCCCGTTTCTACCGATGGGTGTACGTAAAAGGCTACTAACGGTATTGGGGCTTTTAAGGGATTTTTAGGTGATGCGGTGAAAGACCCATCACCAACAACCTTTACTTTACCATCTTTTCCCCACTCAATTTTCCAAAAGTAGCTGAGGAATTTCTAATTCCTTAGATCTGGCTACACCTTCTAGGGATTTATAGCCGTGAATATATTACTATAATTAAATAAATAATAATTATACTTTATATTACTTATTGAAATGTACTTTTCATCGCTTGGTACTAAAAAATGGGAAAGTGTTGGTGGTAGCCCACAAAATATTTACTACCCAACAGCCCATATATGTCTCCACCACGGCGCTATAGCCTATCCTGTATCAATCCAGGGGGTTCAATCCATATTCTATTACGCTGGCCAAGTGCGACATATGAATACTATCGTGATATTTGTGACAGTAGCCGAGACCGACGGCCTTACGTGCACTCCGAAGCATTCGATTTATTATAAAATGCATTACTTACGATTACGATGTATAAACTTTATGAAGTATCGCTTTGTTTTTCTAAAATGAAAATTGTGGGTACTCAGAAACCACCAGGTGTAAAAAAATCATACGTTATGTCAGGTATTGGCAGTATTAGTACCTCAGCTACTCACTCCTGAGATAGTATGCGGCGTGAAGAATGCTTTCTAACTGTTTTCTATTATTGCTTATAATTTATTAACAATACGAAATAGTTGTCAGCGCTCGAATTCTACACTATTTTATGTGCGTTTCTATGCAAACCATGGAATGTGGCTCCCCGCCCCGCACCCCGCGCTCTCACCCCGCGCCCCGCAAGGTCATCTAGCTATGCTAGTATGAAATGCTCAGACGCTCTCGCACATTTTAGATATTATAATAATATAATTTATTTATTTGTTCAAGTCACAACGAATCATTTTGTTACAAGTAGTATAGCTGATTCTTGAAAATGAAATATTGTATGTTTACGAATACTTATGAGTACAAGGGGTGATCGATAATGTCTCCCTACCCATATAGGAACTTACAGCATGAATATATGTATTGTATGTATGAGTACCGTTAATTATGTTGTTAATTGTGTGTAGTGTATTGGCTTAGAATAGCACCAACCCTTTTGTTCCAGTGGATGTTAAAAGAGGCTAATTAGGGTAATGATTTTTGAAGTGATTGTTGAGCTGACTGGCTCTCAGTTATTTTACTATCTTTTCCCCACTCTACTTCAAACAGTTGCTGACAAATTTCATTTTCTCATTTTTGTTCAAGATGGTTGATTCAAAAATGCAGGCGTCTGAAGCATGAAGAATTAAAAGCCATGTATGAAAAGATTGATGGATGTAAATGAAACTGGATAGGTAGATTTTCCAGGATCTTACTGAGTAGCGATCGATAGTCTATCGCGATTAAGAAAAATTGCGTGAGTATATGTAAGTTTGTGTGTATGAAAATTTGAATAGCGATAATTATTACTTACTATCACTACTTTTATTCATGGCTATAAACCTAAAAATTCATAACATTTGTATTTTTGGCGACCCACCGCACCACCCAATGATCACTTAAAATACATTAATACTCAATCTCTTCATAAGACTTCCACGGGAAGAAATGAGTTTGTAGTATTTAATGCAGGTACTACACATCTTCTCATGCACCATGAAAAAGTCTGGATTTAGCCAGATGATCACCAGTAATCATAAGTAAACATACGTATCATTTGGATATTTTACGGTAAGCCTACCAAACATTTGGATATTGGCTGATGTTGATAATACAAAAATACATAATAATATACTCAAGCCCTAAGTACCCATTGGGGTAGGCAGAAACTATCGTTTGGCACTTTGTACGTTCCTGACAAACCTCTCTAGTTTAGTTTATATCCATCAATCTTTTCATATATGCTATTTTATTCTTCATACTTCGGTCGCCTGCCTTTTTCACCACACCCGCTATTTAGACGTCACGTCCTCTACTAGCATTACCATGCACATTAACTCGCTAAATCTCTTTTACCAATTTACTATCATCCATCATGTGATGATATCTCGGTATAATGGGTATAACTTACAGCTACTTATAGCTGTGTAGTGTCGACTTAGAATAGCACTACCCCATTTCTTCCGGTGGGTGTACGTAAGAGGCGACTAACGGACTTGGGGCTTTTTAAGGGATTTTTAGGCGATGCGGTTGGATACCCATCACCAACAACCTTTATTCTACCATCTTTTCCCCACTCAACTTCCAAAAGTGGCTGAGGAATTTATGATTACTCAGCTCTGGCTACCCCTTTTAGGGATTTATAGCCGTGAGTATATTATGTGTGTATGTATGTAACTTACAGCTACAAGAAAACGGTAGCAAGTGAAAGTGTGTAACTGTGATAAGTGAAGTAAGTCAGGGTTAAGTGGGTAGAGTACGGTAGCAATGGCAAGTGAATCTAGGGAAATAAGTCTAAGTTATTACCGAAACGTGTTATATGCATACATAAATATACTCACGGCCATAAATCATAAAAAGGGGTAGCCAGAGCTTCAGAGCTGGAAATGCCTCAGCCACATTTGGAAGTTGATATGGGACAAGATGGTAGAAGTAGAGAATCATTGGTGATGGGTCTCCAACCGCAACGCCCTTAATCCACTTAAAAAAATCCCATACCCTTAATCGCCTCTTGAGACACCCGTTTTTGGAAAGGGGTAGTGACATTCTGAGCCGGCACTACACAGCGCGTATAGGATTAAAAACTGTTGTTAGCTGCTATATTTGATACCAACTTATTTTCTACTCATTCGCGTTCTAATCTAATGTACTCAAATGATTGTGGAAGCGGAAACGGAGAATTCCATCACGTAAGTACAAGTTTTTAAAAAGTTTGTCCGTCCGATTAAAACAATATAAAATCCGCTTTCCCGGTTATGAAACTCTATTAAACAAAATGTTAGATTCGAAGTAAATGACTGTAAGTTATTATCGAGGAACACTGAGGCATGTTGGCAATGAGAATGGAAGCAATCTTCAGTGTGGAATATATACTATACTCCACAGTGGAACAGTGGAGTATAGACGGTACAGTTGTGTAGGCAAGTGGAGTCGCTCTCGAGAACAGTGCACAGTAATCGGGCGGTTCTGTACTCGCTATCGGGAACTGAATAGGTTGGTGCAAGCCAGAAGATGCGGGTTGGAAATTGTTGGCGAATATACATGCTTTTCTTTCTTTCTTTCTAGATGTAGCGAATGGGAAGACTCAGTATGTTTGGTTTTAGTATCGGTTTTGGTAATTCAAAATGTAAATGGTATTGTCTTGACAACAGATACTTGCTCAAATAATGACGTTTATTGCATTGCAAGAAATTTCGGCATTTTCCAGTATCCGTTTACGAGTTTATTCACTCCCATACTACAATTAAACTAAGTTCGACTCGGTACTTCTGCTCAGAAATATCCCACGTGAATAATGATCTCCCACTTATTCATCAAACATACATGCATACATATACGCATCGATATAAATCCTAAAAAGGGGTAGGTAGCCAGAGCTTTAAAGCTAGAAACTCCTCAGCCACGTTTGGAGGTTGATAGGGAACAAGATGGTAGAAAAAGTATCATTTATGATGGGTCTCCCAACAGCATCGCCCAAAAACCAATTTTAAAATACCCATAGCAGCTTATTTTGACACCCGTGAGTAGAAAGGGGTCGTGACATTCTAAACCGGCAGAACACAGCAATCTAACTTACTTCATCAAACTATAGTTTGTATCATAGTTTGTTTGTACTGTTTGTTTGAAGTATACTAAATTCACAAGCCAAAAATAATAAAATAGTAATATAACCATAAAATAGTCACATAAAATCGCTATCCTCTCATGTCGCACACCAATCCAATAGTGTTGAAAGGCGAGTGGATCTAATATCTTGCGATCGAGCCGCTGAGACCCGAGAATGCCTACCATTGCCTGCGAGGGACAGGGGGGGGGGGGGGGGCAGACCATGGGGGTGGGAGGGGGAAACCACTACTGTGTAGGACGATTTTCTACTCAACTGTAATTGAAAAGATTTTATTTTCAACAGTTAAAGAGATGGGCTTTTGTCGTCGAAGTAAATGTCATCTGTCTATTGCAGTGGTTAAGGTTTTATACTTTTTGCATTAAGTTTCGAATTGAAGAGTGAAATTGATTTTGTGAACAATTTTCGGTTATAAAGGAGTTATAAATCCTGTGTGTTGCTATGTAGTGTCGGCTTAGAATAACACTACCCCATTTCTGCCGGTGGGTGTACGTAAGAGGCGACTAACGGTATTGGGGCTTTTAAAAGACTTTCGGGCGATGCGGTTGGAGACCCATCACTAATAACCTTTATTTTACCATCTTTACCCCACTCAGCTTTCCAAAAGTGGCTGAGGAGTTTCTGATTCCTTAGCTCTGGCTACCCCTTTTAGGGATTCACAGCCGTGAGTATATGTATGTTAATCCTTATCGTATATTTTCAGTAGTGTCACTAGTATAGTGAAGTAAGTGTCAGCTTAGAATAGCACTCCCCAATTCTTCGGAGGCAACTTAGTTTATAGGTCAGTCTCAAGTATTTTTTAGGCGATGTGGTTTAAACCTATCACTGATACTGTTCATTCTACAATGTTTTTCCCATTTAACTTGCAAAAGTACTTGAGGATTTTTTTATTAAGAAAGTCTAGCTACCTCGCCTAGAGATTGATATCCGTGTGTGTGTGTGTGTGTCTTATCAGATTGTTTCCGTGATAGATTTTTATTTGATTGTGTGTTGTTGTGAGTTCGATTAAATAGAAAATATTATCGCCTTTGAAAACCACAGATATAATCATTGATTTTCATTGATTCATAGAATAGAATAGAAAACTCCTTATTGCACATCTTAAAAATATAATATTAACATACATCAAAATTTTACAATGAAGTACAAAGGGCGGTCGTTTCACTTACCACTAATTCATGAGAGGCTCTAGTGTTTTTTTGTTATTGCACAAGTCAACTCTCAGTTAAGTTTTATTTAATTTTATCTATTGTTTATTGTATTTTATTAATAAACTAAACGAAAGTGAATGTTGCGTGTGGCAGAAGAAGCATGAGAGTACAGAGATAATCAAGATAAGGTCCTTCAGAACAATCGATTACAGCCATTTATTAGAGATATTAGATTTCCAACAGAAGAATCGATTACATGTCGATCACATATCGAGTAATGAATAGTGTGAATCGTGAAAAGATGAAATTGTAAAAAAAGAAAGAAAATGGAATTTTAAGATGATTTGCGCTTTACAGATATTTACAGAGTCAATGTGGGTGGTTATGTTAGTAGAGTAGGACCACGGTGGACACACCTGGATCAAATAGAAACTGTAAATAAAAGAGCTTGAATAAAAAGATTGATGGATGTAAACGAAGCTAGAGAGGTTTGCCAGGATCGCACAAAGTGGCGATCCATAGTCTCTGTTTACCCAATGGGAAATTATGGCGTGAATATATGTATGTTATTAATTAAATGTGTTGGATGTTAAAAAATCTATGTGAGCGAGAGAGAACGAATAGGTTCAGGCATTACCAAAATAGCATTCAATCAAAATAATGCTGTAGCTAATTTTTGTTGTGATCTCAGACGCAAAAGCTTTCAAAATTTTCTGTTTATCACAATTGTACTCTAAAACCAAAAGTTCCAACAAATTTGAATCATTTAGTAAACCAACCAACCCCTACACAATTCCGTCGCAATATAACCAGACCACCTACAAAGCCGGCATACCTATAAAACTAGAATGCGCAGAGCAATATACTCCGCTGTGCCATCCGACCGAACTCGACACAGACCAACGCTCTAATGTCTAAACATATGCAAAACCAATGAAATGTTTATCTTCCACGCAATCATGTCTGTATTTATGTAGTATTTCAATCTAATAGTAAATAACCGCTTAACTTTATATTTAAGAGTACCGTATAGCTCAATAGCCTTAAAATAGTACATAAATATTTTTTTAAATTCAATGATGATGAACGGCTTATCATACAAAGAAGCGAATAAATCGTGTTGTTTATAAATAAAAAATTAAAAAGTGTTGTTAATTTATCATGGTTGTTAACAGTTGAGGGTAAACATCGTGAGAAAACCCACATGGATAAATTATACTTCGTCATGTGACAGTTTGTACAAAACGACGATAGGTAGACCTGCCCTATCACGTGTGTGCTCTTTCCAAGTAAAACATGGATATCTTTAAAAACCAATTGACAATGATGTCACGCGATGAACAAAGTATTGCTATCTCTTGCACTCTTTCGGCGATTTACTACGTCAACGTTTAAGTAGCTGAGAAACATATACAAATATTTGCAATCGAGACGGGTAATGAAAATTTATTATCACACAAAAAGCCGCAATCACCACTAACAGCACAGACAGCATCTTGCGACTAGTACATCATCGGACATTGTTAGTGTAGTGTGTCGTAACCCTAATAACATTTTGTGATTTAGTGATGTGAGGGTACTCTAAAATCTGCTTGATCACAAACTACCAGCCGATCCATCTCACCAGTCAGCCTGTGACCACGACACCAGTAGGTGTGCCGTTACGTTGACCAAACATATCGTTATTTAAATTCGGATTTGTTGGTTTATCCCGTTTATTATATATAATGTCTACAAACCGCGAGAGTTTAAAAAGTGTATTACCACTCACAAACTCTTAGATAGAAGAAAAAAAAATCTGTAACTTTTATCATTAAATCTAGATAGAACTTAAAATTTTCTGAATAAGACTCTCGGCGTAGTCAGCGAAAAGCTGAGCAAATTAGCAAAAGAAAAGGTAAAAGTTTAGATAAGATTTAAGTTTTTGCGCTCCGTGGAATGTTCCACGGAGTGTTACTACTAAATCTCTTTCTTATATTTCCACCTGTTAAGCTATTTATCATAGTTGTTGACGGTAAAGGGAAATCATCGGAAAGAAACCGTCAGGGCCCTGTTCAATAAAACTGACAATCCGACATATATGTCAAGCGTGACAATTCTACAATTCGACAAGTTTCTGTTCAATAAACAATACAGGTGACAAATTTGTCAAGGCGGAAAACTGACAAAATTGTCGGATTGTCGCGACAATTCGACAATTTTGTGTTCAATAAAACTTTTAGCGCGACAGGTGATAGGTGACAATTTGTCGTGAAAAACTTGTCAATTCTGCTTTATTGAACAGAGAATTGTCACGACATATCGACATATTTGTAAAATTGTCGGACAATCCCGGCAGGTGAAGTGCTGTGTGTCACACACTCATTTGGAGGAATTTAAAACGTTTGTTCAAAGAGATGGTGCTTACGTCGAGTAGTGAAAGTAGTGAAGATGAATACTTTGTTCAAATACAAGCAAGGCTTTCCAAACAGAATATTTTTATTTTTCATATATTAGTCCCAAAGTGGTTAGTTTGTTGCTCATATCCATTTTAGCACCGATAGCGAACGAACAATCGGATAGTAAATATATTCGTTCATATAATCTTGTTATTATTCTACCCTCATGCATTTTTTATTCTACTTCATAAAATAAACAAATATGTCAAGAATTGACATATATGTCGTGACAATCCGACAATTTTGTCAGGGGCAATTATCATCGAACTCGACAATGGTTTGTGACAATTCCTAAGTTTTATTGAACGCATTTCGGTAGTGACAAAATTGTCGTGATTTACCTGTCAATGTTGGACATATTTGTCATCTTTATTGAACAAGCTTAGCCTGACAATCCGACAAATTTGTCAGTTTTTGACATATTTGTCGGATTGTCAGTTTTATTGAACAGGGCCCAGGTTGCAATCTCACGTGATGTTCAGTATTGGTACCTCGACCAACTTAGTTTTTTAGTTAGTTTAATTACTATATGATTGTCAACGTTGTCGATTTGAAGGCCTACCCGCCTCTTAAATCAAATCGTTCTTAATTTTAGTAGTAACCTCTTTCCCGTGTACGGGGCTCTAAAAACACGTAGTTGAAGGTGACGGAGGCGTGGCAGAGCACTGGGCGGCAGCGAGTAGGACACAAATATAATTTACAAGCAGTTAGAAGAGGTTCGCAAGAAATTATCGTTATTGGTTTGAAACTTTCTACCTTTGTTTCGGCTCAGATTGCGCATGTTGAAATAGTAAATGGCATATCACTCATTGTTGAAATTTACAGTATAAATTGGTGTATATTAGGTACCTCCTGCGGCGTGTCGGTGGCGAAGGCGTGGCAGGCGGCGCGGCGGCGGCGGGGCGCGCGCGACACGAACGAGAACAGCCCGCGCGCCGCGTCGCACGACGTCAGCTGCACGCGACGCAGCAAGTGCGACGTGGGCTGCGGCTGGGGGGAAGAAGTAGAAACGTTTCAACATATTATATGTTAAACTATTTTTGACGTAAGAATGAACATCGCTGCAAAGAGTTTTCAGCAAATCTATCGGTGCAACAACTAGCCACAAACGAGACCAGGCCGCGCGCCGCGTCGCACGACGTCAGTTGCACGCGACGGAGCAAGTGCGATGTGCACTGTGGCTATGAGCAAGAAGTCATTAACATTGGAAACGAAAAAAAGGGAATTAATATTAAATTAAGACAAATTGGTATAGGCCCGACCCGGGATTTGAACTCACGCCTGTCTGTATTGTCAGGCGGTCGGTTTATCCAATCAGCCTATCATGACAGTCGTGATAGTCAAATGGGTAACAATATAGACAACTAAATTATCTTTATGCCATGCAAGAGTGTAAGAGTGGACACAGCCATTGAGCCGTTAAAATATTATTTGTTCTCTAAACAAGTGCATCAAATTATTCAATCTGCCCATCAAGAGTGGAAACATTAAATTTAAGTTTGAAATAAGCATACCTGGTCACCAGTCTTGCAAATTTCTAATCCTTCTAAAGATATCTTGACAAGAACCGATTCAGCCTCTCCGGTTTCCTAAAACAAAGAAAAGTGAACCATACATATTTTTTGGTAAATCAAATTTTACGGAACGATAATTTAATGAAACACATTTTGAATCTAACATCAAAGTTCCGAGAGAGCAAATCTTCAATATTTATGTTTTTAACATTGCTTTGAAGATATTGGGTTCAATCAGGCGTTACTTTGCGACAATCCATAGCAATACTAATATTAATAAGTTACCTCGCTTAATTCCGCTAAATACCTGCATTCTTCATGCAACATACACTGTGCATACACATTCATATTTATGATCCCGCGTGCGTTGTAATAGACATAAAGAACATTGAGGATGAAGGAGATGAAGATTTTTTAAGTGATTATTGGGCGATGCTGTTGGAGACCTATTTGACTACCATTTCCCCATTCAACTTCCAAAAGGGGATAAAGAATTACTATCTCTGAACCTGTGGCTACCCTTTTTTGGGATTTATAGCCGTTAATTTATACTCATGAATGATTGATAGATTCATTTCGTATATATTCCTTTTTGTAGTGGTTATATCAGTCAATCGCAAAAAGTTTCAAATTTCTAAATACGGAAATGTCAAAAATCTGTGTACTATATTTCAATCCCTTTGGGTGAGTTCTAAAAAACCTTTCTAATCTATACTTATAATAAATCTGTAGAGAGGTCAATTCTGTACATTAAATATATTTTCAAAATAACTATCAGGGGGTGATTAAGGATCGATACTGATGCCAAAAATGCAATCAGTAAATTTTTTGTCTGTCTGTCTGTCTGTCTGTCTGTCTGTCGGTTTGTATGTTCCTTATGGAAACAAAAACTACGCGACGGATTTTAATGAAACTTGGTACAATTATTCTTCATACTCCTGGGCAGGTTTTTGTATACTTTCCAGCTGAATAGTAAAGGGGAATTTTGGGAAATTTTGGGAAAACGGGAGAAGTTACTCTATTTTTTAAGCTTCCGCCGCGTGTGCAGCCTTAATGGTTAAACTTACATAGAAATCATGTATGACGGAAATATTTTTCATAAAATTATCTAAAAAAAATCCTCAACAATTTATATCTATCTTTTACGGTTGACTCACAATAACACGTGTAAAACCTGATAGCTTAGCAGTTCGTAACATTCTGATTATATTTGTTTACTCTTACGTTTGTACACCTCTCACTTATCCCTAATTTAAAAAAAGTAACATTATTACCTATTCAATAAAAATATATCATAGAAATCGGTAGAGAAACACCGAAATTATACATAAAATAAGCCATCGCGCCGGTGACCAAAACCAAATCTTTACTAATTCACATATAACATACTAGATGGCGCCAGTAGTTGCATCCTACATCACGTAATGATTAATTTTTTAGATTGTTATAAATACTTCATAGCGTGTTATTCCAAAATTTGCTATTAAACGGAAATACTGAACCGTTCATTAAAGCGCATTCAAAACACCAAACTGCACTGTTTAGGGAGTGCTATAAATTTAATAAATTGAAAACATTGCGCTGAATTTCACAATGCTTGAGCAGTGACTGAAGAAAGAAACCTCAGATATTTAAAAAAAACAACGCTACCCGTGCGAAGCTGGGACGATCCACTATTGTTCATAAAAATCATGAAACAAACCATTTTGTACCAAGTTTCTAGGTTCAAAAATGAGAATATCTTTAGTAAGTATGGATAACAGTTTGGCGCTGCGGTATCGCCCCGGTGCTGCCCCTTACACTGACCGTTGGTGATGTGTGAGATATTGCAGCCAATCATTCATAGATGGCGGTACTAAATTAAAATTGAGATATATATGCTATTATTTACAAACTACGAATTCTAAGGCTTAAACAGAATATAAATTTATGCGTAAGTGTAGCATAATATATCTATGGGAATATTAGTTTAAGAATAGTTAAAAAAAATAGAAGTTACAAACATATTCTCAGAGTACCCAATGAATACGCAAAATTCATACAATACTCTTTCAATTATCTTTATTCATACATATTTGCATAGTTGAATGTGAAAAAGAAGGAATAGCGCTTCCTATTCTAAGCTAACACAAAAGCAAAAAAAAATCACAAAAAGATTGTGGTCCCTGAGATTTGAACCTGGGTCTTCCGTTCGAATAGAATTAGCCAAACGTTATTCCGCCACGCCATGAGGACTTTAGTGTTACCTACAAATTTTTGATAAATTTTATATCTAGTACTCACACTATTGACAAACAATTAAAAGGACATTTATTTTGATGAAATTTAATGAAAAACTTGTTTTTTCCAAAAAGACTATTAATGAAGAGTCTGATAAAACACATAAAACACTAATAATTTATACAGAATAATTATAAGCCTTAATATACTCTGGATTCTTATATACTGTTATTCATAACATAAATAATGCAAACTAGTTTTCGTAAATTCCGCTATTATGTTCTATATCATGTTTTAATTCTCTTTATACATTGTTGCTAAATACGAGTCATATATAAGGGATTCCTCAAAAAGTTATATTAGAATAATATAATTTTATGATTAAAATTTTTGCGTTTACGACTAAAATTTTGTAAAAACGTCCGGTGTTTTCTATTTTATTATTTTCTTTAAAATGCATTAAATCAGTTGATAGTCCCGTCAATACGTATATTAAACATACATACATACATACATATACTCACGGCTATAAATCCCTAGAAGGGGTAGCCAGAGCTAAGGAATAAGAAATTCCTCAGCCACTTTTAGAAATCTGAGTGAGGAAAAGATGGTAAAATAAAGGTTGTTGGTGATGGGTCTCCAACCGCATCGCCCAATAATCCCTCGAAAGCCCCAATACCGTGAGTTGCCTCTTACGACACCCGTGGGAAATATGGGGTAGTGCTATTCTAAGCCGGCACTACACCGCTAACGAATATAAAAATGCGCTGTAGATTTGTATTTCCAAAAATTCTTATCTCAAAAGCTTATTAACAAGTATTGTAGAAATTAAATAATTATGGTGTTATGAAGTTACGTAACGATACTTTATTTCTACCATCTTCTCCCCTATCAAATTCCAAATACGGCTGAGGAGTTTCTAGCTCTGAGGCTCTGGCTACCACTTTTTGTGATTTATAGCCTTACTTATATGTTTGTAAGTTACGTTGTTGTATAAATTTCTGGTGATGGTGTTTTTTTATAATGACATTCCCAGTATTACAGATTGCAATGAAAAAAAAGTAAATAAAACGTTAACGCTAGCGTAAAGTTAAACATAATTAAAAACGGGTAATGTAATAAACAGATAAAAATTTACGTATATGATAAGAACTCAAAATGAAGGACAGCCATGGCTGGTTAAATTAAAGAGATGTTTTAAGTAAATGTCCTTGTGACACCCCTGTACTTATCTCGAGACTCCTACTTGTTTGATATAATTTTCTAAACACTGGTATTTTCTGTAATAGCTGTTAAATTTATACAGTAACATTCATAACTTAACTCAACTCCATACACCGAATTAACAAGTATAAAGTTTTTCATTCATAAATTTATCTTCATATCTTCGGATAACCTCGACTCAACTTGATATTCCGCGGTACATATTTAAGGTGTGGTAGACATACTGACACTTCTGAAATTAACACTGTCCCTTTTTGTAACCGTGTTTTGAGGACTCACAAAATATTTGGATAGTTCAGTCATGTGTAAGGAGGCAGGACTATAGTCGCGTTTTACGAAACGAATTCAATAATCCATGACTTAGATTAACCAAAATTATAACTTAAGAAGAAACGACATTTAAAATTTTACGAACAGTCATACGATACTTCAAAAGCCCCAATACCCACCCTCACACGACACCTACAGAAGAAGTAGGGCACGAATATTCATAGTCATAGATAATATCACTTGCCTCTCTGTCACCTGTACAAACATACATACATACATATACTCACGGCTATAAATCCCAGGAAGGGGTAGCCAGAGCTAAAGAATTAGAAATTCCTCAGCCACTTTTGGAAATTTGAGTGGGGAAAAGATAGTAAAAATAAAGGTTGTTGGTGATGGGTCTCCAACCGCATCGCCCGAAAATCCCTTAATAGCCTAATACTGTTAGTCGCCTCTTACGTACACCCACCGGAAGAAATGGGGTAGTGCTATTCTAAACCGACACTACACGGCAAGACACTTGTCACCTCTCTTTTATATTTTACTGTGGCACTTCATTCACGTGACAGGTGACAAGCTTAACACCCCTTTGTACATTGTTACATGAGTAAGAAAAGCCATGCGGGTTTTCTCACATTGTTTTTCCTCGCGTTTAAAAACGATAATAAGTGAGTTCTTCAAAAATTAAGAACTACCGAAAACGGCTCTTCAAACCTCGGAACAACAATGAAACATTGCAACAAACACATACGTAATACGTACTAAAACGAACCACCTTCTTTTTTTCAAACCTGGTTAAAAAAACTGCTGTAATCTAAAGTCGACGAAGCTATGGCCGAATACCGGTGTGTCATGAATACGTAATGCGACAATGGCCGTGTCCCGCGGGGCGCACCTCGTCGCTCCACGGTATGACAGGCAGGGGACTGCTTTTTGACGACAGGTATTTTATACGAATATGGAGAGGAATATTTCTGAACGTCGTACGTTAAAATGTTAAAGCTGGGCTTAGAAGGGGCGTGCACAGAGGTTTCAGGCAAGGTATGCAAAATATTGTTCATAAAAAACATCTCTTGTAACACTAGATAGGGCTTGTGCAGAGTGTTTGTCCGTCATATTAAAAAAAATCTTACCAATATCAGCACGTTCTTTGCTGTCATCTTGATACCACATAATCAAAGAAAATCTTATTTGTACTTTATTGAAAGATGGGTTTTTCCGCCAGACAACCAACATACTTTGTTTGTGTCTTTTTTCCTTAAAGGAAATTAATAACAAAGGGCTGACGCAACTAAAGTACATACATACATACATAACTCACGACCATAAATTCAAAAAGGGGTAGCCAGAGCTTTATAGACTACAGGCCCATGCTGAAAATTTGATGGGTCATTTGAACCACCAGGTGAACTATGTAGAACGATATAAGAGCATTAAATAATAAGATTCAGCACTGTGCCGTCACTTGTAAGCTGTCCAACTGAGTGCAGGTGAGAATTCGAAAGTACAGGTAGAGTGGGTACATTTTGGTCACATATTTTTGTACGGCATTCTTATCATCGATAGATCCATTAAAACTAATAAGAAAACGCGCAGTGCCGTAAAAAAATGGTGGGCCACAAAGTCGGATTTTTATTTTTATTTTCCGACAATTACCGGGGTAAATTTGGTCATTTGATTTTGTACGGCATCTGTGTCATACTATTTCAATACTGCTCCTAATCCATTATTCCGCAACGCCGTACAAAAATCATGCGACAAGGGGAAACAATCGAAGGTTGCAATTCCCTCTCTTTCCGTAGTCCAGGGGGTGATTTGACACAACATGAAATAAATTTATTTTAAAAGTATTTTATGCATAGATAATATTTTTTCATGTGCCGTACATTTTCGTTGGTTCAAAGGGGAAAAAAGCTGAAAAGAGAAAATCAAAAAGGAAAAATCCATGTAACGAAATGTAAGGTGTTGTTTTTTTATACGGCATTTAGATAGTTTTAGATAGTTTAGCATTTTTTCGAAGTTCCAAGGCGCATTCATTAAAATGGGGCATAATATGTTTGTTGCAAATCCACTACTCATGGAACAAACTTTCAATGTTCTGCAGGAATATGTTTGCGTTTTATACAACGTAAAAGCAAGAAAAACAGTCAACGAAGCAAGGTGTATCATATTTGAAAGGATTTATACGCCGAAAAGTAGTAATGAAGCTTTCAAAAAATCAGCTATGAAATTGGAAGCAACGTCGTTTCCCCCTTGTTTCCGAGAGTTGGAGCAACATCTTAAGAGAAGTACCTACCTACATAGCACAGATTTGGTGTAATGCCTACAAACAAGTACCGTCGACGTTGTTTCCAATAAACTATGGATGGGTTGTTAATGACAGTCGGTATGATTTCGATTGGTTTCACGGCGAGGAATGCCCCCAAAAAGTCTGTGACATAACGGAACCGGATCAGGCGGATCAGGAATCAGGCGAAGAAGATAATGATGTCATTGGTAAATAAATAAATAAATAAATCTTTACATCTTTAATTTGTACGTAAGATTTTGATTTTGACAAAGACATATTTATGTTTTCAGAAAATAATATACAATATAATTTGGACGTCGATGAAGACATTGATTCCGATAACAACTCAGCAACTGATTCCGATACTGAATACTCGTAATTGAAAGAAAAATTATATTATCATCATTAAATTTATCGATTTTTAAAAAAAATATTGTTTTATTTATTAACATCATTACAATGAAACAAATCAATTATATGTATGTATCAATAATGTTTGAATTATATATTAAACCAAAAAGTATGTAAAACTGTTGATACTGGGATTAACAGTTTCAATACTTGGACATAATATACACACCGTTTCAGTTCAGTTAGACGTCATAGTGATTTTATCATATTATCAATTGTTCTCTTCAAAAATATGTTAATGCCGTACTGTATCAGATGGCCATAAAGTAACCTTAAAATTGTAGCATCACTTTCATCAGCCTAAAAGATATGGTCTGCATAAAAATGTACGGCATCATTTTTTCCTAATTCATCTATGTTAATACTATTTAAAACAAGGGATAAAATGTAGAAAACTGCTGTATTTAATTAATCTATGATATTTAAACTTTTACAATAATTTGCAAAATTTCAGTTTTTGCATTTCTCTATAAAAAATTTTTGAACGGTTATTTTTGAACGGCAATACTATATAACAATTGTATTTTACAATATCATGTTAAAAAAAAAGTTCCCGTACAGGATCAAATGACTTTACAGCTCTATAAATCAAGGATACGATGAAATTAAGATGATTATTGATATACATTCAAAGGAACAATCATTTTTTGACGGCATTAATTTTAATAGTACTTTTGAGTGCTAGATAATGTTTTGGAACCGAAGCCGTACTTTTTCAAATCACCCCCTGGACTACGGAAAGAGAGGGGATTGCAACCTTCGATTGTTTCCCCTTGTCGCATGATTTTTGTACGGCGTTGCGGAATAATGGATTAGGAGCAGTATTGAAATAGTATGACACAGATGCCGTACAAAATCAAATGACCAAATTTACCCCAGTAATTGTCGGAAAATAAAAATAAAAATCCGACTTTGTGGCCCACCATTTTTTTACGGCACTGCGCGTTTTCTTATTAGTTTTAATGGATCTATCGATGATAAGAATGCCGTACAAAAATATGTGACCAAAATGTACCCACTCTACCTGTACTTTCGAATTCTCACCTGCACTCAGTTGGACAGCTTACAAGTGACGGCACAGTGCTGAATCTTATTATTTAATGCTCTTATATCGTTCTACATAGGTCACCTGGTGGTTCAAATGACCCATCATTTTTTCAGCATGGGCCTGTAGTCTATTACAGCCAGGAATTCCTCAACCACATTTGGAAGTTGGTAGGAGAGAAGATGGCAGAAATAAAGCATCTTTGATTATGGGTCTCCAACCCCATCGCCCAAAAACCACCTAAAAAACCCCATACCCTTAGTCGCCTCTTACGACACCCATAGGTAGAAAGAGGTAGTGACATTCTAAGCCGGTACTACATGGATTTAAACTACAAATAAAGTAGGAGTTATTATTTCATAAACTAGATCTACGCGCCCGCTTTTGTTAAGTAGTAATTAAAAACGTTATCGTAAAATAATGGATTGCGTTCCAAATTTATGAATAGTTTTATTTCTATAGAATAGCACTACGCCATTTCTTCCGGTGGGTATACGCAAGAGACAACTAACGGTACAGGGGCTTTTTAAGGATTTTTAGGCGATGCGGTTGGCGACCCATAACCAACAACCTTTATTTCAGCATCTTTTTCCCACGCAACTTCCAGAAGTGCTCCAAAAGTCTGAGGAATTTCTAATTCCCTAGCTCTGGCTACCCCTTCAACATATACACGGAAAGTAAAACAATTTGTTTGAGTGTATAAAACCTGCCAACCACATAATAATATCCTTATATATTAAACGGAGAGGGTGGATTTTGTGAACCAGCCTGTGTCGCGATGCTAAGAGCTAGAAAATCTGAAATTTTACCGAAATATTTCATATATTTTCATATATTTTCCATAACTGGATTAGTTGAATTATTAGCGATTTATAAATTGTCGAAATTGGCCCACAGACTTTGTGGAGTATAAGCGCGCGCAAATGTGTCAGTCACAGCTTTTAGTATTATATTACAACGCCAACGGGAATATTAATATAAAAAAACAGATGTAAACAGAAACAGAAACAGGGACCTAAGACCGATTTAAACAATTACAGACCTATAGCACTCCTACCAACATCAGCAAAAATTTATGAAAAAGCAATGTTTAATCAGGTCATCAGTTTTTTCGATAAATATAATTTAATAAGTGATAAACAATACGGGTTTAGGAAAAATCGCTCTACTACTTTGGCAATCTACAACTTTATAAAATATATCTACGACATAATAGACACAAAAAAATATTCTATAGGACTCCTACTAGATATGAGTAAGGCGTATGAAAGAGTTCTACACAAAATACTTTTGGACATACTTAACAGACTAGGCGTTAGGGGAATTGCTTTTGATTGGTTCAAATCTTATCTGCATAATCGTTTCCAATGTGTAGAAATAGAGAACACAAACTTGGATAGTGGAGTAATTGAAAGCGTGCGGTCAGATAGGGTTCCCGTTACTGGTTCTATACCGCAAGGAAGTGTACTTGGCTGCCTACTCTTTCTTGTATATATAAATAGTCTACCAAAAGTCATAAACCAAGATTGTGTAATTTTTGCAGACGACGTCTCAATCTTATTTTCTGTCTCAAATCCTAATGAATTAGAATATAAATTGCATGATGTTTTAGACAATATATCAAATTGGCTATTAAAACATAATCTAGAATTAAATTTAGAAAAATCTAAAATAATCCAATTTAAACCTTCACAAAAAAAGCCTCTAGAAATATCAGCAGTATATAAGAATACAAAAATTGATATAGTTAAAACAGCCACATTACTAGGAATAGATCTTGACACAAATTTAACCTGGCGACCGCATATAATTAAACTAAAAAATAAATTATCGTCTTTTCTTTACGCTCTTCATCAATTGATACGCGTCACAGACTTCCAAGTCGCACTGGCAGCCTATTATGCATACGCATACTCTAGATTATCATACGGCGTAATAATATGGGGTAATAGTACTGGCATAGGCGAAATTTTTTTATTACAAAAAAAATATATAAGAATTTTAACGAATATTGACCAAATGACATCATGCCGACCATTTTTTATTAAACATAATATATTAACACTAACTTCAATTTACATATTAGAAAGCTGTAAATTTGTTAGAAAAAATAATGAGTTTTACTCTTCAATGCAAAATAATAAAAGAAATGACCGTTATTTAAATAAACTACAAATACCTTTCACCACAATGAAATTAGTATCGTGTAGTCCCCACCACATGCTAATAAAAATTTATAATCACATACCAAATGACATAAAAGATATTAAAAAACTTAATTTATTTATTACGACTTTAAAAAAACATCTTATCATTAAATGTTATTACAATATTAAGGAGTTTTTTGATGACCAGAACAATAAATAGAATGCCCCGATTGCTCTACAACTAGTCTACCATCAAACGATGTTTGCCGTGCCCTTACAGGGCGTCACCTGTGCTTATACTGTATTTTTGTAACATCTCATGAACTTGTGACATGCAAATAAATTGAATTGAATTGAATTGATGTTAAGATAGTGTTTTAGTATTTTGGATGTTAACCGGATGCAAAAAATGTAATCCACGCGGACGTAGTCGCGGGCAAAAAGCTAGTTGTTATAAAATGAACGATATGTTTGATACATATCCCCGCGTTTTGGAGAGAGTTTTGCTTATTTCGGTGTTTGCATTGTTCAAATTTGGCGCTGCCTAATCTAGTTGGCCAGAATGACCTTTATACTGTTAGGCGATTCACACACCAAACCGCAATCCGTCGCTGAGCGCGGAGGAGCGGATTCCAATATTGTGTGCAAAGTATAGAAAAATGCTCGGTGATTAGTATAGAAAAACGCTCAGTACAACACACTAAAACCGCGCTACCACGCCGAGGCGCGATATACCGGAGGGTACAACACCGCACCAACAAGCTTGTTTTCGTGTTAAGGGACTGGTTCACTTGCAAAAATTCAGGTTCAGGCAAAAAATTGTGTCTATTCCAGTAATAGTCCGCCGAATTTCACTCAATAGTCAAAAGATGCAGTTGACATTCGTGTAAAATATAATAATGCACTTTCTTATAATCAACTTAATGATTCTACTAAAAAAAATATTAAGATTTAATAAAACTAGTAAATCCTTACCTGAAACAACATACGATAAATAGGCAGAATATAAATCGAGCCATTCGATTCACTTTATTTATGAACGTCAAGCTCAATATTGATTCATTACTCGGAACTTAAATTACATTCAGTTTAATATTTAATATCAGTGTTTACACTACGCTGCATGCAAGCGCCACTTCGCAATCTCTCTCCAGTTTATTTTCAGTGACAACATTCGATTCAATGACAATATTTTAACAAGAAATTATTGATGGGTCGCGAGCAAATATTAATTCATTTGGAAGTATTGGAGAGCAATCATTTTTGAAAATGTTTACGTTTGTTATGAAAAAAAATTATGCTAGTAAGAAAATTGGACTAACGATGGAATCTTATTTTGGTTCTAGGTTAGGTTAGGTAAGATAGCGGTGTGGAGATTTTTAGTTGATGTCTGTTGGCAAATATGATGATAATATGGCATTAATGCAGTACTTTATATTTAACAACTATGTACCTCCATCTGTTTTTTTTTTATGAAAAAATACAACCTTTCATATTATTTGTAATATGAGTATGAAAAAAAATATCAAAGTAAAACCGTTTAGTCCTTTCCAACTGAGCAATGGAGAAGTTTAGAAGCTTTCAAAAAGTAACGTTTCGTCGTAACGATAAGGTCCAATGACGTCATCAGAGACTCAATACATCCCCCCCAAGGGCACAGCCGCAGTTATTCAACAAAGTACATCGAACAAGAAAACTTGCCCAATTTACCTTCGACTGTGTTACTTTTACGCACGAAACGAATTTTGCCGTGCTAATTTGAACTTTATGTTTTAGGTGGTAAGAGCGTTGGGTTAGTTAAAGTTGGCGTGGTTTTGGGTCGTTTGTCTGTCCATCAGCGGAGAGATTTATATATCAGAAGGTTAGTACGGTGGAGCATGGCAGTTTGGATCACGGCAGTCTGGTAGACTTTATCACTGTTAGTAATAAGTAGGTTCATTTAAAAAATGCTATAAGTGTTAGTAAGAACTCAACTTTGATAAGGTTAGTTGAGCTCGTATATTTTGGCAATTGATAATTTATTTCTTTGGGGTCCTAGAAAGATTATAAAAGAAAGCTACTTGAGATTTAAAACTATCTTTATATATTATTTCTGTAAGCCTCTTTCTTGCCCGGAAGCCTGTGACGCGATGAGTTAAGCTAGAAATTTGGTTCAGGTATCGTTTTGTACAGTTCGCGGCCGTGGTGTGCACAAAATGCAGACATCTGATGTAACTGGATTAAGTTAATTGTTACAGAATTTCAAAGTTTCGGTTTTGGCCCATAGACTTTGCTTGAGTGACATAAGCGCGCGCAAACTTTAGTCGATCAGAGATGCGCTGTGATTGGTCGGAATTTTTTCAAACCGGCCAATCAGAAAAAATCTTTAGAAATTCAAAAGAGCTGCGCTGTAATTGGTCGGAAAATTTCAAAATAAACTCATTTTATAGGACGCGACGTAGTCGCACCAGGGTTACCCACTAGTAAAATTGATTTTTATTGTTAGTTGCAAATTCTATAAATGGGATCATTATTTTATAGCTTTATTTTAGTTAGGTTCTAACATACTTTATAATATTTAGAGACTAAAATATTAATATATTATTTACCAAAAGGCTCACATTAATGAATTAATGAATTTGAACCGTAAATACGAGTAGGAACAACAGTTTATTAAAACTAGTAGATCGGTCTATTCATAGCCTATATGAATAATATAGTAGGAGATGATAATTATATATATATATATAATTTTATATTGTGTGTAACAATGGATGCGGTACAGTTATATTGTAAGGTAACTCGACGCGGGTTCTTATTCCGCTGAGGCTAAATCTTGTACGAAGAATACAGATATCTGTTTCTTAGTCTTGCATGTTAATATATAATGTGTGTATCATACATTAATTTGTCACCGAGTTAGTATTCCCTTCTACAAGTTAGAATTATTATATGTATTTTATCGATCGACTTCAAAAAAGGAAGTACTCAATTCGATTGTATTTTTTTTGTAAGTTTTTACGCAATTACTCCCTTATTGAATGAATGAATGAAAAAGTTTATTTCAGACATAAAAATATCTATGATAGTAGAACTCAAATAAATAATAGCAATGTAAGTTACTAGGTTATGGATTTCTAAAGTTGTTTTTCGGTTCCGTAGGATATGCTCCCAAGGGTGTCCCATTTAATTTTTATAAGGTTTAGTTGCGTGGTTGGTTGGGTGGGTGGTAGAGGACAATGCTGTTTATCGATTTTTGAATGAAACTTTAGGATTCGATCTAATAGCAGTGAGGGCGGTCCCATTTTTGTTTAAAAATATATTATAGTATCAAATTATGATTGTGTTCCGTAGCCGAACATATTACTTCATAATATTATATATAAAGAGCGTGATAGCTGAATGGGAAGAACAACCACTTATCCTTTTAAGAGGTGTGGGTTCAAATCCTGAGTCGATCAAAATCTAAAGTCATATTTGTGTTTAATTTTAGGAAACACATCGTGGGGAAATCAACATGGTTATAGTTAGGGCATAGCTAGTCATGTGATAATGTACTCGAACAAAACGCAACTCTACGCAAAAAAGACTTATTATAAATCTGACGATAACTAACCACTTAATTTTTTTATATAAAGATCATTCCTACAATAAATTGGTAGATAGTTGTATTTTGTAATATTAAAGTGTTCTTAAATATTGATAATCACAAACAATTTGCAGAACAATCGTTTGTCATGCACAGAGAGGCGGGTTCGAATCGCGGACCGAGCCTACCCAATATCCTATTAATATTATAAATGTGAAAGTTTAGATGTTTGAATATTTGTGTGTTTGAGGTAACAAGGCTTCTCATTTACAGAGTGTATATGAATGAACTTAAGCAGAATGCTAGATAATGACCCAAATTATAACATAGGATACTTTTTGTACCGGGAAAAATTTGACGAATAAAATATTCACGCCTGATTAAACTCAGAGAACCGGAAAAACGCCTAAAGTTTGGCATAAGCAAATTTACAGTACGAAGTCTGTCGTGTCAGCACCTACCTACACTGTCCAAACAACGTGGATACTCTGAACACCAGGCGACAATAATGTCACTTAAGACCGATTCTAAACTAATTTGATAACTGATCCGAACTATTTCTAAACTGATTTGCTTAACTATTATATCGTATCAGCAAAACATTCTAAAATATTTATAGATAAAATAATTTAAGCAATAGCGGTGATAGGCCCGTTACGCATAACATGGGTGCTCAGAAAATGTGTGTACTATAGATACCAGGTGACAAAAATGTCCAGTGATTTACGCCTTGAATGTTAAATTTATATAAACCAAAATTATTTAAAAATAACTTCCAAAGTTTGCTATTGTTCATTTGAATAGACTACCTATTATTTTTTTTATTATTAGTTCAATTGAAGAATGTAATAATTAACTTACCACGCCACAGCAGCATTCAATAAAAAATCTTCATAAATAACACGAACAACTCAAAAATACGCGTTCGGTCTTTAAACAAAGTTCTAAGAGTTAGATATATCGTCGCATATTTTGCAGCGAAGGCGGGCGGTCGCTCTGCACCAGCGCTGTAGGGCAACTGTCGCGCTTCATGTAAACGCTGCTAGGGCGGGCGGCGTACACACACTTCTAATTAAAAGTATACGATTTTGTTTTATTGCTCGTAAATGTCTCATGTTTTTAGACGACCCTTGAACTAGAGGATATTAAGATGCCAATTCTGTCACGTGCGTTACATGAATGAAGGTATTTTGTAGCGCTTATATTAAATGAAGTAAGATGTAAAGTTTGTTTACTGTTGGTGTTATGATAAGAAAGACAAGATTTTTGTGGAATGTACTTAAACTTATTAAGGGTTTCGTTTTTAACAATATTGTTCTTCAGTTTTGCCATGTGGTTTTTAGGTAAATATTAATAATATTTTTTAATCATTTTAACCTAGTTGGCCATGAGATCAATAGCGTTCGAGCAGCGCACATATGTGAATGTTTAAAATTTGAATATTGAACATCAGTTGTACTAAACTTTGTCACCACAGCACTAAAAAACGAATATTCGTAAATCATTTAGGTGATAACAAGATTGTAGCCGCGGTGTCGCAAACAAACAATGACAAATCACGGAGGGAGAGGGAGAGAGTGCGGTTTTACAGACACTCCAGATTGCGATTTGATTTACTGGAGTTGATACTTGGATTATTTACTGTAAAATTTACGAAGCTGGCTGTAGGCTTACTGTCTATTTGGTTGGTTACATGTGCTGGAAAAACTGGGTTATAATAAATGAACATGTCGTGATAAAGAGCAAAACCAGCATTATTGTCTAAACTAAAGTTTCTAATACCTACACTACAACTTTAAGTTAGCTATCTCATGTTTTTATTACACATAATTTTATTTTTCACAGCATTAACCTTTTACTTTCCCTAGGTGACATCACGACGTTTGATGGTTTATATGATTGTTGAGCGTTGTGGAACACATTTTGAAACCAGTGGCCTTTGAATGTCGTTATTGAATTGTTGTATTACTCTGATGGGAAACTCAAATGGGACGTACTACTCACGCAAATCAGTCTCTAACGATCGCTTAATGGGTCGGGCTATAATTAATGTTTAACCTAATGTATGCACCCTTCAAATCAAAGGCATGGACGCGCTTGCTGCATCGTGTTTTCATGCATGTTTCTTACATACTCACATACATATACTCACGGCCTTAAATGCCTAAAAGGGGCAGCCAGTTATAAGGAATTAGAAATTCTCCAGCCTCTTTTGGAAAGTTAAGTAGGGAAAAGATTGTTAAATAAAGGTTATTGGTGATGGGTCTCCAACAGCATCGCCCAAAAGTCCCTTAAAGACCCAACACCGTTAGTCGCCTCTTAGGTACACCCATCGGAAGAAATGGGGTAGAACTACACTAAGCAGACACTACACAGCAGTTTTTTATAAAGTCCAATTTCAAATACACATTTATATACACCGTGTAGTGCCAGCTTAGAACAAAACAGTACCCAAGTGATCCATCACAAGCCGTATTACTCCAACAAGTTCCCGACCATTACCGAATCCAAGTTCTCTAATAAAAGCGAAGTTTTGACTCCGTAAGAGACCGCCTGCCGCGAGTTGTCACACAAATATTATTTTCAAACGAACTTATGAAATTGTCTCATAAAACACACTAGTGTGGTTTTCACTTAAGTTTGGGAACTTGGCTTAGTTACTGTGAATACTCTTTTTAGTTCCGAGTTCTCAACTGAAGTTAATGTATATCAAAAGTTTTATTTATGTAGTGTCGGCTTAGTATAGCACTACCCCATTCCTTCCGGTGGGTGTACGTAAGAGGCGACTAACGGTATTGGGGCTTTTAAGGGATTTTTGGGGCGATGCGGTTGGAGACTATTCACCAACACTTTATTTTTACCATCTTTTCCCCACTCACATTTCCAAAAATGGCCGGGGAATTTCTCATTCCAAAGCTCTGGCTACCCCTTCTAGGGATTTCCAGCCGTGAGTATATGTATGTATGTATGTCACTAACAATCAAATATCTTTTTATTTGTGGGAGTACGTTAGAGCGCACGCTACTGCGGACTCGCTCGCACATATCAGCGTGTCACTCATATTACTACATCGCGGAGTGTAAATGTTTTTCGAGCTAAACATAGATACAAATTATAGGTTGGTACACAGCTGGGTATACTGGCCAGTATATCTTTGCTGTTTCCCACAGATCTATTAATATATACGAGTAACTATGTAATTAGTTTTCCTCACAGCCCATATAATGTCCCCACCAAGGGGCTCGAGCCTACCCTATATAGGGCGATTTAGCGAGTGCACCACGCTGGCCAATTGCGGACTAACGACTACTACCGTAATAGTAGCCGGGGCCGACGGCTTAACATGCCCTCCGAAGCCCGGAAACACCTTAATATTCGGATAGTCAGGTGACTCAAGCCTGCAATATCCTTCCAGACTGGGTTAAAATTTATCACTCGAGACCTTCGTACTTGAAACCAAGCGCTTAACCACGTGACCACGGAGGCATGTAATTAGTTGATGGGAAAAAATAACGCATTTGTGTGGTTCTGAAAGAAATTATTCAAGCGGTCATATTTATGATTTTTTAAATATATTTTTGTTTAACCCCTACATCTGAACAACTTAATTTTCAGCTAAAGTCAAGAATATTCAATGTTCAATTCGAATTTCTTCTTTTCATTTGTACCACATTGAATAACTATTATTATTTTTTGTATATAAACTCCTCTTGGATGACAAAGAAGTTTAATTAAGAAAAGAAAATATACCACTAGTACGCAATGATAAGGAAGAAGGAATATGTGCAGTTTTGGTAATAAGCGGTTTGGAATGTCTAAATTCAGTGCAATTAAAGTCACATTATGAATCAAAAAATATTTTGTATAGTTTGATGAGATAAAAACTTAAATAATGCAGTATTTAACCGCACAATGGCGTTGAACTAAGTGATGTCAGTCGTTATGAGGCAGCGGTGCGGTTGCGACCGACTTCAAATAATGAGCTTCTGCGGGAGCTTAATGAGGATACCTTATTGCGCCAACTCAATTCCAATTAATATTTTCGTAGCTTAACTTAAATCTGTACTAATAAAAAATGGATCAACTTTTTAAAATATGTTTTAAAAACTGTTTACCAGCACATCGAATGCAACGGCAGATTCACGTTGGTTTTAAACTTGGATGCTATAAAATAATTATATCTTTACTTAAATAAAACTGTAAAATAATTGTGTCACAAATAACCGATTGGTTTATCTATACTTATAATAAATCTGTAGAGAGGTCAATTCTGTACATGAAATATATTTTCAAAATAACTATCAGGTGGTGATTAGGGATCGATACTGATGCCAAAAATGCAATCAGTAAAATTTTTGTCTGTCTGTCTGTCTGTCTGTCTGTCTGTCGGTTTGTATGTTCCTTATGGAAACAAAAACTACTCGACGGATTTTAACGAAACTTGGTACAATTATTCTCCATACTCCGGGGCAGGTTTTTGTATACTTTCCAGCAGAGTAGTAAAGGGGAATTTGGGGAAATTTTGGGAAAACGGGAGAAGTTACTACATTTTTTTAAACTTCCGTCGCGTGTCCAGCCTTAATGGTTAAACTTACATAGAAATCATGTATGACGGAAATATTTTTCATAAAATTATCTAAAAAAAAATCTGGTACAATTAATGTCTTTCTTTTACGGTTGACTCACAATAACACGTGTAATTCCTGATAGCTTCGCAGTTCGGAACATTCTGATTATATTTGTTTACTCTTACGTTTGTAAACCTCTCACTCATCCCTAATTTAAAAAAGGTAGCATTATTACCTATTCAATAAAAAAAGAATCATAGAAATCGGTAGAGAAACACCGAAATTATACATAAAATAAGCCATCGCGCCCGTGACCAAAACCGAATCGTTACTAATTTACATATACGTTACTAATATACTATATGGCGCCAGTAGTTGCATCCTACAACACGTAATGATTTATTTTTTAGATTGTTATAAATACTTCATAGCGTTTTATTCCAAAATTTGCTATTAAACGGAAATACTGAACCGTTCATTAAAGCGCATTAAAAATCACCAAACTACACTGTTTAGGGAGTGCTATAAATTTAATAAATTGAAACATTGCGCTGAATTTCACAATGCTTGAGCAGTGACTAAAGAAAGAAACCTAAGGTATTTAAAAAACAACGCTACCCGTGCGAAGCTGGGACAATCCACTAGTGTAGAATATTAATATGTCGCAGCCGTTATATCGATTTTTCCTGTCAGTTAGGTAGTTAGGTGATTGACTTTTTTCTTCTTTCCATCCATGGATTATTCGTATAACCAAAAAGTAATAATTTAGATTGGAGTTATAAATATCGACATCTAAGATACTTTAAATTTTTATTGTACTGATTCACCGAAAATAATTTCTAGTAATTTAGTAATAATTTCCGTTCATTCTAGTCAGACATAAGATCGAAAAGAATAATGGATAATAAGAAAAGATGTTAAGTATGATGAAGGCATCGCAAAAAATGTGGAAAAATAAAATAACATGTCAGCCAAAAGATACCCGTTAAAATTAATTTTCGATGACGGTATTTTATTAGAAAATGCACGAACCGTAACGACGATAAATAAATATGATTATGTCTATTAATTTCATGACACAACTTGTAGTAAAACCGATCATATTTTATGGCAGTCGTGCAAATATCACTTAAACATGTTTGATGTGTACTTCAGGGGTCGTCGGTGGAATTAATAAGAACGAGAACTGTAGGAGGGTCGATAAGCTTCAAATTTTATCAAAATATTGTTTGCAAAGTAAGTTCATAGACTATAATTTTACACGTTAACGTCATATGAAAAGTAAATATAGTTTAAAAAAATTAAATACACGCTTTTGAAGAACACTTAATAAAAAAGTGAAAGATAATTCCCAATTTAAGTTTTGAATCATGAAAAAGCGTGAGTTGCTCGATAGACGCAATATATGCCTTCGAGCGTCCCACGCTTTTATGATTTTAAACTTAGATTGGAAATTATTTTTCACTTTTTTAAACTATTTTTATTTTTAACTTTTTAGTAATCATCTTTATCACTTTTATAAATTAAACAAAATTTTTAGAATTAAAGTGAATTTTAAGTGATTTTTGGGCGATGTGGTTGGATACCCGTCACCAAAAACATTTATTATTACCATCTTTTCCCCACTCAACTTCCAAAAGTGGCTGAGGAATTTCTGATTCCAAGGCTCTGGCTACCCCGTTAAGGGATTTATAGCCGTGAGTATATAAAATGAGTTTAAATGGGGAAAAGAAGGTAAAAAAGTTGGTGATGGGTCTTCAACTCATAAAATATCTTAATAAGGCTCAACACCCTTAGTCGCTTATTACGTATACCCACGGGAAGAAATGGGGTAGTGTTATTCTAAGCCCTACTTAAATAATATGATAAAATGTAATAAAAGTAATACAAATAACATTAAATTATTGCAATAAAATGGCAGCTGATCAAAAAAGCGTCATCAAAAGACTAATTCAGAGAAGGGTTCTGAGTGGTATGTTAAACAACAAAAGATGTGAAAGAACAAAGTGGAGAGCTTTCAAACGCAACTGTGCGATTGCAGTTCTAATATTTGCTAGGGCTGGCTGTCTAGATAAAAATATACAAGTGCAAATTATGTGAATATAGTATTTGCGTCTGAAGTCGTAAGCCTAAAAGAGCATGTAAGAAAAGATTGATGAATGTAGACGAAGCTAGAGAGGTTTGTCAGGATCGTACACAGTGGCGTTCAATAGTCTCTACCTATCCAATGGTAGCTATGATGAAAAAAGTAGCACACACTTTTGAACCAGCTGTTGCTCGAAAGGTGAGAGATTGGAAAACATATGTTTTGGTGAGAGAGCTAAACTGCATCGCCTTCCAATTACTAAACAACCCCACTTCTTCACACGTCTCAAAGCTTACTGCGGGGAGTGATGTTATTGCCGGCGATGGTGATGATACAGACATAAAACATTTAAAATTGTGACTGGTGTGTTATACCACCTGAAATGTTAGTGCAATGTAAGAAATAAGACACGTGTTTACTTGTTGGATATGGACTGCTCAAGACTTAAGACTAACTTACATTATATAATGGCAAGAGGGGGACGAGATGCACTCACACTACACTACACCTTCCCTCTTTGCAGACAAAAAATATTAATTCCTAAAATATTTTTTTAAAGAAATTATCATTCATTAATCAAATAATTAAATTACTATATCAATAAGAATGGACACATACATGCATACATATACTCACGCCATTAATTCCCATTGGGGTAGGCAGAGACTATCGATCGCCACTTCGTACGGTCCTGACAAACCTCTCTAGCTTCGTTTACATCCATCAATCTTTTCATACATGCTCTTTTGTTCTTTATACTTCGGACGCCAGCCTTTTTGAGCACACTCTCAATTTGGTCCAAGTGCGTTCTCCGTGGTCGTCCTCTACTAACATTACCATCCACATTATCCAATGAGAATGGAATTACGAATAAAAATAATAATTTTTATACTTTTTTTGAACTTATTTATCTATGTAATACTTAACTATTATAATGTAACTTAACTATTATAATGTAACTTAACTATAATACTTAATTAGATCTATTAGTAAAATCTGGGATAAGTCGAACAAATTGTAGGCCAAACAATTTGCCGCGTAATCACAATCAAGTATTTTTTTTAATGACATGTCGTTGTACTTTTACCACATATATATTTTTTTGTACATTTCTCCTTCACAAGTCGTCGTAAACTTTATTAAATTTCGTTTATTTTTTGGCAATATGTTATGCAACTAAGAATACCCTATGTAGACGAATGTGTGATTCGAGACAAGTCTATCGCAATTTTGTTAGTCGAGCTCCTAAACTCTGAATAAATAGTCAGGCAATTACATACATTGTTAAAAGACCTATAATTTAAAATACATATCTCAGATAGATAATACCGATATATACAAGTGTAAGCTCATTTAAAAATTGCAACCCATGCTTCTTTGTTTGAGTGGAATATTGGTATGACATCACGCCTCCTTTTTTAGTCTGCGTAATCTACGAATAACATTTATCAGATTTATACAGCGTTTACCTATGTGTCATTTTAGTTAGCAATCAAACTTGCCTGACAAAAATAAACGTTTAAATATTTTCTCACAATATTAAGTGTTATTATCGCGTTTATATTTTTAATACAAGCAGTGTTGACAACCTTATCGACGTTGTGTGTACGCGACTGTATTAATTTTCTTCCAGCCTTAATAAAAACAGCTTAAAGGGTTGATGTACAGATAGGTACAAAAGCCTGCAAAGTAAAATTTACATATTATTTCCTCTAATTTGTAAATTTTTGCTTATTTTTTTGGGCGAAGTATAGTTCTTTAAGCACTCATTCACTTTCTTTCAAAAGACGTACATTCTCTTATATTATATTGTGTACAGTGATAGGAATGCATTTTATCTGTGAAAAGAACTAATTACCGAGATTTTAGTTCTTCTGAACCTTACTGTACCTTTACTTGGAGCCATAAACACAAAAACTGTAGCCACAACATTGAAATTTAAAATCTATATCAGCCGGTCGAGAAAAAATGACGACGGTCTGTAACCACAGCACCAAAATCACTGAAAATCCCAACATTTCTTAGTGCAGTGTTTATGCTGTGTAGTGTCGGCTTAGAATAGCACTACCCCATTTCTTCCGGTGGGTGCACGTAAGAGGCGACTAACGGTATTGGGGTTTTTAAGGGATTTTTGGGCGATGTGGTTGGAGACCCATCACCAACAACCTCTATTTTAACCATATTTTCACCACTCACATTTCCAAAAGTGGCTGAGGAATTTCTAATTTCTTAGCTCTGGCTACCCCTTCTAGGGGTAATATTAATAAAAATAAAATTGTTTTTTATTGTGATTGTATATTAGCTGTGCAGTATCGGCTTAGAATAGCACTTCCCACGGGTGATCGTAAAAGGTGACTAAGGGTGTTGAGCCTTCTTAAAGGATTTTTGGGCGATGCCGTATGAGACTCATCACCAAAAACCTTTATTTTACAATACTTTCCCCCCTTTAACTTCCAAAAGTGGGTTGAGGAATTTCTTATTCTGAAGCTCTGGCTACCCTTTCTAGGGATTTACAGCCGTGAGTATATGTATGTATGTAAAATTGTTATTGGTCACGAGTGTACTGCACAGTGAATACAAAGTAAGCAAATTATTGGCGACGACGCGCTGCTCATTGCGGTTTGCAACTCGAAGGGGAGACTAATTGGAAAATTTAAAAAGGGTTCCTGTTTTACATACATACAAGTAATATTTTACTTATAAATAAAGGAAAGAAAAAATTCGACACAGGCGGTACACGGTCGGCACGGTAGCTCAATTGGCAGAGCGACGGGGGCGTATACCCGAGGTCGCGGTTTCGATTCCCGCCTATGTCGAAAAAAAATTTTTTTCTTTTTTTTATTTATTCTTTATTTATTAGTAATAATCCCCACATGAGGTTTTCATGAACAAAAAGATTTAAATAAAGTAATATTTTGTTGAACATATAAATAGACGACGTGCTAGCTCAATGGGTAGAACACCGGTTATCGTGCAAACGACTAGTGCTCCAATTCCGGGTGGGGCCTACACCAATTTATCTTTTCTAAAGACATATGTGTGGTTAATTTATCATTGTTGTTAACGGTAAGCGAAAACATCGTGAGGAAACCCACATGGCTGAGTTGTACTTAGTCACGTGACAGTGTACTCGTACAAATCGGCTGTCCATGCAAAACGTGGGTACTCTGAACACCAGGTGACATAGCCACGTGATGTTCAGAAGTAGTTAGTACCTCTGCCAACCCCTTCGGGGATATTCGGCGTGAACGTTTATGTTATGTTATGTTATAAATAGCTCTGCTTGGTGATCATGAGCATACAAATTTCCATTAGTCCTATATCTCCAATTTTACATACATATACTCACGGCTATAAATCCATATAAGGGGTAGCCAGAACTAAGGAATTAAAAATTCCTCAGCCAATTCAAATATATATCTCCAATTTTAATTATGACATTGCTATGGATTTCTGAAGTTACAGTATATACAATAGACTCTACGGCTATAATATATAATATTACGTAATCATCCATCGTTTGCCTACTCCAATTACCTAGTCCAGTACGCCAATGCTTCAGCATAAAAACCTTCAGTCTTAAATTAGTTTTTAACCTAAATACTTCAACTGGATTGCATTTTTATATGTAACTGGCAAAAATTCCATTGAAGCTTTCTGAGCTTTTGACTCCATAGTGCATGTGCAAGTCTGAAACAGGTCAAGTGGAAGTAGAACGCGCTTCTTGCTATTAGTTGGGAAGGCTTTGACGTTTGTCGCGTCCGTGAACGTCATGGAAACTTGAATGTTCATTTATAAGGAATGCAGCTTCAACATTTGCTACAGTTTTAAGCAACTATTTAGGGTTCCGTACTATAAAGGTTAGATAGGACCTGTCACTAAGTTTTTGTTGTCTTTCGGTCTGTCTATTTGGGATCAGCCTGTGTAAACCGAGACATTAAGACGGTTGAAGTATTTTTGTTTTCGCTAAAACTACAATAATTTTTAGGCTGAATTGCGTAATAAGCTGTAAACAGAATAAAGTAAATGGACTATGAAACGAGACTAAATATGGATGTAAAAAATCACAGCTCATTAAAAGTTCGATATAGTTAGGATACTTAATGTATACCCACCCATAAAAGCGAGTTGATGGTCATTCGCCCGATTTCTGAATTGAGAATTCCAACTAAGAACAACTTAAGTATCGTTCTGTCGCACTGAAATCTTAACAACTGAATTAGACAAAACGATACTTAAGTCGTTCTCAGCTTGAATATTCAATTCAGAAATCGGGTGATTATGCTTTCTTGGCCATGCCTGTCCTATATTACATATTAATAATAAAAAATCTATAAACAATAAGTCTAAAAGTCATTATTGAAACAGTGTCAACGAGCGCGAACCGTCCCAAGTAGAACTCTTAACTTATTAGTTTGGAGACTCTCACAACTTTTAACAATCTCTCTACTACCACTCGTCGCATTCATTTTAACATTCAATTCGATAAGGACTTTCAATTCTACTATTGGAAATTTTGTTATGCATACATACATATACCTACTCATGACTATAAGTCCCTGAAAGGGTAGTCAGAGCTTTTGAATTATAAATTCCACAGCCACTTTCTTCTAAAAAGGTATTGATAGACCCTAAATCCTATTGTTAAGACACCCGCAGAAAGAAATGTGATAGTGCTATTCTACGCCGACACTATATGACTAATGATGTGTAATAAACTAGTTTAGAGACACACAAACATGCACATACAATATTTATTCTGTGTAGCTCACAAGCGACGGCAGAAGTTTTTTTTGTTAACTGTTCACTTTTTTCTTGTACAATGCTCCCTGTTATTTGTAGTTATTATTCGGCCGCTTAAGACAGAGAGATGATACAGCCCAGCATAAACTAAATAAAGAAATTTTCCTGACAAAGTTTTGCTAACGACTACCGCAACACAATAAATAAATTTACCTGAACTAAACCTAATATTTGGACTTCTTTTTTATATCTTACTAAATTATATGAATAAATCATATTGAGTTCGGTTGACTAGGTATTTTTAAAACTTACTTTAATATTTTGTAGCGTCTTCGAGATTTCCTCAGCATCGGTACTGTTGACAGGAAATGAACCCAGGAACTGAAACAAATACGTTATCTCAATTAAAGTCAGTCTTTGTAACTATTCATCATTTAAGTCAACTGAGCAGGAACATACTTTTATCATATTATATAGAGAAATCGTCGATATTTTACATCTACTAAAAGAAAATCTGTTTAATTCTAACTTAAATGAATTTGAAGTTTGTAAAGACATAACATTACATAACATAAACGTTCACGCCGAATATCCCCGAAGGGGTTGGCAGAGGTACTAATACTTCTGAACATCACGTGACTTTGTCACCTGGTGTTCAGAGTACCCACGTTTTGCATGGACAGTGTACTCACGTGATAGGGGGCAGGCCTATCGCCGTTTTGTACGAATACACTGTCACATGACTAAGTACAACTCAGCCATGTGGGTTTCCTCACGATGTTTTCCCTCACCGTTAATAACCATGATAAATTAACCACACATATGTCTTTAGAAAAGTCAAATTGGTGTAGGCCCGACTCAGGATTTGAACACTAGTCGTTTGCACGATAACCGAGTGTTCTACCCACTGGGCTATCACGGTTGCCTTTGTAAAGACGTTTTTATTATTCTAACTTCTTCTCACTAGCTACATTATTATTTATTAATTTACGACTAAGGTTGTTGATTGACCCAATACTCGCAGTTTTATTTAGATTTCTTACACATATTTTACACTTTGCGAATTTCTATGCTGCAAAAAGGTTGGACCCTTTATCGTATATTTAAATTCCGAAAAAAACGCGGCTTTTTTAAAGTTAACATTATTTTTTTAGTATGACACATACATACATACATATACTCACGGCTATAAATCCCATGAAGGGGTAGCCAGAGCTAGGGAATTAGAAATTCCTCAGCCACTTTTGGAAGTTGCTTGGGGAAAAGAAGGTGAAATAAAGTTAAATCTTTTTGTTCATGAAAACCTCATGTGGGGATTATTATTAATAAATAATAACGGGGCATATATCCGAGGTCGCGGGTTCCCCGTCTGTGTCGAAGTTTTTCTTTCCTTTATTTATTCTTTATTTATTAGTTGAAATAAAAGTTTTTGGTGATGGGTCTCCGACCGCCCTTTCGATCCTTTAAAAGCCCCAATACCGTTAGTCGCCTCTTACATACACCCATCGGAGGGAATGGGGTAGTGCTATTCTAAACCAGCACTACACAGCAACACATTGTTTTTTTAACATGACCTTATTTTATAATATTTGAACATAAACTTAGTCTGAAACATTAATTTCGTGATTCTGGTTTTAACACACATAGGTATATATACTCACGGCTAAATATCCCTAGTGGGGTTATTTAGTCGTGAGTATATTAAATTAGGCTTTTCTTTCGTACATAAACAATTTTAATAACAGCGACTGAAATCAATTAAATATTCTACAACGAGATTTAATTCATCGTTAGTGATTGTCTTCAAACATTATCTGCTTCACGTATTTTGTAACTATTTCTATAAAATTAACCCTCAGCATCGCTATAATTCTACATGTGACGCTAAATGTCCCGCTAAATCAATAACTCTATAACCTTTTTATCATTATATGGTTGTAATTATTATGTTAGCCAAGCCAGCCGATACATACTATCCTATATACATATTCCGACCGACCGCAACCGCCGCCGCCGCCACACTCTCGCCAGACGAAATGCGCCGTCTGCGGTTTGTCGTGGACAGTAGCGTATGTTCACACTTTTATCCTTTGTTGCCATATTTGTTAGAAAACCTTTATTTGTAACAACTTTTTAGTAAAAAGGAGATGTTTGTATATCCTACTAACTGTGCCCCGGCGTTTTACCCACGTAAAAGTTTGACTGAGAAAAGTAAACGTGGCGTAGCCACCCTTGTTTTATTAAATAGTCTTATAATTCATAGGAACTATATTATCTTCTGATAAGTAGTTTTAGTGTAAATGAGTAAAACACATCCTAAAATTACAACTTTCGCATTTATAATATTAATAGTAACGAATAAAAGGGCTTATACAGGCAATTGCGTGTGACTTCCTTTATTACTAGGTTGAATACGATTCAAGATATACTACTATATACTACGTTCTTTGGTGTATTGATTTGTGGAGTCAAAATGATGACAGGAAATTGGTGAAATTACGTTAATAAAGGCAAAGGAATTAGATGTGCTATACACAGTTTCTTCCAACCGTCAAAGCATATAAGAATATCTCATTAATAATAATTACTGTATGCAATGGCAATCCCGTCAATAGTAGAAAAACGATTTTAGAAGTTGAAATGAGCAGTAATACTGTATATATCTCCATCGTAAGGTTCTATAAAACAGATCGGCTTGTAGGCTCATTGTTATTGTAACTAACATCTGATACCCTGTTGCAACAAGAAAACTTATTTGAAAGTATTATCAATCTAAAAGCTGATTATTAATATGAATACAGCAATAATGTTTGTTCACCCTCTTTCGTGTCCTTCGAGACAGGTGTCAGGATCGTACAACTTGTGATTAATAGTTTCTACCCATTGCAATATTAGTATCAGGCAATAAACAGTACGATATAAGTAATAAAGTAAGAGTTTCCTACCTCGGCTACTACTGCGGCATCTAGCGGGTGGTTCTGAAACTTCTATAGTTAATTTCTGTTATGTTGACACAGACTGCAACATTGTTTTAGTTCTATAAATCAAATGTAGATGGCGCTAACGGCTAAAATCCAATTTATTTTCACTTATTACAATATACAAACAACTATCTGGGGATTAATTTGATAATAAGTTTCATCCAATAAAGATGGGCAAATGAGGCTCTGTTTAGTAGGTTATTGTTGTAATAAACGAAAGCTGTTTCGCGTAATGAAACATTAACAGCCTCTCAAAACGAGCAAATGTTATTTTTATTTGCGAAGAGAAATAAAATGTTTACGAGTAAAGCAACATTAATGCAAAGGCCTAGTGAATAATTATGTACTTATATAAATTTAATTCTGAAGATAAATTTAATGAAGAGAGCTATGATACGGTTTTTGATATACTGCTGTATCTGCAACAAGGTGATGCGTAAAGAGCTGGGCGGGTAAACAAACATAGCGGAAGGAGTTTCGAAGCATAAGTGGCAACAGGGTGGCTTCATGAGGCTCGAAAGTTCGGCAGCGGAGGAGGTCTAGTTAGTCCAGCAAGCAGGCATAATTGGGTACAAAACCATTCATAATTACTTATATCTATTTAGAAGAAAGAGTTCTTTTTTATCAACCCATTAATTTTATTCATCTATGTGGAGTATAATATCGCCAATCTTTCGTCATCTCTCCAATATATTGGTCAGGGGGAATGAGGCAGAAATTAATCGAAACTGAATTTATGTTTAATTGAATTTTAGGTTTGATTTAATTTTAATTTGATTTCAATTGTAATTTATTTTTATTTTGTTTTGATTTAAATTGTAATTTATTTTTATTTGATGTAATTGTTAATTTACATTTAATTTTAATTTTTAATACTAATATAGCTCGTACGTGTTACTAATACAAATGGATCCATTGTTGTCTGAATATTTAAATAAATTATTATTACATACTTACATACATATACTCACGGCTATATTTCCCTAGAATAAAGGTTTTTGGTGATGGGTCTCCAACCTCATCGCCCAAGTTCCAATAAAAAGCCCCAATACCCTTAGTCGCCTCTTACGACACCCGTGGGTAGAAAGGGGTAGCGACATTCTAAGCCGGCACTACACGGCAAACTAAATTATTATTATAATTATAATATAGAGCTGTGTTTTATCGGCATACAGTAGCACTACACCATTTCTACGCGCGGGTGTCGTGAGAGGTGATTTAAGGTTTTGGGGCTTTTTAAGTGAGTTGTGATCGATGTGACCAGAGCCCTATCACAAATCTTTATATATTATTTCTGTAAGCCTCTTTCTTGCCCGGAAGCCTGTGACGCGATGAGTTAAGCTAGAAATTTGGTTCAGGTATCGTTTTGTACAGTTCGCGGCCGTGGTGTGCACAAAATTCAGACATCTGATGTAATTGGATTAAGTTAATTGTTACAGAATTAGACATAGACTTTGCTTGAGTGTCATAAGCGCGCGCAAACTTTAATCGATCAGAGATGCGCTGTTATTGGTCGGAATTTTTCCAAACCGGCCAATCTAAAAAATTCACTAGAAATTCAAAAGAGCTGCGCTGTAATTGGTCGGAAAATTTCAAAATAAACTCATTTTATTGGATGCGACGTAGTCGCGCCAGGGTTACCCACTAGTCTTTCTTTAATTTACAATCTTTTCCCTGCTTAACCTTCAAAAGTGGCTGACGAATATACAAATACTAAAGCCTTGGCCCTATTTTTGGTTTTTACTGAAGGTAGGTTTTTATAGAGAAATGATATACTATCAAATCCATTACTTATAAAAAACACCAGTTCTAACAATCGCAACTCAGTTCTTCTGAAGTTAAACCTTGTGATCCATGTGACACTAACTCCGTCAATTTATTCAGTCAACATGGTCACTTCAAGACGATACAAACTCAGCTAATTACGAACTTATTGTATAACAGAAATATCCTTGAAGTTTAAGTCTGAATAAACCAACTTTTAAATTAACCGACTTGATACTTCGCGGATCTCACAACTTTTACAAGTTATGTTTGTGATGGCTTCTCATTTCTTCGTACGAAGTATTTTTATTCCGTGGACTTTTTACTTTATCGACTTATCTCTTAGATACATACATACATATAAACATAACATAATAACATAAACGTTCACGCCGAATATCCCCGAAGGGGTTGGCAGAGGTACTAATACTTCTGAACATCACGTGACTTTGTCACCTGGTGTACAGAGTACCCACGTTTTGCATGGACAGTGTACTCACGTGATAGGGGGCAGGCCTATCGCCGTTTTGTACGAATACACTGTCACATGACTAAGTACAACTCAGCCATGTGGGTTTCCTCACGATGTTTTCCCTCACCGTTAACAACCATGATAAATTAACCACACATATGTCTTTAGAAAAGACAAATTGGTGTAGGCCCCTACTCAGGATTTGAACACTAGTCGTTTGCACGATAACCGAGTGTTCTACCCACTGGGCTATCACGGTTGCTACATATACTCACGGCTATAAATCCCTTGACGGGGTAGCCAGAGCTTTGGAATGAGAAATTCCTCAGCCACTTACCTCTTACTTAAGTAAAATTATATTATATCATAAGTGATAAAAGAAGGGTAGTCAGAGCCTCCGGATTGGAAATTACTTATTCTTTATTTGTAGTTTCGTGTAAAAAAGATCCTAAATGAAATATGGTTGGTTTTCCACATCGCGTAACCATTACTTAAACAACCTAAAAACCCTAAATTGCCATGTAGGGCATCCGAAGGACAAAATGAGTTGAATAAGTGCTATTCCGAGCTCATAATATAATGAACTATTAATTCAATTACACTGTCACTGACAATGCAGTTCAGTTTAGGGCAATAATCTTTGTCAATATCTTCGATATCATTTATATTTATTTCATCATCATCAACCTAGAGACGTCCACTGCTAGACATAGGCCTCCCTCAAAGATCTCCACAACGACCGGTCCTACTTTTTTATTTGAGCATTACAACGCAAGCTTACTGTCTCTGAGGTCTAGCAGTAAAATGCTCTAATTAGATTCGGAGGTCTCAAGTTTGATCGTCGGGAGGTTGAATCTTTTTTTATTATTTTGTTGATTTAACCCAGATAGATAGGATATTGCATCCTCAACATACATGCATACATATACATATACATATACTCACGGCTATAAATCCCTTGAAGGGGTAGCCAGAGCTAGGAAATTAGAAATTCTTCAGCCAATTTTGGAAGTTACGTGGGGAAAAAATTGTGAAATAAAGGTTAGTTGCCTCTTACGTACACCCACCGAAAGAAATGGGGTAGTGCTATTCTAAGCCGACACTACACAGCAGCCTCAAACCACCTGGTTATCCAATTAAGATTATTTCGTGCTTTGGAAAATATTTTTAGCCACCGGTCCCAGCTACTATTACAGTAGTAGTAGTTAGTGTGCCCATCCGCTTGGCCCCCGTAGTGGACTATGACCAAATCACCCTGTACAGGTACCCTGTACTGTGAATTATACCGAATTCAGTAAACGTTACTTCATTACAAAGTTCCACCCAATATACTTCCGCCACAAAAACATATAGCGCCGGTAGGAAGGAAGCGAACTAAAAGTAACATCCTATATTTTTGTCTTCAAAGAGAACTAGAAACAACAACAAGCCAACTTCGAACATAAAATATTTTATGCAACTTTCACTGCAAAAATAGCCCTTATTCCATCGTGATAAGAGTTAGGCTATTTAGCGGTAGTTTGCGGTGCAAAGTGTGCCAAACAATGCAGCGCATCTGTTCCTGATGATAGATTAAACCAAGTGAGGAGTTCTTTGTTTGTTTCGTTGCAAATAACCGCGATACATCGAACGCTACTTAGCACCAAACAAAAATCGGCAGTCGATTAGGAACAGTACGAATTTATAGATAGAATTTCCTATTTTTAGTAACTATATGGTATCTGTCCATAACTACGGAATCTACTTCTGTAATTACCGATGAAGTTGGTTTGAACTAAATGTTTCTTATTTAATTAAATTAACTGCAGTAAATATTTTGATCTGTTAAAACTATATCACAACATAACATAACATAAACGTTCACGCCGTTTATCCCCGAAGGGGTTGGCAGAGGTACCAATACTTCTGAACTCACATGGCAGCGCCATCTAGTGTCCAGAGAAGGTACCCACGTTTTGCTTGGACAGTGTACTCACGTGATAGGGGGCAAAAAAGTTACTTCTTATTATCCCTATTATCAACTATTTATATCAATACCTGACAATAGATACTATTTACATCAAGGATATGTCAGATATCAATGGCATCAAATAAACCGATCGTATGTATAATATTGCATGCGTAAATCTTCACCGAGAGGAAAGTTCCGTACCTTTTTAGTAGTTAAAATTATACATCGTCAAATGACCAATTCATCTCATGTGAGTTTCCTTACGATGTCTTTTTTCATCTTTTAAAACGTTTTTACATTTGCCGTGTATTGCCTTAAGTGGCGACTATAGGTACAGGGCTTTAAGTGGTTTTAGGTGATTTTTGGCTACCCCTTTTTGGGATTGATTGCCATGGGTATATGTATGTATAAATGTTAAATTAATCTTTACGTAAGACTTATAAAAAGGAACATTAGTATAGGCCCGAATCGGAATTTAAACTCATTCCTTCAACATTGCTGTGTAGTGTCGGCTTAGAATAGCACTACCTACCTCATTTCTTCCGGTGGGTGTACGTAATAGGTGACTAACGGTATTGGGGCTTTTAAGGGATATTTGGGCGATGCGGTTGGAGACCCATCACCAACAACCTTTATTTCACCATCTTTTCCCCACGCAACTTCCAAAGGTGGCTGAGGAATGTATCATTCCCTAGCTCTGGCTACCCCTTCAAGGGATTTATAGCCGTGAGTATATGTATGTATATGTATGTCCTTCAGCATGAAAAACTGTGGCGATTCCACGATATTGATTTTATTGAGCAATAAATTTAGGAGCAGTCGGTGAATACATCTTTGTACTAAGTTGTAATAAAAATATTATAGCCACAAATTATGGAAAATATTTTTTTCGTTAAAAATATTCCGGCAGAAGAAATTTATTTATCTAAACTCAACTCAACAATTTTCTTGTACCTTTATATGTAAACGTAGCCCACTATCACAAAGCTTTTGTGCATAATGATTCTATTTTAAAACTAGTGAGAACCACTCATGAACTCAAACAAGCAATGAATAAATTACGTAGACTAGGTCACGTGGTCACTCAGTGGTTTACTCTTTTCAAGTGCTCACGTGTTGAACTGACTTATACTGCGAGTATTTTATGACAAAATCAACTTTATGTTTTGTTTACAAGTGTCTAGAAAATTTCAGTTTTATCATGTGAGGGGGCAGGAGGGCAATTCTCGCAAGTTCGATATCATTACTATCATAGAAATTATATCAAGTGTTCAATGTCATGTGAAAAATATCACAAAGTGAAATATATTTCTATTGATAGATTGAAACTGTATTCTCGCACACGGTAGTAATTTTTCCTTAGACATTAAAGAACGAAGACCGAAATCCAACCAACCAACCGAACCAAGCGAATGAATTGAACGAAAGGTCAGTTTAACTGTCATCTTAGATATGAAAAGGTCTTCATATCTGTCAATATTTTTACTCGACATTGGCGAAATAATTGTGGCAAACGATTGAAGCCACCTTAAAAAATTGAATATTGAATTTGTCAATATTTACATATGTTTTGGTTTGTTTCAATTTTTCTTTAAGTGTACTTTGCCGGTAACTAGCAAAGTCTGAATTCCCAAATGGACCATCCGACAACCGAATTTAGTTTTTGAAATTTTATTATGGAAAAATAATATATTTTTACATTTTAATAATATAATTAACGTTGATCCAAGTAGATATTATTTACAACTTCTAAGACTATTTGATCTATGATCTATTTAATATATTTACCTACATTTTAGTTTTCTATCTATAAGTATTCAAACAAAATTTGTAAACAAAATGGCTACCGTTCGCACGACATCTTCAAATATCATCATATCGTCTGATCGTGACCACACGATATCATCCTTTGATATATATCATCATATCGGCTGGTTTTCAATAGAAAAATATCGATCGGATGGAGTGAGAATAGCTCAAGTCAAATATCGATCGCAAAATATCACAAAAGTGATAAATATCGAAAGTGATATAATATCTACCGTGTGAGAATTGCCCTCCAGGTCTATCACCGTGACTTTGTACAAATATACCGTCAATCGACTCCGTGCAAGCAAATCAGTTAACGGCCAGAAAAAAATCCCGTTTAAATCGGCTCAAACCTTTCGAAGATAATACCAAAAAAAAATGTAATGTTATTTACATAAAATGTAACGTCAATTGGACATTTTTAAATAAACATGAATTCATTCGAAATACAATGCGTTATGTAGCTTTTTTAAAAATGGCATTTATTTTTATAGTCAGCCGTCAGTTAATTAGAGAAATATATTTATTTATCAAACATTACTTGCACTAATGTATCCAGTAATAGTTACAGTACAAAACACCATCAAAACAAAGGGTTAACGCGACCTCGGTTAACATAATGAAGGTCTTGATATATGATGATGTGATAATTATGTATCGCTGCCCACCCCCCCCAGCTAAACAATGCGCATAGTTGTACCAAGTTTAATACGCGATCCCCAACCGCTCAGCTCAACGGAACATATTAATCATGGGAAACTGCTATTAAACGTTTTGTCACTTTTTGCCCGTTTTGAACTTTGACTAACTGCTCTTATCTATATAATAGAATCGCTATATTGTTAATTAATTTTAAAACTGTGTGACACCACACAGTTTTAAAATTAATTAACAATATAGTTCGTTTAATTAAAAGTTGTTATTCTGAATACCAAATGACAAACTAGTAAACGTATTGTATAACAAAATAAACCACTAAGCTACAAGTCGTGTGTATTTGTCAACATTTCTACTTGTACAACAGTTTGATATTAAATTATAAGTTGTAAGAAGGCAAGAAACTAGCGGACAGAGTAATGCAATGAAGTGTTCCGCAGCGAGTTGTATCGGGCTGGCTCGAGCCGACTTACCGGATTTGCATGTGACGTACAATGGTGCGGTGACGAACTAACTTGCTTGCTAAGTAACACACACTTATCTAGGATATGTACGACTGTCGTGTTTGGCGCTTTATACGGATTAATAATGTTTAATAATAAATATCTGAATTCAGGATCGTTAACGCCGCATGTCACTGAAAGGGTAGCATAGGTGTAGGTACTAATACTTTTAAACATCACAACACACAATCCTCCTCCTACTAACTGCCTCCGTGGTCTCGCGGCTAAGCGCTTGTTTTCAAGTACGGAGGTCTCGGGTTCGATCCCGGGGGGTGGTAACCTTACAAATTTAATTTGTAAGATTTAACCCAGTTTGAAAAGATATTGCAGACTTGAATCACTTGATTATCCAAAAATGACGTTAGTCTGCCAACCCGCAATTGGCCAGCGTGGTGGACTAAGGCCAAATCGACCCATATAGGGTAGGTTCGAGCCCCTTGGTGGGGACATATATGGGTTGTGAGGAACGCATTATCGTCACCTGATGTTTGGATTACCGAAGTTTTGTTTGGTGGCAGGCCCAATGTCGTTTTGTACAAAATACCGCACAACACTAAACATATCTTAGCCATGTGAATTTCCTCACGATATTTAACCTCACCGTAACAATCCACCACTCATATGACCTAGAAAAAGATCGTTGGTTGAGGCCCTAGTTGGGATTCATATATCCCAACTCCCCAAAAATAAATAACATGGCTCGATGGTTTCAAGTTTCGAGTGCATTGTATTTGTGTATATTAATTGGTTATGTTTATTCGTATATGCCGTGTAGTGTCGGCTAAGAATAGCACCACCCCATTTCTTCCGGTGGTAAGAGGCGACTAACGGTATTGGGGCTTTTTAAGGGATTTTTGGGCGATGCGGTTGGAGACCCATCACCAACAACCTTTATTCTACCATCTTTTCCCCACTCAACTTCCAAAAGTGGCTGAGAAATTTCAGATTTTTCAGCTCTGGCTACCCCTTTTAGGGATTTATAGCCGTGAGTATATGTATGTATGTATGTATGCAATAGGATAAAACTAGATGTAAACGTGAAAATATAAATATATGGCTGTTTTAGACAATTGCATTATTATGCAAATAAATCATAGCTTTTGGCAACAAATTGTAACGCGCGACGCAGCATTTTATTAATTTAAGTGAACAGATTATTCATACTATACATAGCAATTTCTACTATTGGTCAAGCCAACATTCCAGTTCATACTAACTGTAAGGCATTTTATTTCAAATTAAGACTAAGAGTATGGGGCTTTCTTAAGTGGTTTTTGTGCGATGCGGTTGGACCTATCATCAACGATACTTTATTTCTACCATTTCGTCCCCTATCAACTTCCAAATCTGGCTGAGAAGTTTGTAGCTTTAAAGCTCTGGCAACCCCTTTTTGAGACTTATGGCCGTGAGCATATTCATGTAAGTTCCAAATATTCTGAATAATACGACAGCGAAAGAATTCTCCGCGATATTCATGTCTCGAACATCCTTAGCTCCCTTAGAATTTGTCAGCGTAATGTTAGCACTAACTTGATGCCGGCAGCTCGCACTTGCTAACTAGACGGTCCGCTACACACTTTTAAATACTAAGATTTTGATAGTATTATCTTCACAATTCATTCTCACAAATATCATGTTCAAAACTTTTAGCATCAAGAGTATCTTAAAAAAGAAAGAAAAGTATTTATTCGTTGCATCCAATACAGAACTTATCACAAAAAAAGTACACGATACGAAAAACACTAAAATAAATGTAAATTGTATCATGCAAATAAAGTTGCTTATTCAGCGTATTGTAAAGATTGTAACCTTCCAAAACTGATTTTTAGTTTGCAACGGACATTATACATAATTGAAAATAGCTAATATGTTGGTAGACATCTTATCTTATACATCTATGACACATATTCATTTGTGCAAAAACATTGGTTTGAAGTACTCCAAACTATAACTCATATGAAGAGCGCCAAAAACATGAAAGTTTTCAAATCAATTCCAATTACGGAAAACAAATCATTTCAACATTGTCTCGTTCCGAAACTCGGTCGTTCGCATCCGACAAGTGTTAGCGAAGACGGAACGAAAGCTCGACTCAGCGATCTCATGATACTCGACTTCAACTATTGAATAAGTGTGAAGTGGCTTATTGGAGCGGCAGGAACGCGGGTTCTGCTGGTACTCGATGTTCACTCCGGTTTGGAATTTCCTCAATACGCGCGGACGAGACAGGAGAAGAAGAAAATTAAATAAGTAGTTACTTTATAGTGATGTTGAATGCGCCATTTTGTTGTTTATTAGTGGCATTTAATATATTTAGTATTTTATATATTATATTTTATACAGAAACGAATATAACAGTTAAAGGGATAGCCTGAATTTTGAGAGTAAAAATTAACATTGCAATAAGCATTGGAATTAAATAAGATACTTCACTACACAAGTAATTAAAATTAAAATCATAAGGCTCAAAGGCCCAAACTATGAGTAATTTTAAATATATTATATTTCAGATATGATAAAATATTAGCATTTGATTGTACATTTCATATTTTCCGGAATGTTCAAAATAAAAGGGCCAATAAAAAATGTTAATAAATGGAAATGAAACTTGTAGGATTTGCCATAATCTTACGAAGTGGCGATCGATACACTCTGCCTAGCCCAATGTTAAATAGTGCGAGTATATTAGGGATATATTTCTTGCGGTAAATTTATAAAGGTTGTTAACGGTGAGGGAAAACATTGTGAGGAAACCTACATGGCTGAGTTGTACTTATTCATGTGACGGTGTATTCGTACAAAACGGGGATAGGCCTGCCCCCCTCGCATGAGTACACTGTCCTAAAAATGTAGGTGCTCTGAACACCAGGTGACCTCCACAAGTAGGTACTAAACCTCTGCTTACCCCTTTGGAGATATGTGAACGTTTGAGTAAGAGTTAATTTCTGTTTAAGCTGTACAGTTTCACCATAGAATAGCACTACCCCATTTCTTCCGGTGGGTGCTCGTAAGAGGCGACTAACGGTATTGGGCTCCAGACCCGTAACCAAAAATCTTTATTTTAATATCTTCTTACTATTTGACTTCCAAAAATAACTAGGGATTTATAATCTTGAAGATCGTGTTATCTCTCTGTTGCATACTCGTATATAGCCGCTAGTTAATGTTTATATGTATGATATATTATTACACACATCTGGGATTATTTCTATTGGGCCTACATATAGGTATGCTAAAGTATTATATAATGTATGACTTGAAAAACTCTCGATATTCCCGAATCTCATATTTTAAAACCATATTATTTTTATTTACTTGAGACTAACAGCAGTTACAGGATTGTATCTATGATGAAAAAACTATACAAAATATAGAACAAACATAAGCCTATCAATAACTATCGCGAACTTCTTGAAAACGAGACTAGAATTGTACAACATGACATGATAGTCCAGTGGGTAGAACACCCGCCCGAAAACAGAAGGGCGTGAGTTCCAATCCTGGGACGGGCCTACACCAATTTGTCTTTTCTAAAGTCATATGTGTGGTTAATTTATCATGGTTGCTAACGGCGAGGGAAAACATCGTGAGGAAACCCACATGGCTGAGTTGTACTTAGTCATGTGACAGTGTATTCGTTCAAAACGGCGATAGGCCTGCCCCCTATCACGTGAGTACACTGTCTAAGCAAAACGTGGGTACCTTCTCTGGAAACTAGATGGCGCTTGCCATGTGAGTTTAGGAGTATTGGTACCTCTGCCAACCCTTCGGGGATAAACGGCATGAACGTTTATGTTTATGTTATACATACATACATATACTCACGGCTATATTTCCCTAGAAGGGGTAACCAGAGCTAAGGAATTATAAATTCCTCAGCCACTTTTGGAAGTTGAGTGGGGAAAAGATGGTAAAAATAAAGGTTTTTGGTGATGGGTCTCCAACCGCATCGCCCAAAAATCCAATAAAAAGCCCCAATACCCTTAGTCGCCTCTTACGACACCCGTGAGTAGAAAGGGGTAGCGACATTCTAAGCCGGCACTACACGGCACATTTATGTTATGTTATGTAATTGTACAAAGTAATTTGCTTCTGATGAGTGGCTGTGACATACTACTCATATATTTGAAATGTACGTTTTCTTGTTTATTCGTCAATCAAGCCACATCTCCATTATGGTACTATACTCAATTTTAAACATAAAATAAAATAATACTTATGGAAGAGACAATACTGATTACAAAAATCATTTTTACAAAAAGAGGTTGTGAGTTTACCTATTTTTGTCTTGCATACCGATTGCAGGTTTCCTCTAACTCTAAAAGTAAGGATATTTCGGTCGCATTATGTATAAGCCACTGGTAACACCTATTTCAAGAATTCCAGTATTGATTCCGCGCGAAAAACTTACATTTCCAAAGCTCTAAACTTAAACATATTTGAACCAGTTTCGTAAAGGTTGACATACATACATACATATAATCACGGCTATAAATCCCTTAACGGGGTAGCCAGAGCTTTAGAATCAGAAATCCCTCAGCCACTTTTGGAAGTTGATGGGAGAAAAGATGGTAATAATAAATGTTTTTGGTGACGGGTCTCCAACCACATCGCCCAAAAATCACTTAAAAAGCCTCTATACCCTTAGTCGCCTCTTACGATCACCCACGGGTAGAAATGGGGTAGTGTTATTCTAAGCCGACACACACAAGATTGTAAAATAAATGATTTTGGTGATGGGTCTCCAACTGCATCTTCTAAAAATCATTTAAAAGCCCCGGATAACCTTAGTCGCCTCTTACGATCACCCATGGGAAGAAATGGGGTGGTGCTATTCTAAGCCAACATTACACAGCTTAAGTAATATTATTGTTTAATTGAACATCCCATAATCCGTGTCATTCTTGAAATAAATGGATGAATCGCATCGTTCCACAGTTGACGGGCTGGGATGGATCCCCATCATTTATTATCGACGTTACGATTTCAAACTGTCACCGATATCGATAGGGACAACCCTAACATTTGTTCAGCTATCTCGACCCGATTACGCCAGCATTTGTTTCCTTTGTGTTCGAATTCTCAGAACTACTAGTATTAACGATATTGCAAATTGCATGCTGTGTTTAAACATAACACTAGGTTAAATCAGAAATGCAATTTCTAATCAACAAAGCACGTTTATTTGCGATAATCGCTTTTCTGATAACTTAACTATTATTATTCTACAAATACGAATACAAATTGCATTTCATATTTGTGGTCAATTCTGTTTGTTGAACATGCCATAAATATCTATTGGTACCTTGTCATACAGAGTAACATAAACGGCTCATGATAGCGTTTTATGTATTACCTACCGTGGATTTTGTACACCATTACTTTGGAATATTGGGTCTATACATTCCACTGAGAACTTATAAACTCTATTAAATCTTACTGGGTTAATTATACATACATACATACAAATACTCACGGCTATAATAAAAATGTCGGCTTAGAATAGCACTATCCCATTTCTTTCGGTGGGTGTACGTAAGAGGTGACTAACGGTATTGGGGCTTTAAGGGATTTTTGGGCGATGCGGTTGGAGACCCATCACCAACAACCTTTATTTCACCATTTTTTCCCCACGCAACTTCATAAAATGGGTGAGGAATTTCTAATTCCCTAACTCTGGCTAAAATAGCTAATTTTAAGTCACCTGTCATCAGCGAGTGTCTGAAACCTCCGTGGGTTTATAGCCCTGAGTATATGTATGTATTTTGTTACTTACTTATTGATTGAGTGACTGACAGATAGCAGGCTTCTTATCATACGTCCCTTAGACATTATGACAGAGTGTCAATCCTATTACTAATTTAATCTCGACTATCTGAATAATTCAGGTCGATATTCATAAAAGGAAACTTGCTAAGATAGCTAAAAAAAATAAAAATATATATGCGGTCGAATTAAGAACACTCCTTTTTTTGAAGTCGGTTTAAAAACGAAAATAATTTACTCTATTTTCTAAGATTTGTACCTCTGCCCCCTGGTTCCCGCGAAACTCGCGTGAGAACTATTTGATTAAACATGAATTAGTCAATATAAAGTTACTTGTCACCGGCGGATGTCTAAAACCTCCGTGGAATTGGAATGTTCGATTGCAAACTGTCAAAGGTATTCAAATGAGGAACTACTCATTACCTCTTACGTTTATTAACCAACCGAAGATGTTTCGATATTCAAGATATTGAAGGCAATAAAATATCTTAAAAGATAAATATTGTATGGTTTCGATAAAGCAGCATCGCATTTTTTTCTTTACTGGTAACTTAGGATAGGTTAAGGTGCTTTAAGTATTATTGGGCAAAATAATAGCATTATCACGTCTGTTTGCGACGCTACTAAGGTTACATGGGGCTTCTTAAGGGATGGTAAGGTAAGACATTTAGAGCCAATCACTGACCTTTATTTAACTGTTCATAAAACGATACTAATTATAATTTTAAAAACGTTGTCAATACACATTTAAGGATAATGTTACTTCTAGTAACAATAGACCTTAACCTTGACCTAAAACCTTAAGCATATTACGTATTATGTAATGTTTAATGTCTTTATTATGATGCAAATAAATAAATAAATAAAATAGCTCATTTGCATTTAATTTCTTGTAATTTCATACAAGATTGAAATATTTAATGTTAATTATTCAATATCGTATTGTTTTACCAGTTCAAACAATTAATATTGAAACTTTATAGAGGTCTTCGTTTCCAATTGCCATTGAAATACTCGACGCGTCGCGGCGGTTGACATGTTCAAGTGAAGGGCGAGATGCTTCTAATTTGGTTGGTAACAGCCATTGCAATTTGTAATTAACATTTGCTAGAAACTATGGAAGGAGATGTATCTTATATCATTACAACCGGAGTATTTCACTATGTTACATACTTGTCAAAAGCAGATGTCAAAAAAAAAGGCGCAGGTATGTTAAGATTGATGAATGTAAATAAAGTTCCACAGTTTTGCCAGGATTTTACTAAGTGGTGATTGATAGTCTCTGTGTTTCCCTACTGGGAGTTATCATGCGTAAGTAATTGTATTTATGTATGTCGTTATTCTTAAGATTTTTATTTCTTCCGGTGCGCGTGGGTGTACGTAAGAGGCGACTAACGGTATTGGGGCTTTTAAGGGATTTTTGGGCGATGAGGTTGGAGACTCATCCCCAGAACCTTTATCTTACCATCTTTTCAACACTTATTTTTCCAAAAGTGGCTGAGGAATTTCTAATTCCTTAGCTCTGGCTATCCCACCTAGGGATTTATAGCCGTGAGTATATGTATGTATGTATGTTATTCTTAAGACATTTAAAATATCCTATAACTAAAATTCGAATGCCAAACAGAAGATAGATCTTAACGTAGCTGTATCTGAGTTTAAAAAGTAAAAGTGATCGATAATTTGAATATTTTTGTTTATGAAAACCTCATGTGGGGATTATTACTAACTAGCTGACCCCACAGACTTCGTACTGTCAAAAGTGTAGACTTTCACGTCGTCAAACTGAAATATTTAACCGACCTGTTGAGCGTCTCTGTCATGCGATGAGAAAAAAGGTGTTTTTCATAGTGTCCTCACAATTTTTTTACTTTATAAATTTTAAGTTTATAAGTATATTAGTTTCGGCTGAGCATTGATTCTTAGTCTGTTTAACCATTTTTTAAGAAAATTTATTGATCTCTTATTTTTTCTGGGATAAAAAGTGTCCTATTGTGTTAATTGTGATCATTATCTGGCTTCCTGTAAATTTTATTTTAAATACGTTCTGTGAATTAGTCTTCATTTAGCTACAAACACACAAACATCTAAACTTTCAAATTTATAATATTAATAGGATAAGGATTAAACATAAGCTTCTCGCGCAGGTGACCTCGCTCGCCGGCCAGCGCAGCGTCTTGTCTTGCGCTTCAAGCACGCGTGTAAATTTTGTTACGGAGTAATTTAAAAATTGTATTATCTTCTAAGATGTTTTTTTAAATTAAGTGATGTCAAGGACAATTTTGTTCTCAATTAAATACTCTCAATAAACAACATATTTATTTGGATAAAGATTAATATTATGTTGATAAAACATTATGGCAATTATGCATTAAATTCGACTAAATTTATTTACCATAAAAATAGTTTTAGTAAGTGAAACTAAAAAAGTTAGACATATACTGTCGCGGGCATTTTTTTAGATCATTTAAAGAGAAATAATTCTTTAATCCATTTTTTTGGGTAACTTAAACCGTTTACGCAGTGCGCACAACGGAAGCCTTAGTATGAATAATTATCCCCGTTTTTGCAACATTATTCGCTGACAGTTTGCTCCTGTTGGTTGCAGCGTGATGATATATAGCCTAAAACCTTCCTCAATAAATGGACTATCCAACACCAAAATAATTTTTCAATTTGATTGGGTAGTCCCTGAGATCCTAGCGTTCAAACAAACAAACTCTTCAGCCTCATAATATTAGTATAGATAAATAAAGGAAAGAAAAATTTCAACATCGGCGGAAATCGAGCCCGCGACCTCGGGTATACGCCCCCGTCGCTCTACCAATTGAGCTACAGTGTACCAATTGGGCTTCCAGTGCGAAATTCTTCTATCCTTTGTTTCTTTTGCACTTTTTCTTTCCTTTATTTATTAGTAATAATCCGCACACCCTCACCCCACATGATGATTCTATCTGAAAAGGTAGACAAGTGGCTTTCCGAAATGTGAAAAAAAACTGACGCAGGGAATGCAAACACTACTTAAAAGTGTAAAAGAGAAAGGATAGAAGAATTTTGCATTGGAAGCCATTGGCACAGTAGCTCAATTGGCAGAGCGACGGGGGCGTATACCCGAGGTCTCGAGTTCACTCCCCGCCGGTGTCGAAATTTGTCTTTCGATTATTTATTAGTAAAAGTAATCGACCTCAATTTTTTTTTCTATACAATGATAAAACATTCATAAATTTAGAAACTAGAGGTTTAAAAAACGTCTAACGTTTTGAGCATAGTTGTGCTTCAGTGACAACTTAACTTACCTATACTCATCATGACAATAGTCCCAAAAGAAAATAAAACTACGTAATTTACTATTCCTAAGACACTTGCAAGTTCGGAGGCACCTCTATGTCCTTTATCTTATGTTGTTAGTTAGTGACATAGACCTTTTTTGACTAAAGAATAATTTTGCATTAAACAGGAACCTATTTAAATACGAATTCAGCCTTTTAAAGATGAAGGGCTCGTGTGAAAAGATTAATGAATATTTGTGAACCACGAAGATGGTATCAAAAAACGGTATTACATATTTCGATACATGTATGTTCTTAAAAAATAAAATAGAATAATGAATACAAATAGAAATAGAAATGATGCCATTACAAGTCTATCACTTTAACTTGTATCTACGCTGAATAAAAAGGGTGTAATCTTGTCATGGCAGTACATCCCTAAAAGGGTAGCAAAAATTTTAAAATAAGAAATTTCTAAGCCACATTAGTAAGGTGATATCAAGACATCAGTGACAAAAATCACTTAAATAGCCCTACCCCTTAGTCGTTTCTCACGAACGCCCACGGGTACAAATGGCGCTATTCTAATACGGTACTATAACTATTTTATTACATTTATATTTGTATAAACATGCTGATTTTGGTTGGTTCAAAAGTATCTTATTTGTCATCTAAAACAGATGAAAACACATTTTAAACAAACATCAAGACAACACCTGTAACTCACAAACTCGTCAACGAAAATAATAAATTTTCGATTCAAAATCTAATCGAGACAATAAAAACGGTCTCAAAGAACCCGTCTGTTTATTTCTGCGTCATTTGTTCTCGTCTCGTTCGTACAGCCACAAATAATCGAGTCGATATCGGGACGACATATTTTTTATATATTCGAAATCGGAGACGCCATTACCGCGTATCTCGTCGCGAACGAAAGTTATTGTTTCATCAGATGACGCGCTATAAAAATGAACGGTCGACTTTCATCCCGATCTTTTATTGGCGGCCGTTTGAGCTCACATTCCCGACTTTCAGTGATTCTCGGATATTACTGTTTTGTTTCAAATGAATGACTCGGGACGTGTTCCGCAGCAAACCTATTCTGACACATTTTAACGGTTACAAATTGTAAGCGATTTGTTTAAATACCGTACAAGCTTGTGCATCTTAATTACTTACTTTGTTTGGAGATGTTGCAGATGAGGAATATTAGAATCACTCGTGCAGACGCGCGCTATACAATTCGTTAATAGCATACAAAAACTTTGTATATATAACCGTTTCAAGCTCAGTTCTTTAACGCGTCCTCAAATAGTCTAAAGCCTATTTTGTAAATGTAAACCCAACCCAGTATGTAAAGCATAAATATAATGAATACTTAAATAATATTTTTCTTATGTATAATAAGTATCTAAAATCGATTTCACAAGAAATCTATATGTAAAAAGTAATTATAAAATTTTCTTTACTAAGCAAATGTTCGATGTTAGTTAGTTGTGATTTGTTTTCATCGGCAAAGGTGGAGAGTATCGACCGCCACTTAGCTCGGAACTGAAAATCTGTTTTGTTTTGTTTACACTCATCACCATCAATCTTCTCCAGCAAGAATGTTTGTTCTTTTCACCTCACTGTTACAGAGTTAAATACGTTATGTATGAAAAATGTTTACAATTTGTATAAAATTGTAACAAAGCACAAACAATTTGGATACTATATGGATTATGCAAGTCGCAATAGTGATGGCTCATCAATATGAACACTTAAGAACCATCATCAAAATATCATAAGTATCAAGCAAATTCACCAAAATGTTGATAAGTTGTACAAATTTTCTCGCACTGTTATTGAACTGATTTTGTGGTATCGTTTTAAAGTAAATATAACAACGAAACATAAAATCTAATCCATACATGTAGTAGCGCGATCTTTCTCAGCACTTTTCCTCTCATGTTTTTGACAGTACGTGTCATTAATCTCCCAGTCCATAGAAATAATAAGCGAGACATCCCCTTCTGATAAATGACGGGGTTTTTATCAATCCATCAGTACTGCGGCGGTTTTAAACGACGAGTGTTACAGCTCATCAGCTTCCGAGAGATCGATGTGTTCGAATGCATTCGGGCAAACTGGGAAAACCTGGTTTTGAAAGCAAATAACGTTAGTGAACTGTTTTGCAGTATTGTAAGCAGTAATAGTTTAAAATATTTCGATTCTATATTTTGTTGTGGGCGCGGGACGTGACGACTTTGGGTACTAAGCGCATCCTTAAATATAGTTTATCATATTTTACATATTGTTACGACATCTGTTCGCAAGTAGGAGATAGGATTTGCCACTACTAGATAACAGATGGCGTTACTAGTATTCTAATAAGTAAAGGAATTACTAGATGTTTCTCGAATATCGACTTTTCGAGAATGTGGTACACTAGAACTTTCTGTAATATTCGCGTATTTGAGATTTGGCATATGTAAAGAGCGACGCGTGCTACGGAGTGATTCGAGTGCGAAGAACTAAAGCGAGAACAAGCGAAATACTACAGTGCAGTGATATACGGATTACGGAAATAAGCTTAACGGTGTGGACAGTGTTACTATAACGGAGTAAATTAGTGTTGTTAATTAGTGCGAGTATCGATAGTTAATTATCGATAGTGTTTGTTGTGTTGTGTAAAGTGCGTTATTGGTCAATAAATATAATTACACCTTATTGCACGAAAGTGTGACTGGTATTTATCAAATTAAGAACCCGGTACGTAACAATTGGTGACAGAAGTGGATTTGAAGATGCCAGTTATGCCGAAGGAAGACGGAAGAGAGGGTGTGAAGACACGCGCTCAGAAAGCCGCAGAGGGTGAACAGCTGTCGGAAATGAGTTCATCGGTCACGAACCCTCGGAGTGACATTCCAGAGGAGACGTCCGCGGTGACTAACGCGCCGTCTACATCAACGGCGCCGGCGGCCGCAACTAATACTGACTTGACGATGATAGTTGAAATGTTTCAAAGCATGCATGAAGCACAACAAAGCATACAGGATGTTGTGAAAAACATACATTCGGAGGTACAGGATGTTAAAAAAAACATACATTCGGAGGTACAGGGTGTTGTGAAACAAGAAGTTCGTGAGTTGCGCGAGGAACAGCAAACTAAGTTCTCACAAGTTCTCACTGCGGTCAATGAAGTCAGTGGTCGGGTGGTTACTGTGGAAAAAGACGTAGAGCAGATGAAGGAGCAGGTAACCACTATTGAGAAAGATTTCGATGACATGAAGACCGACTTCCGCGGAATGGAGAAAAGGGTTCTGCAGCTTGAATCACGACCGGTCAAGGTTGTCTCCGGTGAGAATGTAGTAGCTGTCCATGGTCCTCGTGTGAAGGTTCCTCCCTACGACGGAACAACATCCTGGTCGGCGTATAGACATCAGTTCCAGACTGTTGCGGCTGCCAATGGTTGGACTGATGAACAGTGTTTGACTGCACTGACGGTGGCGCTCCGAGGTCAAGCACTGTCAGTAATAGAGGCGCTGCCGACTCCGAGTGGTGGTTTCAAGGACCTGCTGAATGCGTTGGAGTCTCGCTATGGAGAGCGACACCTGGAGCACGTGTTCCGCGCTCAGCTGCGTGATAGGGTCCAGCGTTCCGGAGAGGGACTTCAGCAGTGGGCCCTTGAAATCGAGAAGCTCGTCCGCAAGGCCTATCCCAGTGTAGATCCGAAGACGGTGGAAATGAACCTGGTGCAAGCATTCGTCGACGGCATCAGAGATATCGAAGTGAGAACAGCGGTGAGACTTCAACACCACACGTCTCTCAAGGATGCCTTGGCGAACGCTCTAGAAGTTGAAGCTTGCCGCCAGGATACGCGCCAAACTCATCGACTTCGTGAGATTGCGGAAGCAAATGAGGACGTCAAGGTCATTAAAGCACCCGTCGGAAGGAGTACTGGACCGATTTGTTATGGCTGCGGGAAAAGGGGCCATTTGAGATTAAGTTGCCCGCTGAGGAAGGAAGAAAAGAGGCAGGCAGAGGCTCCTGCCGCAAAACGAGCATTAGCCAGGACCGGGGGGCAGGTGCTGGCTAGAGAGGAGAAAGCCCCGACAATGACCATCTCACAAGCCTGTAACGGGAACAGTTTGGTGATATTGGGCTGTGTCAATGATCAAGACTGTAAGATGACCCTTGATACTGGAGCGTCTAGAACGGTGATCAATCCGGCACTGGTGAAAGCAGCGAATATCAAGTATAGCAGAGATACTAAGTGTCGGCTACTCTCCGCCTCTGGCCAGCGAATACCTGTCCTTGGTGAACTCTCAGTCAGGATGATGGTTGGCGAGACGTCGTATACTCATCAAGTCATTGTAGCTGAGATAATGGATGAATGCATACTAGGACTGGACTTCATGAAGAAATATAACTGCCGGATTGACATAACGAGAGGAATTTTCAAGTGTGGCCAGGAAGAAATCTTTATACTGGGTGGTCCCGTCGGTGAAGTGACATGCTTGAAAACCATCAATATTCCTGCGCGTTCTCAGAAGTTGGTTCCGGTGATGTTACCTGTAGACAGCGAGAAGAAGAGGCATCGTTGTGTGTTGATTGAAGAGACAGGGAAGAACGGGCCAAGGAAATTTCTGACAGCAAGAACTTTGGTTACAAGCAACAAGACGGCAATAGTGAAGGTAGTCAACCTTGACCAAGAAGATGTACAGCTTAAGCGGGGTGAAGTAGTTGGTCAGTGTGAAGAAGTAGTCTGGATGAGGAGCTGTCATTCTCCAAATCGGAAAGTCAAAGTGAAAGTCGATAATTCAACTGTAACTGACTTGTTAAGTGAGATCCAGGATGACTTATCTTACTTGGAGAGGATCAAGGTTAAACAGTTGCTGGTGAAATATGCTGACATCTTCTCAAATGCAGAAGGGGACTTAGGCAGAACATCTTTAGTGCAACACAGAATTGATACAGGGGACGAAAGACCTATTAGACAGAGAGCAAGGAGAATCCCAATCGCTAAGGAGAAAGAAGTTGAAGAATTGCTCGAAGACATGAAAAAGAAGAAGGTCATTAGTCCGTCCTCCAGTCCGTGGTGTTCTCCAGTGGTTCTTGTTAAGAAGAAAGATGGAAGCACACGGTTTTGTGTTGACTACAGGCAACTGAACAACGTGACAAAGAAGGACAGCTATCCTTTGCCAAGAATAGATGACACTCTGGATACTTTGAGTGGCATGAAGTGGTTTTCAACCCTGGACTGCAAGTCAGGCTACTGGCAGGTGGAAATACATCCGACTGATAAAGAGAAGACTGCGTTTTCAACTGGAAAGGGTTTGTGGCAGTTTAACGTCATGCCTTTCGGTCTCTGCAACGCGCCAGCTACTTTCGAAAGGCTTATGGAGTGTGCGTTGGCGGGATTGGTTGGCGAGGCTTGCCTGGTGTACCTCGACGACGTGGTCATAATAGGCAAAAGCTTCCAAGACCATCTCAAGAACCTGGAACAAGTCTTTCAGAAAATTCGTGGAGCAAACCTGAAACTGAATCCGAAGAAGTGCCGGCTGTTTAGAACTTCAGTGAACTATTTAGGACACGTAATCAGCCGAGAAGGAATTCAGACGGATCCGGAAAAGGTGGAAGCTGTGCAGAAATGGCCGACGCCAAAGGACAAAACAGACGTGCGAGCTTTTCTCGGCCTTTGCTCGTACTATCGACGTTTTGTAAAAGGGTTTTCTGAGATCGCCAAACCATTGCATCGGTTGACTGAAGATAAGAAAACCTTCTCTTGGGATGATGAATGCGAGTTATCTTTCAATGAGCTGAAGAAGAGGCTTTGCGAGACACCTATCCTTGGATATCCACAGCCAGAGGGACAGTACATCGTTGACAGCGATGCTAGTAATATGGCTATTGGTGGAGTGTTATCACAGATCCAAGGTGACAAGGAAGTTGTGATCGGATATTTCAGCAAGTCTCTATCTAAAGCGGAAAGAAACTACTGCGTCACGAGAAAGGAACTTCTAGCTGTAGTGAAGACCTTACAGCATTTTTACAAGTATTTGATTGGGAGACCGTTCAAGCTTCGAACTGATCATGCTGCACTGAAATGGCTTCTCCAGTTCAAAAACCCGGAAGGACAGGTAGCTCGATGGATCGAACAGCTACAAGAGTATGACTTTTCTATCGAGCACCGTAGTGGTAAATCTCATGGCAATGCAGACGCGCTTTCACGTAGACCGTGTCCGGAAGACTGTAAACATTGTAGGAAGCAAGAGTCGAAGGAGGAGGTCGTGAAAGTGACTCGAATTTGTCCATTGGATGGATGGGAAACAGAAGCTATGCAGAAGGCCCAAGAAGAAGATGAGAACCTCAGACCCATCATGAAATGGAAGAAGGAAAAACACGATCAACCGGCTTGGAGTGAAGTAGCGTCCACAGGAGTGAGTACGAAAGCTTACTGGGCGCAATGGAACAGCCTGGTTCTGATCAATGGTCTACTGTACCGGAGGTGGGAGAAACCCAACGGTAAAGAAGAGCACCTACAATTGGTCGTGCCCAGAGCCAAGGTTAAAGATGTACTGCGGGAAACACATGACGGTGTTTCGGGCGGGCATCTTGGGGTAAATCGTACGTTGCAGAAGGTTCGTGCGAAGTTTTACTGGCTTCATTGTAGGGACGACGTACAGGACTGGTGCCGGAAATGTACAACGTGTGCCGCGGTGAAAGGTCCGCAGACCCGGAGTAGAGGGGGATTACGGTTGTACAATGTGGGAGCTCCCTGGGAGAGGATTGCCGTTGATGTGGCTGGACCGTTTCCACAATCAGAGTCCGGAAATAAATATTTCATGGTGGTGATGGATTACTTCACTAAGTGGCCTGAAGTGTTTGCCATACCCAATCAAGAAGCAATAACTGTGGCTACAAAACTGGTTGAGGAAGTGATCTGTCGATTTGGCGTGCCCCTGGAGATACACTCTGACCAGGGAAGAAATTTTGAGTCACAAGTATTTCAAGAGGTGTGCAAACTGCTTGGAATGCATAAAACCAGGACGACGCCATATCATCCTCAGTCAGATGGAATGGTGGAGAGGTTCAACCAAACACTGGAGAGACAGTTGGCGAAGATGGTTGAAAAACATCAGAAGGACTGGGACAAACACATTCCATTATTTTTACTGTCTTACCGGTCAGCTGTTCACGAAAGCACGAAGGAAACACCTGCTTTCGTCAATTTCGGAAGAGAGCTACGATTGCCTGTAGATTTGTTGACAGGAGGGTCACCAGATGAGCCGCAGAGTGTAACTGAATATGTAAGCGATTTGAGGGAAAGAATGCAAGATGTACATTCCCTAGTGCGTGAAAATGGTTTACATGCTAGTGAAAAGATGAAAACCAGATATGACCGTAAAGCTAACACGCCGCGTTTCGAAGAGGGTATGCTCGTCTGGTTACACAATCCAACTCGCCAGAAAGGGAAGTCCCCTAAGTTACAAAATAGGTGGGAAGGACCGTACAAGGTGGTCACTAGAATAAACGATGTAACGTACAGAATTCAACGCCAACCTAGAGGGGCTTGGAAAATAGTTCACATCGATCGACTTGCGAAGTACCATGGAAGCAATAATACTCGGGACGAGTATTAATGTAAGGAGGGGGTAATGTTACGACATCTGTTCGCAAGTAGGAGATAGGATTTGCCACTACTAGATAACAGATGGCGTTACTAGTATTCTAATAAGTAAAGGAATTACTAGATGTTTCTCGAATATCGACTTTTCGAGAATGTGGTACACTAGAACTTTCTGTAATATTCGCGTATTTGAGATTTGGCATATGTAAAGAGCGACGCGTGCTACGGAGTGATTCGAGTGCGAAGAACTAAAGCGAGAACAAGCGAAATACTACAGTGCAGTGATATACGGATTACGGAAATAAGCTTAACGGTGTGGACAGTGTTACTATAACGGAGTAAATTAGTGTTGTTAATTAGTGCGAGTATCGATAGTTAATTATCGATAGTGTTTGTTGTGTTGTGTAAAGTGCGTTATTGGTCAATAAATATAATTACACCTTATTGCACGAAAGTGTGACTGGTATTTATCAAATTAAGAACCCGGTACGTAACAATATTAACTTCTTCAAGTGGTTAAAGGATAGTTGATATTGAAGCTTTGACAACCCCATTGGGTATAATAGTCATGAGTTTTAGCGTGTTATTTTTGTTTTATTTTTCTATAGAATAGGTCCATAAGATAAGCCTAAATGTTATTCTTTTTAACACTGTTGGATAAAATTTACTTGCAAGAAACTATGTTATTCAAATTCCCAAGTCATTCTACATCGCTGTTTTTGATTGATTTGTTGTTGTATGTATTTGTGAATACGATTTATAAAATCATACGTTCAAAGGATTACTTTGTTGTTGGAGAAGATACATCTTGTTAGTTATTAAGTTGTGCAAACAAAGAAAAGTTTTACTATCAGCAATATCAATATCGGTACTCATACACAAACACACAAGTGGTAATCATAGCGAGCAGGCGACCACAAAGAAAGTGAAGAGTCATCGAAACCCGAGATTGTTATTTATTTCGGTAGAACTGGATAGCCTACCCAGTCCCGTACTATATGAATAATAATACTCGGCAACAAAACTCCCGAAATAATAATAATGCTGTGTAGTGTCGGCTTAGAATCGCACTATCCCATTTCTTCCGGTGGGTGTACTTAAGTGGCGACTAACGGTATTGGGGCTTTTAAGGGATTTTTGGGCGATGCGGTTGGAGACCCATCACCAACAACCTTTATTTTTACCATCTTTTCCTTACTCACATTTCCAAAAGTGGCTGAGGAATTTCTAATTCCTTAGCTCCGACTACCCCTGCTAGGGATTTAGAGCCGTGAGTATATGTAATGTAATGTAATGTTTTCGCGATCCTAACAATATTAATCTAGCACCACTTTTGCTGTGTTGTGCTGGAAACATGTTTAAAATTTGAATACATAACTCTCTACGTACATCTAGTCAAAATTTTATATCCCAAACTCAAATGCAGTATATTACCAAAGGGGTTGCCGAAGGTACTAATACTTCTAAACATCGCGTTACATGGTCACCTGATGTTCAGTGTTGGCCTGGACAGTGTACTTACTCACATGGTAGGGGCATTCCCATCGACATGTGTTCTAAACTCTTAGCTTCTACGGTTGTATATAATGTGTATACCAAATAACGTCAGTGAGCGGTTATTATTTTTATTGCTCTATTTAAAATGTTCGTCTTCTCCTCAAACCATCCGATCAAGGTTGTCTCAGCTATGTTCGTGATATTTATTGATATGTGATTGATATACACATCGCAACATTTTGCTCGATAAATAAACATAATAACATAAACATAAACGTTCACGCCGAATATCCCCGAAGGGGTTGGCAGAGATATTAATACTAGTACCCAAGATTTTGCTCGATGAGTTATAAATATACGAAGCTGGTTTGCCACGGCTATATTTGGAAAAGTTAATTTGGTTTGACTTGTGCTGGCACAAAATTTAGTGTTTTTTTATAATGATAGATAGATAAAGCTTTATATATGGTATTGTTACGTACCGGGTTCTTAATTTGATAAATACCAGTCACACTTTCGTGCAATAAGGTGTAATTATATTTATTGACCAATAACGCACTTTACACAACACAACAAACACTATCGATAATTAACTATCGATACTCGCACTAATTAACAACACTAATTTACTCCGTTATAGTAACACTGTCCACACCGTTAAGCTTATTTCCGTAATCCATATATCACTGCACTGTCGTATTTAATTTCTTCGCTCTAGTATTTCGCTTGTTCTCGCTTTAGTTCTTCGCACTCGAATAACTCCGTAGCACGCGTCGCTCTTTATATATGCCAAATCTCAAATACGCGAATATTACAGAAAGTTCTAGTACCACATTCTCGAAAAGTCGATATTCGAGAAACATCTAGTAATTCCTTTACTTATTAGAATACTAGTAACGCCATCTGTTATCTAGTAGTGGCAAATCCTATCTCCTACTTGCGAACAGATGTCGTAACATTACCCCCTCCTTACATTAATACTCGTCCCGAGTATTATTGCTTCCATGGTACTTCGCAAGTCGATCGATGTGAACTATTTTCCAAGCCCCTCTAGGTTGGCGTTGAATTCTGTACGTTACATCGTTTATTCTAGTGACCACCTTGTACGGTCCTTCCCACCTATTTTGTAACTTAGGGGACTTCCCTTTCTGGCGAGTTGGATTGTGTAACCAGACGAGCATACCCTCTTCGAAACGCGGCGTGTTAGCTTTACGGTCATATCTGGTTTTCATCTTTTCACTAGCATGTAAACCATTTTCACGCACTAGGGAATGTACATCTTGCATTCTTTCCCTCAAATCGCTTACATATTCAGTTACACTCTGCGGCTCATCTGGTGACCCTCCTGTCAACAAATCTACAGGCAATCGTAGCTCTCTTCCGAAATTGACGAAAGCAGGTGTTTCCTTCGTGCTTTCGTGAACAGCTGACCGGTAAGACAGTAGAAATAATGGAATGTGTTTGTCCCAGTCCTTCTGATGTTTTTCAACCATCTTCGCCAACTGTCTCTCCAGTGTTTGGTTGAACCTCTCCACCATTCCATCTGACTGAGGACGATATGGCGTCGTCCTGGTTTTATGCATTCCAAGCAGTTTGCACACCTCTTGAAATACTTGTGACTCAAAATTTCTTCCCTGGTCAGAGTGTATCTCCAGGGGCACGCCAAATCGACAGATCACTTCCTCAACCAGTTTTGTAGCCACAGTTATTGCTTCTTGATTGGGTATGGCAAACACTTCAGGCCACTTAGTGAAGTAATCCATCACCACCATGAAATATTTATTTCCGGACTCTGATTGTGGAAACGGTCCAGCCACATCAACGGCAATCCTCTCCCAGGGAGCTCCCACATTGTACAACCGTAATCCCCCTCTACTCCGGGTCTGCGGACCTTTCACCGCGGCACACGTTGTACATTTCCGGCACCAGTCCTGTACGTCGTCCCTACAATGAAGCCAGTAAAACTTCGCACGAACCTTCTGCAACGTACGATTTACCCCAAGATGCCCGCCCGAAACACCGTCATGTGTTTCCCGCAGTACATCTTTAACCTTGGCTCTGGGCACGACCAATTGTAGGTGCTCTTCTTTACCGTTGGGTTTCTCCCACCTCCGGTACAGTAGACCATTGATCAGAACCAGGCTGTTCCATTGCGCCCAGTAAGCTTTCGTACTCACTCCTGTGGACGCTACTTCACTCCAAGCCGGTTGATCGTGTTTTTCCTTCTTCCATTTCATGATGGGTCTGAGGTTCTCATCTTCTTCTTGGGCCTTCTGCATAGCTTCTGTTTCCCATCCATCCAATGGACAAATTCGAGTCACTTTCACGACCTCCTCCTTCGACTCTTGCTTCCTGCAATGTTTACAGTCTTGATCATTGACACAGCCCAATATCACCAAACTGTTCCCGTTACAGGCTTGTGAGATGGTCATTGTCGGGGCTTTCTCCTCTCTAGCCAGCACCTGCCCCCCGATCCTGGCTAATGCTCGTTTCCCTGGACTCCTCAGCGGGCAACTTAATCTCAAATGGCCCCTTTTCCCGCAGCCATAACAAATCGGTCCAGTACTCCTTCCGACGGGTGCTTTAATGACCTTGACGTCCTCATTTGCTTCCGCAATCTCACGAAGTCGATGAGTTTGGCGCGTATCCTGGCGGCAAGCTTCAACTTCTAGAGCGTTCGCCAAGGCATCCTTGAGAGACGTGTGGTGTTGAAGTCTCACCGCTGTTCTCACTTCGATATCTCTGATGCCGTCGACGAATGCTTGCACCAGGTTCATTTCCACCGTCTTCGGATCTACACTGGGATAGGCCTTGCGGACGAGCTTCTCGATTTCAAGGGCCCACTGCTGAAGTCCCTCTCCAGAACGCTGGACCCTATCACGCAGCTGAGCGCGGAACACGTGCTCCAGGTGTCGCTCTCCATAGCGAGACTCCAACGCATCCAGCAGGTCCTTGAAACCACCACTCGGAGTCGGCAGCGCCTCTATTACTGACAGTGCTTGACCTCGGAGCGCCACCGTCAGTGCAGTCAAACACTGTTCATCAGTCCAACCATTGGCAGCCGCAACAGTCTGGAACTGATGTCTATACGCCGACCAGGATGTTGTTCCGTCGTAGGGAGGAACCTTCACACGAGGACCATGGACAGCTACTACATTCTCACCGGAGACAACCTTGACCGGTCGTGATTCAAGCTGCAGAACCCTTTTCTCCATTCCGCGGAAGTCGGTCTTCATGTCATCGATATCTTTCTCAATAGTGGTTACCTGCTCCTTCATCTGCTCTACGTCTTTTTCCACAGTAACCACCCGACCACTGACTTCATTGACCGCAGTGAGAACTTGTGAGAACTTAGTTTGCTGTTCCTCGCGCAACTCACGAACACCTTGTTTAACACCCTGTACCTCCGAATGTATGTTTTTCAACATTTCAACTATCATCGCCAAGTCAGTATTAGTTGCGGCCGCCGGCGCCGTTGATGTAGACGGCGCGTTAGTCACCGCGGACGTCTCCTCTAGAATGTCACTCCGAGGGTTCGTGACCGATGACCATATTTCCGACAGCTGTTCACCCTCTGCGGCTTTCTGAGCGCGTGTCTTCACACCCTCTCTTCCGTCTTCCTTCGGCATAACTGGCATCTTCAAATCCACTTCTGTCACCAATTGTTACGTACCGGGTTCTTAATTTGATAAATACCAGTCACACTTTCGTGCAATAAGGTGTAATTATATTTATTGACCAATAACGCACTTTACACAACACAACAAACACTATCGATAATTAACTATCGATACTCGCACTAATTAACAACACTAATTTACTCCGTTATAGTAACACTGTCCACACCGTTAAGCTTATTTCCGTAATCCATATATCACTGCACTGTCGTATTTAATTTCTTCGCTCTAGTATTTCGCTTGTTCTCGCTTTAGTTCTTCGCACTCGAATAACTCCGTAGCACGCGTCGCTCTTTATATATGCCAAATCTCAAATACGCGAATATTACAGAAAGTTCTAGTACCACATTCTCGAAAAGTCGATATTCGAGAAACATCTAGTAATTCCTTTACTTATTAGAATACTAGTAACGCCATCTGTTATCTAGTAGTGGCAAATCCTATCTCCTACTTGCGAACAGATGTCGTAACAGTATTACAACATATTCAAACACATACAAAAATAAAATAAAACAAAATAGCAGAGTAAAAATGATCAATCTTTGTGCGCTATTGTATTATAAACTAGGCCATAACTCAGCGTTTTTAAATGGTATATAGGAAACAATGTCTAAAAAGAGATATACTTATGACTTCATTAAATTATTAAAACAGAAAACGCAAATATAAATTATCAATAATATAATATAATGAAAAATGCTTCACGTTTTTTATTTATATATTTGTTCATAAAAGCTCTTACCGCGGCGCGCTGATAAGTAGGCTGACAATGAGGCTCATTGTCTCTTTGCTTGTCAATAATTATCTTTATGGACGATTGAACAATACAACTGTGTATCTTACGCAGTACTTAGGTACAATAACAACTGATTATAGATTTTCCACGTTATTTTGTTAATTATTGTCTTGTTTTGCAAGGACAGTGTACTCACGTGATAGGGGGCAGGCCTATCGCCGTGCTATACGAAACGTGGGTACTCTGAACACCAGGTGACAATGTCACGTGATGTTCAGAAGTATTAGTACCTCTGCCAACCCCTTCGGGGATATTCGGCGTGAACGTTTATGTATGTTTATGTTATTATTGTCTTGTCTCATGCTTCAACGAATTGTAAAATTAGACAAAGTAAAAAAAACATCCTTTGAACTTTGATGATACGTTGAAAATTTTAGTAACAACGCTAGCTTTAAGTAGCTTTGTATTGATTCATCCTTACAAGGTGTCACATTTACGAGTAATCAACTCGTTACCACCTAATTTCATAACGTGACTTGCAATAAATACATTTAAATTTAGGAATAAAAAAACCGTTTTTAAATGATATCACACAAACTAAGATGGGCAGGATGTAAAAAATAAACTTTTACAATAATGAAATACTTCTAGTTGGGCAAGGACGAAATTCCCCGTTGTTAATATTGTCATTAAATTAAATATTTTTTCCTTTTTTACAATTTGAAAATTATTAAAAGTGAGATTTTATGGCTTAACAGTAAGTTATATTTTTCTTTCCTTCTGATACCCAAATACTTCCAAAGCGTATCAACTTTCAAATGTGGCAGAGGAGACTCTAGTTCTGTAGCTCTGTCTACCCCCTTTTGGGATTCAACACCGTGAGTATATGTATGTATGTATGTTGAATATTTTCAAAGTTTAAAAAACTACAACCATAATTCTATTTATATTCTATATTCTATACTTATGTTTTATCGATTCTCCTATCTACGAGTGTATGAAGCCAATTTATAAAATTTCGTTTGTTTATGATCAATACCTACAGGTTGAAGTAGTTTACGTTGGTCTTTTTACACACTCATTACGTTAATACAAAAGTCAGAAAATTATTTGATTTTTGTTTCTAACAAAAACGTACAAAAACCTACGGGGAGGTTTAATGTGCAACCGTAATAGCTCGGGGGGTTAAACATCGTTTATCGTGCAAAAGATGAGGGTTCAAATCCCAGGTTAGACCCACACTGACATGTCGGATATAAACAAACATACATATACTCACGGCTATAAATCCCTTAAAGGGGTAGCCAGAGCTAAGGAAGTAGAAGTTCCTTAGCCACTTTTGGAAAGTTAGGTGGGGAAAAGATGGCAAAATAAAGGATATTGGTGATGGGTCTCCAACCGCATCGCCCGAAAATGCCTAAGCCCTAATATCGTTAGTCGCCTCTTACGAACACCCACCGGCAGAAATGGGGTAGTGTTATTCTAAGCTGACACTACACAGCAATGACTATAAGGGTTAATTTCAATTATATGTTTCTAGTTTAAATGTGATAGCAGTTAAAAATACATTAAGAAAGTAAAATACATACATACATATTCTCACGCCGTTAGTTCCCATTGGGGTAGGCAGAGACTATCGATCGCCACCTTGTACGATCCTGGCAAACCTCTCTGGCTTCGTTTACATCCATCAATCTTTTCATACATGCTCTTTTATTCTTCATACTGCGGACACCTTTTTGAGCACATTTTCTATTTGATCCAAATGTGTCCTGCGAGGTCGTCCTCTACTAACATTACCTTCCACCTTTCCTCCTTTAAAATACATCTAAATCTTTATATTACTTAACATAATAATTTTAGCTGTGTAGTGTCGGCTTAGCCAAGCATTAATCTTATTCCTTAGCTCTGGCTACTCCTTCTAGGGATTTATAGCCGTAAGTATTTGAATGTATGTATAAATATTTTATTTTAGTCACTGAAAAGCTTATATTCAAATCGGATCACTTAAGCGCTATAGTGTGCGTGTTATCATCGAAATATAGCGGCGTCGCTCGTCTCGGGGGAAATTAAAACCGGCGCAGTCGCGATTGGCTACTTATCGAAATGATCCGCCGCCGGCTAATTGAAATGAAACCGAACGTTATTAAGAGTTTCTCATATATAATTTTGATACGCCAATCTATACATAGAAGATGTAGAAAATATGGATTTTCATGACAAAATAAGAATATACTGCCAAAAACTGTAATTGTAGTAACTGTAAATATACTAACTTATTTATGACTTGGCGGCAAACAAGCATGAGCAAGCCTTGTCTAGAACGCCAAAGTTTTAGGCGTCATTGTTGATTCTGGTTATTTCTTACAATTCAAGGTTGTTTAAATCGTATTTTTCATTTATGTTTTGCCATCAATTCAGTATTAAAATGGTTCACATAGTAGTTCATACGGTTAAACCAAAAGTCGTTTTTAAGATTTCCAAGCCATTAATTTTTTTATAAAAATGTTTCTATTTTGTTATGTGCTATTTAATATTTACATACATACCTAAATACACTCACGGCTATAAATCTCAAATAGGGGTAGCCAGAGCTACAGAGCTAGAATCTTCTCAGCCACATTTGGAAATTGATAGGGGACAGAATGGTAGAAATAAAGTTTCGTTAGTGATGGGTCTTCAGCCCATCGCCCAAAAACTATTTAAAAAAGCCCCATATTTTAAGAAAGAGGTACGAGGTAAGCGAGTAAGCCAGCACTACGCGGCATTAATATTCAAAATTTATTTATTTCTTATTTTGCAGTTACAAACTTTGAATAAAATTCATATTGTATATTCATTACATTATTGTATGTGTAATTTCTTTATAAACACAGTCTCAATATCAATTTGTTTGAGAATCGAAAATATTTAAAGATTTTAGGCAAAATGGATAAAGAAACCAATCACCAAACAGTTATAAGCATAGCATAAAGCATAAACGTTCACGCCAAAAATCCCCGAAGGGGTTGGCAGAGGTACTAATACTTCTGAACATCACGTGATTTTGTCACCTGGTGTTCAGAGTACCCACGTTTTGCATGGACAGTGTACTCACGTGATAGGGGGCAGGCCTATCGCCGTTTTGTACGAATACACTGTCACATGACTAAGTACAACTCAGCCATGTGGGTTTCCTCACGATGTTTTCCCTCACCGTTAACAACCGTGATAAATTAACCACACATATGTCTTTAGAAAAGACAAATTGGTGTTAGCCCGACCCAGGATTTGAACACTAGTCGTTTGCACGATAACCGAGTGTTCTACCCACTGGGCTATCACGGTTGCTCAAACCAAACAGTTACAAAGGTAAAAATCGCTTTTCCCAAGAACTTTGAGTGTTTCATACTATTTTGTGTTACCTACGTTAAGACGAGTGTAAGAACCTTTTAATCCGAACGTGTGTGTGTGTGTTTGTGCCGCTAAATATAACGTCCCTAGCTTGGTCGACTGTCGACGGACACGTGGTGAGAAAATTATTCATCGTTTGCTGCCAATATCCACTCGCACTGTGGAAAAGCTTGCTCCTGCTGGTGAGTGATTGCTTATTGGTATTTGGGCGGGCGAACTGCGGATCCGTATAATCTCGGCGGAACAGAGTGTCACCATCGGCTTGATTGGCCAGGTCATTGTTATACATCTTTTTGATAAAAATTGCCAGGATTTTATCAAATAACATCTCGGCTATTTCATACATTGTAGTTCAAAATGATAAAAATATACCTTATTTTAACATTAAAATAAAAGGTAAGTAAACAGTATACATATGCAAAATAGAACCAGTTGAGTAGAAAGCTATGTTTTGTAAGACGTAACATGACTTATTAGTTTGCTGTTAACATGTAGTTGTTTTGCGTAACTAATGTTCCCGATACGATCTAAGCCGATACATACGGGTACAGTATACGTACACGGATACTAGCGATGTTAGCCTTCCAACAAACACGTCTCATCAATCATCATTATCGCGCGCCATTAATTATAATTACTGTGTTATTTCAAATGATTACCGAGAAGAATACCTCCAGCGAGTATTGGCTGGTAATAATTTACACATTTCCAATCATTCCTAAATCACAGATAATTGTGATCTCAATGACATTCATAAAAGTATCTGTACCAGCCAACAATAACGACAGCCGCGGCCGAGTGGATAGGTGACTAGCTTCTCGGTCCGGAGGTTGCGGGTTCGATCCCTGCTGAGAGCAACATTTATGTGATGAAGATATTTGAATGTTTCTTACTCTTTTGTGTTATTTATGTGTATTATTATATAATATTTATAGTTGCGTTACTATCCCATAATACAAGTCTTTATTAGTTTGGGGCCAGCTTGATCTGTGTATAATATGTCCGCATATATATAATATGAAAACTTCGGAGCTAAGTTTTCAAGCTAATGCATCATCATGTCAGAAAATGTATAAAACTCAAACAATAATTCCGTAGTTAGACAACAAGTACGTAGCATTTCGTAGCAGTTCGTAGCTCGTAGCAGTTGTTTGTTTCGTAGCAAAACTAAGAGCAAATGAAAACTCGTGGAGCGTGTGACGACTGCAAATAGACAATTGGTATTTACATAAATTTCTCTGTTGAGATGTTTTTGTTATTCACTGTCTGCAACTTGCTGCGAGATATTTGAATAAAGATGAAGGGTCCGTCTCACTGGGAGACTTGTCTGTTTTGTATCACTAGATTTACAAATGTATTTCTTGTAAGAAATTCCAATGTAATTATGTTGTTTATATTAAAAACCGCTTGCCGTGTGAATACAGTTTAAAATACAACTCCTTGTGGGTATTGTATGAGATTTTAAAAGGTCAAGGTGATTATGAAGTAATTGAAAAATTAAAATTAATTATGCTGTAACTGACACGGCAAGCTGTATTTCAGTATTTAATGTATATATATGCTTATGTTATGTGTCAAAACACAATTGATTTTATACTTATCTGTTACAATAATGAATGCATGTGTACGTAGGACGTTAAACTAGTTTCCAAGAACATAACTAATGTTTACATATTTTGCTTTGCCTTGACTTTTATGACTCTATATTGATTTTTTACTATAAGTTACAAATGCTTTAAAAAAGAATCTTATATGAGTGATTAAAGAACTCTTTTATTCCTGATACATAAAATAATCATATATTTTATGACATAATTATTATATACTATACCTAAACAGGAGAAAACGATAAATATGTTATTTTAAATAATAATTTATAAAAACAGCCAGACTTTAGAATTAAGGGTCTGGAAAGGCCAAAATAGGTATCCCAAAATTTTGATATGTAAAACCAGAGATGATGCCGAGGTCGAAACAAATAATGTATGTTAGTACCAAGACCACCTTGATTCAATAAACCAAGATGGCATATAATGGCTGAGTAAATACCTTAACCATTCTTGTGCTTCTAATTTTTACATTTCATATCCTTTTTAAGTTATTAAAGTATCAACGAAGATTAAAAAATTATGACAATTATGTTAGCATTAAAATCCTAAATATAAACTTCTGGCAAAACACAGTCTGCTTACTTACGAGTATGTCAAGGACACATAAGAACAAATTAATATTAGAAATGTCTTTTTTGGCGTACCCTATAATAAATAAAACTCTATTACTAATCTATTGTTTAGTTGAAAAGTTACTTCCTGCTATTAACATACGAGTACATACTGAAATATTAACTACAGCCCATTTAGATCTAATGTATTCATAGAGAGTCAGCCGCGTTCCACCGCACAATACTGACAGAAATACGTCAATTTATACATATAAACATAAACATAAACGTTCACGCCGAATATCCCCGAAGGGGTTGGCAGAGGTACTAATACTTCTGAACATCACGTGACTTTGTCACCTGGTGTTCAGAGTACCCACGTTTTGCATGGACAATGTACACACGTGATAGGGGGCAGGCGTATCGCGGTTTTGTACGAATACACTGTCACATGACTAAGTACAACTCAGCCATGTGGGTTTCCTCACGATGTTTTCCCTCACCGTTAACAACCATGATAAACTAACCACACATACTCGTATGTCTTTAGAAAAGACAAATTGGTGTAGGCCCGACCTAGGATTTGAACACTAGTCGTTTGCACGATAACTGAGTGGCTATCACGGTCGAAGATATCTGACCGCAATATATTACATATTTTTATATTATTTAGGGCGCATTAGTAAGTTTTTTAGGGTTTTTTCTGTGGCAGGATTATATCATAGCTCGTGTGAATTAGAACTGTCTATTTTAAAGGCTAAGATAATTATATAACTTCGATTCGTGTTATGTGATACTATAAAATATCAAAACTAAAGAGAATACTCATTTAAAAGTAAATGGTCTATACTTAGTTATAAACCCGTGTAATGATGCTTAATTTTGCCGCTACCACTTCTTTGCCAAAGATAATAATTACTTTTGTGTAACTTTACTTAAGAATTCTATTATTTGTGGAAAACATTAATTACTTTCCATTTCAAAATTTTTCAGATAAAATGTTCTTAACCATTACATTTCCCTATAAATGTTTAAGACTGTAAATCAGAAACGGGTAAACAGTCTAATAAAATAAAATAAATACACTATTTCATGTTATTCACGACTAAGTTAAGAAAGGTAAAATATATAACTAGGAAATGAATGTAATTGTAATTAGGAAATTCAATATAATAATATATATAAATAGGAAATTAAAATAATTATAGTTGTCTCAACACCAATAACTCAATCAAATCCCTTAGTTACTTTTTGTTCTATTCTATTCTAGATTCTGCTGATACGTCAGGCTCCCATATTCCAATTTAAGACGCTCTAAATGATGTACATATTAAATGAAAGTCATGAGCTCCTTAGTTTCACTATTGTATTTTTTCGTAATCTAACTTTGAGCAGAGTATTTACAAAGTGCATTACCAACAGCTCGTTGTTGGCTCGCCGTCTCCTTATGTCTGCTAGATTAGGATTGATAAACAGATGTATACTGCGGTCTAATAATAGATATCTTAGAAGCTAGTGAGCTGTTACCCGACTACAATTCCACTACAATTACTGTACGTATTCAGTTACATACAACACGGCTCCTGTAATTGCCGCTGCCCCCCGCACCCCGCACTCCGCACCCCCCACAGAGAGGGGTGCAAGAGGGGAGGGGAAACTGTAGTTGTAAATCACTCAACTCCATACATTTAAGAGGATTTTTAGCAAACCTCTGACGTAATCGTTCCGCCATAAGACGTCGCGTTCAAATTAAATTAATGGAGGCGCGCGATTTCAGAAAGATATGAAAATGTTTTGAAATGTTTTTGAGGAAAGTATCTTTAATATAATATCATTGTATTGAATAAAACGAGGATGGATTTGCAGACAATGTTAATCATAGTACAAGACGATATTAAATGGAAATGAGCGGAGTTTATAAAGGTGTAAATATAATGTTATTATTGTTTATAAAGGGTGATTTTTTCAGAGGTATAGGATTTGATTTTAAAAAAAAACAAAAAAAAATAAAAATTTGATGAAATCTTTATTGGAATCGATAGAACGATCAATATAATTTAATGTTTGAAGATGATTTCTTGCAAATGCTAGCCGCGGCTCCGGTTTAGATGGCCCATTCGCAAGGCCCAATTTCGGCACACTCTCTCCAACATATCAACCGGTATATCACGAATAAATGCTTCAATATTGGCTTCCAGTGCGTCAATCGTTGCTGGTTTATCCCTGTAGACATGAGCCTTAACATGGCCCCACAAGAAATAGTCCAAAGGCGTTAGATCACACGATCTAGGCGGCCAATTGACGGGCCCAAAACGTGAGATAAACTGTTTTTTGCAAAAAACCTAAACATCAAATCATTCTACGACATATTCATAGATATCTGTTAATTTGGCGTATCAATATTTGTGTTATCACGCATCTACCCAAAGATCCCTATTAATTGGAAATCTAGTCACCTTAGTAATGCTGTCGCAATCAGTTAGATCAGTTTATGAAATACACACATGTCAGGCCTTACGGGATGGTATTCAATACTAGAGAAATCTATAACCTCTACAAATAAAACTCTGTTTAATTCACTATCATTTCATATAATCAACACTATACTGTTCTACAATAACTACAGCAAATATAGTTCCGTAGCAAGTGACTATATACATACATTCAATAGCGTTACATGAAACACCTATGCACATTTTAATACATAGTAGTAGTGAAGCATTTAGGCATAAATATACTATCTATACTTAAGCACAAGTATATATACATTTAGTAATTAATACAATTAGCAATAGGTAGTTAATGTTATAACTTACATAATATCTTTCAAGCAGCAGTTCCTCTCGACTAGACAGTCAGAACTCGAATGACGCAGCTACTGGCACGTCACCCGTTTTAAACACTGAGACAAACAACTCCGGTACGGTAGTGGGGGTTGCACGTGCGCATGCAGCTGCGTCACTCAGTAATACGATCTTTCATTTTCAAACTTATGAATTAAACTTGTAGTTATTCAAAAGTATATATTTAAGTATACAATGATACATTATGTTACAAGTATTATCACCTTATATAAAGTGGTGATGACAGTCGGCCATCCTTTTTATAAGCATGACCTCATGCTGTTAGTAAACTCAAAATTTATTACATTTACATTAGAGGTTTAAGCATACTAGTAAGGATAATTATATTATTATTATTTTACACTTTAGCCCTTTTTTTTGTTTTTCCGTCCTCACACTAAATTGGACCATTCCGTCCTCACAATAAATTGGACCCTTCCGTCCTCACAATAAATTGGACCCTTCCGTCCTCACAATAAATTGGACCCTTCTGTCCTCACAATAAATTGGACCCTTCCGTCCTCACAATAAATTGGACCCTTCCGTCCTCACAATAAATTGGACCCTTCCGTCCTCACAATAAATTGGACCCTTCCGTCCTCACAATAAATTGGACCCTTCCGTCCTCACAATAAATTGGACCCTTCCGTCCTCAAATAAACCATTCCGTCTTTAAAAATAATCAAACGTGTGAACTTCAAATATAATTATCTACTTTATATTTACTAAATATAAAACAATATAATTAATCAACAACGGATTTATCGGACAGCTCGTTACCACTATACTATTGCGCCAAAAGGGGTATGTTGGCATAACCCATCTGTAACCTTTAGTAATCAGCCTAAACAATTTGTCATTTTAGTTTTCTTCTATAATTTGAATGATATGTTATGCTATCCTTACTTATGTAAAATGGCAATGCGAAGATGGAAGAGAGACCAAAAAGAAAATACAACGGTGTGCGTAACATTAGTATGGCCGATTCCATATTAGCCCTATGGAAATTGATAAAAATTTATAAATTAATAATATTGATAAAATAAAAATTCGTATTTGATATTGACGCTTGTCATTTACTGACACTTTGTGTAGCTTTCATATATTCATTTAAACTGTAATAAGCTTTTAAATGAAGACTGCGTTTTATTATTACTTTGAATTTCTTTTCTTATTTTATTATAAAATAGTGGATCGGCCCAGCTTCGCACGGGTAGCGTCGTTTTCTTTTTTTTTATATCTGAGTTTTCTTTCTTCAATCACTGCTCAAACATTGTAAAATTTAGCGCAATGTTTTCAATTTATTATATTTATAGCACTCCTGAACAGTGATGTTTGGTGTTATTTTATGAACGGTTCGGTGTTTCCTTTTATTAGCAAATTTTTGGAATAAAACGCCATGAAGTATTTATAACAATCTTTAAAAGAAATCATTACGTGATGTAGGATGCAACTACTGGCGCCATCTAGCATGTAATATGTAAATTAGTAAAGATTTGGTTTTGGTCACGGGCGCGATGGCTTATTTCATGTATAATTTCAGCGTTTCTCTACCGATTTCCATGATTCTTTTTTTTTTTTTTTTTATTATTGAATAGGTAATAACGTTACCTGTTTTATTTTAGGAATGAGTGAGAGTATTATAAACGTAAGATTAAACAAATATAATCAGAATGCTCCGAACTGCTAAGCTATCAGGAGTTACACGTGTTATTATGAGTCAACCATAAGGATAGACACATGCTATTGCCGAATATATTTTTTTTTTTGACAATTTTATGAAGAATATTTCCGTCATACTTGATTTCTATGTAAGTTTAACCATTAAGGCTGCACACGCGACGGAAGCTTAAAAATTTGAGTAACTTCCCCCGTTTTCCCAAAATTCCCCTTCACTACTCTGATGAAAAGTACACTATAACCTGCCCAGGAGTATGAAGAATAAGTGTGCCAAGTTTCGTTAAAATCCGTCCAGTAGTTTTTGTTTCCATAAGGAACATACAAACCGACAGACAGACAGACAGAGACAGACAAAAATTTTACTGATAGTATTTTTGGCATCAGTATCGATCACTAATCACCCCCAGATAGTTATTTTGAAAATATATATTCAATGTATAGAATTGACCTCTCTACAGATTTATTATAAGTATTTACACATAAACCCATGAGAAATGTATTTATTTTTGACAATCTGTCCTTTTCAATCGAATTCTAATGTATATCTATGATAAGCTGATTTTATGTCAACAACATCGTCTGAATGCCATCATACTTACTATACGCTAAACGTATTGTGGAGGAAAAGGGAAGATCTTCCGCCAGGCGGTGGTATGCCTGGGGACCGCGGTCCAACTGTATTAAGTTGGAACTTGTATATATAGTAAAGGTTGTAGAAACTTCGATTGCGCGATGTACGATTTGTATGGCGAGTTTTGGTGACGAGTGTGACGTATATTGCTTTGTTTCGTGTTGCTGTGGAATGTGATTCTTCTTGCACTGTCAGCGTTTCTATGTAGTGCGCGTCATTGTGTACTGATAGCGCGTCGCTACAGTATTTTTAAGCAAACTAGTAAGAGGTTTAGCATTAATTGGCAACATTTCTAAAAATACCGTTTCTAAGTTGTCAAATATGTAAACATATATTTTGCTATGAATTATTTTTAGAGAAGAATAATATAAACCGAAAATTGTTTGGGATGTCACACCTACGGCGGAATGAGAAGTTACCGTTGATGAATATTAGAAAAAAAAACCTTGTCAAGACAAAACAGATGTTATATTCTATTTTATTCACAGTCTCTTTTCCTGGCACACGTGTTATTTTAACCCAATTAACTCATTCGCCCAAGTTACCACAAAAAAAAAGCTTTATATCGAACATCGAATTTAATACAAACCCTAGTGAAGACACACTGACTGACACATAGTGTATAAACTCGCTTGGTAACTAGGAAATATGATTTGTTGAAATTAAACCGCTGTTCAAACAGGTCGCTTTATCGGACATTTTAATCGGACTAGCATATTTGCATCACAAACGCATTCATATCGCGATGTACAAAACAATGTCAACGCCATCTAGTGGCTAACAGTAACAACACAAAACTAATATAAATAATTTAAAGGTAAACTTAATACTTAAATAATCTGAGAAAACGTAAACAAACCAAAATAGTTGACTGACAGTGTGACAGTGACAGTAAAGAAATGCATTTAATGGCATTCTTATTAAATACAAATTTTCAAATGTTGTGGTATTATCACTCTATTTTTTTATTATTATTTTTTTTCAATTTTAATATATTTTTTTTTTGTTTGTAATCTACTATTAATGTTGGGAATTTTAATTAATTTTAGTTTTATTTTATTATAGTTTTTAATCAAATTTTTAGTTATATCTTTAAGTTATAATATAATATTGTCAATGCTGTGTGCACTGTTGTTGGCATTACAACTGACCAAGACTTTAAAATGAATGTGAATGCAATCTTATGTTACAATGCTGTTGGTGTGCCTTGAATAAATAAATAAATAAATTCAACAATGGCAAATCGGCAAAAATGTTATCACTATGCCATATGAGTGACGTCATTTGGGGGTAACGTGCATTTAGAATTTTAAACGAAAATCATGGAATATACCAAAACAAAAGATTGTATAGGTCGTTTTATTGTGCATCTAGGTTCTCTTTAAACAAATACGTATGCCCAAAAAAGAAATGCTCTTAATTAAAAGTTTTGGAACGAAGTGCCGAAAGAATGCTTAAAGAAGCTGACCAGTCCTAAAAACTGGCGAATATTATGTCGGTTGGTAGGTGTGGGCAATTTTAAGGACCAATTTGTCTGAAACTGATAATTTTGAAAAGCACTGCTCAGTTATATGACCTATTTTATTGCATTCAGCACACCTTTTTAGTGGCTGTGAACAGCTGGCAAATAAATGACCTTCCTGTTTACAATTGAAGCACCTAGAAGTCTTTGGTAGAGCACGTGTTTCTAAGTCATTGTTATTTGTCTTATACTGAGGTTGACCCATTTTTGTGTACCGGGGCGATCATTGTCAGGTCTTCAAATTTAACGTATCTATTACTTAATCGTTATCTAATACTTTAGTGTATCTATATTATATATCTTTCTACATTTATGTATGTATTTAATATGTATAAGTTTATGTAATTTATAAACTGATAATTTCAGTACGTCCGAACTGCTACAACCATTGTACTTTTTAATTTTATAATGAAATTTATAATTAGCTTTACTTTTAAAAAACTGTTGTCCTATTTACCATTGTATTAGCATTAAGCCGTTGATTTCTTAAATAAACAAATAAATAAAGTAACTGCCTCGCCTCCTAAGCACACTGCCCTGTCATCTATCCCGTGTAAAACACATTCTACCGCCCTAGTTCGTACTATTCCACACCTATTTATCAATGTATTTTTTTTTTTATAATAGTACTCTTCCAGTGAATCATTTAATCGAGCATGTTTAGCTAACATATTGCCCAAGCATTTGCCCATAATTTTCTTTGACAGGGAATGTAGACAAAAGCTTTCTTTGCCACTCTCCCCACATAAAAGGAACAGACGATAACCCCTCAAACCACCTCTGGGCAAGACCTTTTAATTTTGGCAGCGCAAAGTGTACTATTTGTTTTTCTGACCAACTATATATTGTAGCACACTCGTTAACCTTGTGCAACCACATGGTCATCGTCTGCTCCTTTCGGCCGGGATCAAACTTGGGCATTGGATTATGCATGCTTGTCCCTATTTTGTCCGACGAATCCGTTTGGTTCATAGATTTTACTATTTGTGCTATCTTCATTAAACTATCTATACTTAAAGACGGATCGTTTGACTCACCCACCGCGGCGGCTTGGTGTTCTGCATTGGTAGTTGCAGCCACGAGTACCAGCCGATCGTCCCGGCGGCGCGGCTGATCCCGTGAACGACGATCACCTGAGCGCCTGCCACGCAAGCGACGACGGTATTGAGGGCGCCGGATGTACGAGCGACAGCGGCGGTCGCGGACCTCCGGGCTAACGCCCCGTGATTCGCCACTGCTATCTTCAGATCGGCGGTCTCGTGAGTGGCAGCCTCGCGCCCGGTAGCCAGGCGATTGTGGCCGCACAACACGCTCACGTGACTGAAGTTTCTTTCCTTCATTGTACTAGTTGTACAGCGTTTCATGATGCAATCCAAGCTCCTCATGGCTGGATGGTTCTTCAGACGTGCGCACTACACTACTACACTACACTACACTACTACGACGATGGCGAATGTGCGATCGACACGGAAGCACCGGACTGCGCTGGCTCCCATACTCGTCCATGCAGCGACTGGCCCGGTCACATAAATCGCGGCATACCGGACTTCGTGACCGGGTTCGATAATGGTCAGCTCCAGTGCGCCTGGAGTGCGACCGACCTTTGCGAACTGATGGCGAAGTTTTAGACTCCACATTAATCTGAAAAAATCAATTGGTACGCGTAGTTTCTGGCATAAAGTGGAAAGTGGTAGCAGCAAGCTATGTAGCCTTGTAACCATAAATAAGTACAGACTAGATTAGGACGGGGCAGAGTACTAAAAGGGGAAAATGTGAATAAATAACTCTTAATTAAAGTTCCACCTTAGACGTAGATCAACAACGTAAATCAGCGAATGATTAAAGGAAAATAGCTACCGAAACTCATTTATACTGCTTTCCTCTTGAAATAAAAATATTTATTCGTTCAAATTTTTCTAATGATTATATTATACATTATTGTACATTCGCCGCTCATGCACTTGCTACCAATTTCGCAGTATTCATACTTTATTGATTTGACTCGTTTCCGGCCGGTTATATCCTCTCCGGTAGTATAAGTCAAATGAGCAGCCAATATTTATATTTCGTTTAATTGTACCGGAAGGATACTTATAAATTATCTCAAGTCAAATCAGCAACTATTATAACTTAACTGGGTATCAGATAAACGTTAAAATATACCGGAAATTGACAAATAAATTGTTACACATTGAAGAAAAAATAACTGTAGGGAACAATACAGTCAGACACAACTCGTATTTAGTATTACCCGATTTCTAATTTGTTAACTTCTACTGTTTGCTTACCAACTTCATCGAATTGGTGACATCAGCTCAGAACAACACAGTATATACATACAATACATACATAATGCTGACGCATTAACAAAAAATAAAACTGGTTCTATCCCACTTCTGAAATGTCAGGCCTTACGGGATGGTATTCAATACTAGAGAAATCTATAACCTCTACAAATAAAACTCTGTTTAATTCACTATCATTTCATATAATCAACACTATACTGTTCTACAATAACTACAGCAAATATAGTTCCGTAGCAAGTGACTATATACATACATTCAATAGCGTTACATGAAACACCTATGCACATTTTAATACATAGTAGTAGTGAAGCATTTAGGCATAAATATACTATCTATACTTAAGCACAAGTATATATACATTTAGTAATTAATACAATTAGCAATAGGTAGTTAATGTTATAACTTACATAATATCTTTCAAGCAGCAGTTCCTCTCGACTAGACAGTCAGAACTCGAATGACGCAGCTACTGGCACGTCACCCGTTTTAAACACTGAGACAAACAACTCCGGTACGGTAGTGGGGGTTGCACGTGCGCATGCAGCTGCGTCACTCAGTAATACGATTTTTCATTTTCAAACTTATGAATTAAACTTGTAGTTATTCAAAAGTATATATTTAAGTATACAATGATACATTATGTTACAAGTATTATCACCTTATATAAAGTGGTGATGACACACAATTGTATCATGGCTGTTATTATTACAAATTCACAACATCCTGTATGGTGCTTAGAATAGCATTACCCTATTTCTTCCCATTCGTCAAAGGCAGCTAAGGGTACTGGGGTTTTTAAGTGATTTTTGGGCGATGCGGCCTCACTTCGTAAGGAACAATATTTTGCCCTCTAGGATATCAAGGTTGTTTCCGTGTGTTGGGTTCATTTGGGTTGGGTAAATTTTAAGATTTAAAAGCAAAGATGCTTCATTCTTACAAATAGAAATGCAGTTTTCTTTTCCCAAGTTCGCTATTTCGTGATAGGATTATATCAATGTTATAAAACGCTGCGTAGAACATTTCAAAGTCCGTCCCGGAGGAGGTGCCGTCAGCTGTTTCAACACTCGGTCGAACTTAATACCGGACAAACCGGAAAAACCGATTATAACCGGAAAATTCTAGAAACGGTCAGATTCCATGCAGCAGAGCAACAGATGTTATTTTCATTTTGGTACGCTCAGCAATATCAACTTGCAGATTTCATTGCTTTTGGTTTTTTATCTCCTATTTTTCTACAGTCTGTGCTAGCATTAAAACTATTTTGTTTATAAAATGAAAGCAAGTGATCTTTTATGTTTTAAATACCAGAGACTGCTTTTTATTTCATGAAAACAACGCTAAGGTTTCAATTAAGTTCTTGTTTGTTTTAAAATAATTAATTTTTCGCCGACATTCATTTTTCGTATGAAATCTCGATAAGCTATATAATAATGGACTTCCTTCCCCAACTCTTTAACAAATTGCACATCTAATGCATCATTCATCTTTTTACTCTTGTTATATATTTTTTACAACAATTATGGTGCCCGTTGGCCAAAAAATAAAAGAGTGTGTAGATCAATGGAAAGTATAAGAATCTGTAATCAAAGCTCGAAAGTGTTTGACTTTCGTTGGTCTGACTCTGCCTACCGACAATGGGAAACTAACGTCATGGGATTATTTATGTAACAAACATTTTGATAAACATCATCATTATCATTCAACAACAGCCTTACACCGCGGTTCAATCAATATAAACACTCCAAAACAAACCTCATTTGTTAAGTTGAAATTGATTAACAAAAATACAGTTTCACAATCTAATGGTATCTAGTCTTCCTACAAAGCAAAAACTCAATTCGGTAGATAACTGTATTAACAGTTTCCGTCTGATGTGTATCGCAGTCGGGCGTAGATTACACACTAACAAAAAACGATCGTTGTCGCAATGTGGTGGTCGCGACCGAATGGAATCAATTTAGCTGTCGTTTACAGTCTGCGAATGTACCTTGGTTCAATTTTGCTTGGAATTTGTTTTTTTTTAAAAGTCTTTGATGCTGTGCTTTGATGCAAGGAAATGTTTTATAGTATGCTAGTCATGTAAAAATGAGGTTGTGATATAAGATTGTTTATTTAAGATAATATTTATTGTTAAAATTAACTTTAGAATATATGGAAAAATAAATAATACATAAATATGGACATATTATACTCAGATCAAGTTAGCCCCAAATTAAGTGAAACTTGTATTATGGGGACACTAACTCAACGATATGTTTATTATAATAAATTACTCATATAAATAACATACAAGACTAAGAAACAGTCATTCATGCTCATCACATAAATGTTGCTCGAACGGGATCGAACCCGCGACCTCCGGAACGAGAAGCTCTCCACTAGACTCCGATCTCCGGACTCCGGCCGCGAAGGTCGTCAAAAAACACACAATAGCCTTAACAATTAAATTAAATTAAATTTCTTAAATAAATGTCCGAAACAATGGTTAACAGTGATACAAAAGTATATAATTACTTATTAAACTTAATCATCAGCCAGCAAGCCTCCACCCGCGGAACATTTATCTAAACGCAGTTTAAGTGACTTCGCTCGTTTTGGGCCGTCGCTAATAATTTTATAACTAAACACTTTTTGAGATTTATGAAGCCACTGATGAGTGCTATTTCACCGACCTAATTAAGATGGAGTGTTTTGTATACCTAGTATAACATTAACATTTTAAACTCAACGTTCAAGACAAGTTTACTAAAACTTAAAAATTCTGGATCGGGATTCGAACTCTCTCTGCTGCTAGATCAACGAAGTAAAATATTTTCCGTAACGAAAATAAATAAATACTTACTTATTAACCACGTCGTTAATGGTCATTAGGGCAGGCCAAGACTATTGTTCGCCACATCGTACTATCCTGACAGACTGCTGTCAATTCGAACATTTCTATGAATCTTCTCGTTTGTGCTCTTTCAAACTTATATTTACGCAAATAAAATATTTGTTCCTGGTCTTGATCTGTCTATTTGTTACTAATAGTACCTATTTATAAGTTTCATTTTCTTCGTATTTTTATTTTCATCCAGTCCCTTCCTTAACATTAAACTAAATGTTTAGAAACCCATTTGACAATAGGTTTTAAAATAGTTGCAAATATGATAATGTTACGGACTTACATATAATTTCTATCACATCAATAAACTTTTATGATTGCCACTAAAATATGATTGAACCAAACTGTGTTCCATATTTTGGCAATATTTACACATGAAATGTCCCTTACCATTTACATACCTTACATAGAGTGTTTATAGGTATAACCTGAGAACTCGAGTTAAATATTGTTGAGAATTAATATTACCTTTCCTACCTTTTCAGAGATAATGAGAAATAATAAATTATCACTTAGTTTATCTGTTCTCAAATTGTTAAAGATTATAATGAAATTCCGTCATACTTGATTACAAATATGGTAAAACCACTTGATGTCAACAAAATCCAGAGCTAATGGTTCACACACTAATCGAGTTTTCACAAGATGCTGATCTACAACAAACATTGTATCGCAACATCACAACCCGCGGTTTCAGTCCCTTCCTTTCACTGCTAATTATGTGTGAGTAAGTTGACTAGATCGATATTTGGGTGAGCTTTGTAATAGTGTTAAACTTGAATAAAACCGTATTAGAAATTACCGAAACTTTATATAAGTTGGTTTAAAATTTTATCTCCATCTACAAACAGTTACATTCTTGACCATTAATCCCAAAAAAAGGTAGCCAGTGATTCAGAATTTAAACTGAGTGTGTAGCAGATTTTTAAATATAAGATGTATGGTGATGGGTGCCCGCTACATCTCCCTCATTTAAGAAGACCCAATACCATACTCATTTCAAAACACTCAATACCCTAAGGCATCTCATTTGACACCCGAGGACAAAATAGTTTATTGCTATTCATCGCCAACAAACCATTTAGCATATAAAAGCCTACCTTCTCTTAACAGCATAATTCTCCCAGATAAGGTTAAATTATAACACGAACAATCAACATGATAAAGAAGAAATACGATGAGAGCACTTCTATTGTATTCAGTATCATGTATCCAGGATAACTATTGTTAATCGTACCTAGAACCTTTACACGTTGTTGAAGGAGATTCTTATCTCTGCATGGAAAATGTGACATTTGTATCAGTAGCTAGAATGTTCAGCAGTTCTAAATTCTTTATTAGCTCACAATGCGCTTCATTAAGAACTTTATCATAATACATCACAATAGAACTCAAAGATTCGACTCAAACGTTCACGCCGTATGTCTCCGAAGGGGTTGGCAGAGGCACTAATACTTCAAGCATTAGGTGATATTATCACCTGGTGTTCAAAGTACCTGGATAGTGTACTCACATGATAAGAAGCAGGCCTATTGCCGTTTTTACGAATACACTGTCACAACCTACATATGGGTTTCCTCACGATGTTTTCCCTCACCGTTAACAACCATGATAAATTAACCACACGTATGACACTAGCAAGCGTGATAGCTCAACGACTAGTGTTCAAATCCCGGGTCGGGCCTACACCAATTTGTCTTTTCTAGTAATATTCATTATTAAAGAAAATAAAATAAACGGAGCAACGCCCAAGGTCACAACAGAGTATTTAAGCTCTGAATTTTCTTTTAAAGGCTTTTTGGGGTTGCAAGAGACGTAAAAGGGGAAACAAACAGAAGAGATTGGTTTTCTCATTTGTTTTCCAGGTTGGTTTGAGTTGAGATGAGTTTCCCATGAGCTCACTCCCACCAGTCTGCCTAGATTACAAAATTTCATTAAAACTCAGGATTTTAAACCTAATAGCCGGTATGGACAGCTAAGCATAAAGCGCCGGATACACTAGGGAACATTTTGTCCCGCAACATGACGCGCAACACTTAATATACGTGACGCTGCAACGTTGCATATTGTCCCGCCGCAACAAGTCTCACGACATTTTACGTGACGCGGGGCATGTTGCTTGCTCCCGCCTCGTGAGCGGGCGCACGAGTCCCGCGTCAGTGTCGCGTCGCGCCATTTGTCGCCGAGTGTAGTCGCGTACGCAACGTGCCTATTAACTGTTCTTTCTCGTTGTAGTAAGAAATTCCGCATCCACCACCTTCTTTTTCTCTTACTTTTCAACACACTCGATATAATTACTGTTATGTATTTAATGCAGCACTAATAGCCACAACCTCCTCGGGCGACATTTCTACAAACACTGACTAGTGTGGCCGCGACATGTTCCACGGCATGTTCCACGTAGTAGTTGAGGAACATGTTCCGCAACATGTTGCTCCATTTGCCCCCTAGTGTATCCCAGGCTTTACATTATTATATATCTGCCAATAGATAAAAAAACGCTACGATTAATATCTTAAGCTTCTTAATGGTAATATAGAAAGAATGCTGCTACAGCAATAAATATTTCATCACATTTACCCTTTCAATTTTCAAAATTGTTGAGTTAATGTGAATAAAAAACTTCTGGCTACCCTTTCACGATTCAAGTAATGTTTATAAGTAAGTAGTAATAAAAATATAAGTTCCACAAAGCTGTTCCAACTCCGCCCGGCAATCAAAGCCCGGTCAAGAGCCGCCAACGTACTACTTATGAGTTTAATTAAAACTAGTGCTGAAACTCCGCCCGCGCAAACTAAGCGCTCTCTAGCAGTGCTACGGCCATCCCTCTTGTCTTTGTTAATGTGGCGTCGAGATGATGGATAGCTCGTGTTTATTAGCTACCATGTTGTCGCCGCTTAATGAGGTCGTTTGAAATGAGAAAGAATGGCTAGGTGTGATTTGGCAGCAAATCTCAATATAAATAATTGTTGACTTCCGAGTGTTTAGCACGGGGTAGCATCTGATTTCAAACCGACTTAAAACGTGGAGGCTGAACGAGCAATGTTGTATAATTATATATACTCATTCCAATTATAAATTATCTTTCATTATAAGGCCAAGGCCCGGTAACCCAATTGAATTACAAAAAGGTGATTATCGTTTTTGAAACATTACAAAAATATGTATGAAATACCTAGATGGCACGATGTAAAGCGTGTTTAATAATAAAAGACCGTGATAGCTCAGCGGGTAGAGCAACCGCCTTTTATGCAATAAGGCGTGGGTTCAAATCCCGGGTCGGGCTAACACCTATTTCTCTTTTGTGAACTCATATGTGTGGTTAATTTATCATGGTTGTTAACGGTGAGGGAAAATATCGTGACAAAACCCACTTGGCTAAGTTCTACGTAGTCGTGTGACAATGTATTTAGGCTTTGTTTTGTGGGTTCGAGTCCCGCTCGTGTCGAAATTTTTATGCATTAATTTGCATAATTGATTAGTGACAGTGTGTTTGTTCAAAAAGGCGAAATATTCCACTATCACGTGAGTAAACTTTCTAGCAAAACGTTGGTACGGTTTGGTTGTCACACGAAATGTTGTTAGTTTAGCTGTGTTATGTCGGTTTGAAAAACATTAACCATTTTCTCCCGCGCGTAAGAGACGATTTAGCGTGTCACCAACAACATTTATTTTACAATCTTTCCCCTCAAGATTCCTAATTTGATGCAAATGACCTCTAGGTAACCTTTCTCGGGCTTTATATTTGTGAGTACATGTATATATAGTTTCAAAATAATACATATCTTGTTAAGGGCTTTAATTTTTTTTATTATTTCGTTTTAATGAAATAAAAACAAATGGGATTTCAGTCATTTATTATGATCATTTTGCAACAAACCTATTAATTAATTTTGATGACCTATCCACAATTACCTTATTCTATATGTATTTGAACAGTAAGTTCAAAGCAGTAAGTTCTTAAAGTAAACACTATTCTTTATGTTACCTGCAATTTAAAATAATTGGATTACTTTGTAGAATCTGGTCTAGTTTAGAACGTTATTGAGCGAATAATTTAGACTAGAGTATCGTTTAAAAGCAAGTACAGTGGCCGCGAGGGTGTCTTAACGGGTGATATACAGCGCAACAACTTCCACACTTATTTCGCATCTTAAAAAACCGACTTCATAGAAAAACAACCGAAAATAAACAATCTAGTACTAAAAAGTACGAAATAAGTTTTTTAATTGAATATGAGTACTGTGATTGATACCTTAGCAATTTCTTTATTCCACACGCGTCAGTTCAACCTACCTAAATCTTAAAATTCTCTTAAATTAATTTGTGAGCCGGTGCCAGCCTCGATGATTATTGATAATAAGAAGTGTGTATTTCGCACTTCATATACATGTAAAATGTAGGGTACCTTGTAGTTGTAGGGTAAATTGATTTTTGTACGATATAATATTTTTTAGATTGTAATAATCAGAGATAGATAGCAGGGTGAATTTACTTTTGTTTGTCTGGCACCGACTCAAAAATTAATTTACGAGAATTGTAATATTTAGGTAGGTTGAACTGACGCGTGTGGAATAAAGAAATTGCTAAGGTATCAATCACAGTACTCATATTCAATTAAAAAACTTATTTCGTACTTTTTAGTACTAGATTGTTTATTTTCGGTTGTTTTTCTATGAAGACGGTTTTCTTTTTGTTAAAAATTATTTTATTTTACGAGTTTTAGAGATGGGTAGACCTGGCAAAATGCCTCTCGGATGAGGAAGCGACAATTACTGTATTATTCTTCGTATTTCCGGTATTTCTATTATAGTTCGATATTAAATAGGCTCAACCATATGTAACCTTACATTGTTCTTAAAATCCTTCGAAAGGCGATGGTCTTCAATTCTACATCTCAAGAAAGACTCAAACGCTCACGCCGAATATCCCTGAAGGAGTTAGCAGAGGTAGTAATACTTCTGAATATCACGTGACATTGTCACCTGTTGTTCAGAGTACCCACGATTTATTAGGCAGTGTTCTCACGTTATACAGGGCAGGCCTATCGGCGTTTTGAACAAATACACTGTCACATAATTGTGAGTTTCGACCGTCCCCTCGATTTCCTGGGATGCCATCATCAGATCCTGGTCTCATGGTACTTTCTCGGTAACAATAACATAACAAAAGAAATGTTTAGTGAACCTGTACTTCTCTTCATAAAAGCTACGAAGAGGAGTATAAATCTATATAGAATGTGGAAAGAACTGTTTCCTTATACCTAGTGATTGAGGAATCACACCTTCTATATGATTGATCTTCTATCTAATATGATTTTCAGAAGCAAATGCCAATATAAGTTCAGAAAATATGTAAAACGCGGTACATTTGCCTATAAAATTTGAGGGTTCCCCTCGATTTCTCCAGGATCCCATCATCAGACCCTGATATCCTCATCATGGTACCAATCCGGGAGTATCTTCTTTCGAATAAAAAAATAATAATCAAAATCGGTTCATAAATGGCGAAGTAATCGGCGAACAAACATAAAAAAAAAAAAATATATATACCGGTCGAATTGAGAACACTCCTTTTTTTGAAGTCGGTTAAAAATACGAGCTATTATGAACTCTATCTGTCTCTTTCTAGCAAAGGCGTAACAAGCAGGAGTTGGCTTGGCTTATACGAGAAAAGTTGGTTAGTTTGAAGAGGATTATTATTATTTCAGGCATGAATTTTAGTTCCTCGTCTCTCCCATGGCCGAAAATGAAAATATAAATTTTAAATGGGAGAGGCGGTACTCCCCAACAAAAGCACAGTCGGTCGGGGTCAGGGAGTCAGGTTCAAGAACCGACGGACGATCCGAGCCGTATCGAGCAGCACCGCTTTCTGCATTTGTGCTGGAACCGACACGCCACAGAAATCCAACCGCCTCAAGTTGGTCGCGAGGCTGGTTGGAATTAACCCGTTCGCGGACAAAACAATTGGGATAATTTCAGTCGAGGTCACACCCCACATATCGGTGATCTCGTGAGCCAGATCGAGATACTTCCGACGCTTCTCGGTTTCAGCTTTCACGAGACCCTCGTCATGCGGGATAGTGACATCCACTAGAAATACCCTCGACTGCGACCGATCCCACACCACGATATCAGGCTTATTCGCTAGAATAGTCCTGTCCGTGATAACGGATCGGTCCCAATAGATTTTGGCACGGTCGTTTTCTAGAATTGGCTCCGGCAGATACTTGTAATACGGCAGCCTCTGTTGCAAGAGTCCGTATTTCAGAGCGAGCTCCTGATGCAGGATTTTGGCTGCTTGGTTGTGTCTGTGCAAGTACTCAGTGTTAGCAAGAGCCGAACAACCGGAAATAACATGCCTAAGTGACTCTCCGGGACGGCCACATGCTCGACAGATGTCTGTGGTACCGTCCTTTAGGATGTATTTCCGATAGTTCCGCGTCTTGATAACCCGGTCTTGTATTGCACAGACAAAACCTTCGGTTTCCCCAAAGAGGTCCCCGAAACGCAGCCAATGCAGGGAGGCTTTACGGTCCACGAAAGGTTCGTGAAGTACCTTGTAAAACCTCCCGTGCAGCTCCTTCTCTTTCCATACGGACTCCCGATCAGAGGTGCTAAGTACCTCCGGGGTTCGCCAATCCTGTGAGGCCAACGATAAGGGAGTCAGTCCTTTATCACTAGCGACCACCTCTCCCCGAATACTATCATCCGTCATCGTCAAAAAATTGTTTCTGAGGTTGCATACCTCGCGGTTGTGCATGGTTTTGGCACTCAAGAGGCCTCGACCACCACACTTCCGCGGGATATACAATCTTATAACCGACGACCTCGGATGATGCATTCGATGAGAGGTCATCATCGTGCGGACTCGTCTGTCCAGAGCGTCGAGCTCGGTCTGAGTCCATCTGAGCACGCCAAATGTGTACATCAGTACAGGCATGACCCAGGAGTTAATGGCTCGGATCTTATTAACGCCTGACAAGTAGCTATTAAGCACACTTTTCAGGCGTTCATAAAACTCCTCGCAAACACCCTGTTTCACGTCTGCCACCTTCACACCGATGGTTTGTGACATGCCCAGATACCGGTATGTTTCAGCCTCGGAGAGTGCCCTCAAATGATTGGTGCCGACATCGACACCATCAGAGTGCACGACATGCCCCTTCTCAACATGAATGACCGCACACTTATCGACCCCGAGCTCCATCTTGACGGAACCACTGAAGTCGTTAGTGATAGTCAGTAGCTCCGCCAATCTGTCAGCCGTGGGGGCGTAAAGCTTCAGGTCATCCATGTAAAGGAGATGAGGCAAGCGTGGTCCGCCTCTCCGAAACTGAAAGCCCGTCCCCGAATTCTCCAAGAGTGTACTTAGAGGATTCAGGGCCAAGCAAAACCAAACTGGACTCAGGCAATCGCCCTGGAAAATCCCTCGCCTTATATCAATTTGGTCATCCGCGTCCGTCATCCGCTGACCGTCTAAACTCAGGATCGTTCTCCAGCACCCCATACACTGCCCGAGGAAGTGTCGAACTGTACTATCAATTTTGTACAGCTCGAGGACCCTCATGAGCCATGTATGAGGTACCGAATCGAACGCCTTCCTGTAGTCTATCCAGCCAGCGGAGAAGTTCCGACGGTTGCGTTTGACCAGTTGGCCTACGACCGCGTCGATGAGGAGCAGCTCCTTGCTACCGCGACTACCGCCCCTACATCCGTTCTGAGCTCCAGAGATCACATTGTTATCAACAATGTGTTGAGTAATCTTGGAGCTCAGAACGGATGTCAAGGTCTTGTAAATTGTACAAAGACAAGTAATGGGGCGGTATTGTGATGGATCCGCGGTAGCATCGCTCTTTGGAGCTAAATGAGTGACCCCAGTAGTTAAGAAGTTCGGGAGCGTCCCACTCTCGAGGGCGCTTTGGAACTGACGGGCGAGAGTAGCGTGACAGCGCGTGAACCCCTTCAACCAGTAATGGTGCAATCCGTCCGGCCCCGGACTTTTCCAGTTCGGAGCCTTACGGATCGCAGCCACCACATCCTCCTCGGATATGTTGACGGGGTTCATGGGCGCTATGGGCTCGCACGCTCCCTCGACCGCCTCGAACCATCGGCCCTCTTCGTGATCAACAGGCAGCGACCAAAGCCCACGCCAAAAGGCAACTACGTCGGCTTTTTCCGGTCGCTGACCCGTCGAAACCACATCGGGACGCTCCAAAGTTCTGTAGAACTTCTTCTGGTCACTCATGAAGAGACGATTCTGTTGGTACCTCTTTACCCTTTCAGAATATCGCCTAATTCGCTTACCCCAAGCAGCGATCTTCTGCTTCAGATCATCGATGCGCTCCACCAGTCTACAGGCAAACTCCGGTGAGTTGTCAAAGACATTCTCACCAGGGAATGCCTCCCTGACGAAGCGCACCACCCTCGGCCTATTGTTGCCTGATCTGAAGCTGGTCAGTTTGCCGATGAGGACCCTGGCCCTTGTGATACGGCTTTCAATCCGCCTCATCCAGGCTGGTCTAGTTCTAGTCCTGGGACTAGTACTGCCAGCCTGGCGGGAGCCACCAGCTCTTGTTGGCGGCATCCTGACGCCGACAAATTGACAAACTGTCATTGCGGCGCCAAAGAGAATTGAATCCGTATCCCAAAGGTCCATGCTGCTCTCTAAAAATGAGGGCAGCATGTTATTGACGGCCTCAACGACATCCCGAACCTTGATGCTGAGAGGAACTCGGGGCAGCCTTGGCCTCCTTTCGAGAGGCACTTGGCGATATTCCAGAATCGTCTCTTCGAGTGCGCTCCTCACCAAATCCAAATCCAGGGAGACTGTTCCCCAATCGCTTTCCGCACCACCCACATCCGGCAGGTTAGCAATTGGCTCCCTCCGTACTTCCCGTTCAGGGACTGGAGGGAGAACCTGCAAAGGTGGCTCTTCGTCTAGCGGGGGAACAGCCTCGCGTCGCAATTGTTCGAGTTCGGTAGTGCTAAAAAGTTCTGAGCGCTGTATGTACCGAACTCGATCCGCCAGGTTTTGTTCTGTGACGGTCAAATTGGGCTCCAGCCGCAGAAATTCGCGGTACATTGCTGCCCGATAACCCGTCCTTCCAGTTCTTGAACCCGAGGCCCTAAGATAGGCCCGCATGGCATTTCTATTCATATCGACCGTCCATGCCATGCGGCGCCTTGTTCCACCAGCGGCGGGCACCGATTGCTGGGACTGAGTTGCCTCAGTCCCAACCGATGCCAAGCCATCTGGTGGCTGAGGTGATCGCGCAGACATACCAGGTGGTCGGGCCAGTCTGCGGCGGCTGGGGGACCGCATGCTGCCACGTCCAGCCCCAGCTCCAGACGCGCCCCAGCGATAGCCCCTGGGAAGCGGCCCTATTCGCTCATCGTTTCTATTCTCTGCCATTTTACGATGAGCGAAGATTCACCCGGGGTTTCACTCACTTGCCCCGGGGAGACCGTTATTGCTCTATTTTGCGCTGAGACCAGTTTGTAGACACGGTCAACACCTACAAACTCAAGCGCTGACTATTTGCATTGCTGGAATGGCAAGCTGGTAAAAATGTCATCCTGCCATTCCAACAATGGGCGGTGGGGTCGTCACATCCCTACGCCTTATTATTATTATTATTATTATTTATTTATTAAATCAGACAACAAGGGTCCATAGTATTAGTAACATTATTATCTTAGCCTATGTTAGTATACAATATTATCTATTTATATTTATTAATGAGTATCACAATCAGTCAATTAGCACCCGCGCAAGGTGCTGCATTATTGGGGAATCGTAGCGCCCTGCTATGGTCCTCAGGATAGAGTTAGGGCTGCACCGCACCCTGCAGAGCAACGAAGCGGCTTTTTTGCGCATAATGGCATAAAAGTCGTCTGTATGGTTCTGCGCAAACATGCCCGAAGCACTGCAGAAGCGAGGCAGCCCCAACAACATTCTGAAACCATTATTGTATTGGACTCGCAGAGCAGTGATGGCCCGCTGCGTATATCTGGTCCATAGGGTGCTCGTATAGAATACCTGACAGTAGGCTTTAAATAGACTTATTTTGACCTCTTTGCTACACCGAGCAAATCTACGAATCAGCATATTACAGCGGACCGCCATCGCTCTGCGTTCCCTCTCTATATCCTCTTGGTCTTTGAGGTCGTCGGTCACAATATGCCCCAGATATTTAAATTTAGTGACGCGACGTAGTACCACTTCATTTAATTTAATAGCTGGTATAGTTTCTGGGGTTTTCTTCCCGTCGGCTCCAAAGACCAAACATTCGCTCTTTTTAACATTGTACATCAAACCATGTTTGGAAGCATAATCGGCACAAGTACGCAACAATTCATTCAGGGCTTTGACCGTGGGGCTCAGCAGCACCATATCATCAGCATAGCTGATATTATTTACAGCAACATCATCTACGCGACAACCGATGCGCTTGCTGCTAAGCTCCACGATCAAGTCATTAACGTACAGGTTAAATAGATTTGGAGAACTAAGCCCCCCCTGCCTCACTCCACATTCTAGTTTATAGGCATGTGACAACTTATTGGCCCATCTCACACAGTTTTCCTGGTTACCGTACCAATACTGCAGTATGCGTAGAAGCTCCGACGGTACTTTTCTCTCGCGTTACTTGGTCCAAAGCACATCGTACGACACGGTGTCGAAAGCACGCGACAGGTCGAGAAAACATGCGTATACGTGCGTCCGGCGCCGCGCATAATACTGTACAGTGTGCTTTAAACCAAGGACAGCGCTCTCAGTAGACAGTCCGGGTCTAAACCCGAACTGAGCGTCATGGAGATGAAGATAGTCATTAAGTCGAGAGTCTAAAAGGGAGTCTAACACCTTAGCCAGAACAGTAGCTAGTGAAATGGGCCTATAGTTATTTTTGTCGGCTACATCACCTGTCCTATTCTTTATCATAGGCACTACTACCGTACGCATCAGCTCGTGTGGGAGATACGAGTGCCCCATGCACAGTGAAAAGAACATAGCGAGGACGCGTGGTAGGTGGACACCAGCGTGCTTTAGGTGCTCAATACTCAAGCTGGATTATGAAGGAGGGTGTGTGTAAATCTTGGAGAGTGTAAATTTCTTGCAGCATGCGAGGACGTCGCCAGTGATTTATTAGTAGTGTGGCCGACACGGGACACTTTGTTATTAGTTTACGAGTGAGATTAAAAAGATCACGCCTCTTTGAGCATAGCACATACTGTTTTAGAATTGCTTGAAATATTTCAAATTGACATGATAGTGTTAGAGAGTTGTTAAGAGCCTGATTAATGTCTCATTTTGGAAAACACCGCTTTTGCTTGGTCCACAGCTTATCAATTTTTATTAACTTTACTATTTATTACTAACCCGTCTTTTTACATGACTGATAACATACATACATATACTCACGGCATAAATCCCTAGAAGGGGAAGCCAGAGCTAAGGAATTTGAAATTCCTCAGCCACTTTTGGAAAGTTGAGTGGGGAAAAGATGGTGAAATAAAGGTTGTTGGTGATGGGTCTCCAACCGCATCGCCCAAAAATCCTTTGAAAGCCCCAATATCGTTAGTCGCCTCTTACGTACACCCACCGGAAGAAATCAACCTACCTGACGAGGCTAGTACGGGTTGGCTAAACGACTATTACCATCATAGCAAAACTTAGGATTAGCATTTTTACGTGCGAAAACATTTTTATTACATCTACTTGGAATATGTACAATAATGGCAGGCAGTCAAAACTAAAGCAAATCATACAAATTGAGTAGGGAACGGAACCCGAAATAATTTAATGTTTTTGACATGAATTCCTCATGTGGGGATTATTACTCATAAATAAAAGATGTTATTAAAGGAAAGAAAAATTTTAAGTTGTAGCTCAGTTGGCAGAGCGACGGGGGCGTATACCCGAAGGTCGCGGGTTCGAACCCCGCCAGTGTCGAAATTTTTCTTTCCTTTAATAACATCTTTTATTTATGAGGAACCCAAAATGTCTGAACAGTGAGCCGCTTTACGAGTAACCGCTACGCTACGGCGACAGTTGGGTTTATTAAATGTTACGAAGTCTTGTAAACTAGTTAGTATTGGCGCAAACATGTGTCCGAGATATGAACCGCCGCCCGCCTCCCGCAGCCGGCCCCGTCCGGTTAGATCCGGTTATTAGCAGTTATTACCGGTTTGCACTCGTTCTGCACCAGCTTTGACGACTGCTCTTTAGACACTTCACAGACGATTTTAATTAAATTTTGCGAATCTACAAAGATTAGTAAGATTTAACTAGAATTACTGAAAGGATTGAAATACGGTGAATTTTAATTTAACGGGCATTCTGTATAACTCAGATTAGTTTTCCATTTCGTGACATTATTAAATTATATTCTTGCAGAAATGTGCCCAAAGTTATACCGCTGTCCGTTATTAAATACTCGTTTTAGTTTCGCAGTTTATTCGTATGTATACAAAACCTAAAAGGGATGAATGAAGTTCAACATTTGCATTCTATCGGAAAAGGTAGAAAAGTGGCCTACCGAATTTGTAAAAATATCGGAGGTAGGGAACGAAAACACTACTTAAAATTGTAAAAGAAACATAGGATACAAGAATTTTTCACTGGAAGCCATTGGCAGAGCGCCGACGGGGGCGTATACCCGAGGTCGCGAGTTCGATCCCCGCCGGTGTCGAAATTTTTCTTTCCTTTATTTATTATGAATGAATGAAGTGTTTACAAAATAAGACTGCTCTGATGATGAACACAATCATTGATCCGTCTAAACTAATTGTAATAATTATTCAAACCTTGCAACTTTGCTCGCGCAGCATACAGTTATATATGGTGTTATAGCTGCACCATATTCAATATGAACACAAATAAATAGCTGGTTGAATATAATTCGATAGAAGTGCTATAACAACGCGACGTGACCGCCGTCGCCGCCGCCGCCGCGCGACACTTCGCAACTTTATAATTGTTGGACTCGACCAGATTTCGCAACTACCCTCCGCTCGTCGATATATACTTTGTCAACCGAACCGCTTCTGTTTAGTCAAATTGTTATCTTCATGTTGATTATGCAAATTATTGTTAGAAATGACAATACAAATGTAAATAAAACATTTGTACTGACAAAGAAGATAGAGAAGAATTTTAAAGAGTTGTTTATTTTATTATCTCCAATATTAAATTAAATATTTTTAATTGCAGCATGGCTTTTATTTTTTATATTTTTTTCATCGTTATAAACTTAAGTGCTCTTATCGATGTAACACTCTCCAGTCACTTTTATAAAATGCCAGCTCCTTGATCTCTATTTCTGATATTGGTAAATATATTTCTTATCATTACTTAAATAGTATAAAACATGTAGTTTACAAAACAAACCCACACAGTTATATATTATGAGCAATGTGTCCTTTAGACTTAGTAAAAACTCCTGACCAAGTTTGCAAAAGAATAGAACTGATTTTTTTTGTAAATGCAAATGATCATTTAAAACAGTCTGCCTAAAAAGGTAAGACATGCTGTACTTTTGATAAAATACAGCATCACATTTAATATCTAATACCAGCAAATAAATGATTTGAGATTTGAGGAGAATCTTCCAAAAATACGTAGAATTCCAAAGTGCCAAGAACAGGTATGAAAATATTGATAAATTTAAATGAAGTGTTTTGCCAGCTGTACGTAGTATGTGTTGTTCCAACATTATATAGCATTTCATCTCTCACTCATCTTCAATAAATAAAATAAGAAGGTTATTATATCAAGCGCGGCGATAGAGCGCACACAGGATATTGTACGTCGCGTCGTTGGTATAGAGATATATCTATGGTCATTGGTAACACACGACGTACGAGTATGAAGATTTTCAATTTTGCAGATTTGCAGCGCGGGCGGTAGCGTTCATGGCTGCGAGTGATTTTATTTGGCTTTTATGTACATTTTTTAAATAAATATAAAAAATTGACTATGGAGGTTCTGTTAAGTTTTTTTTCATTCATCTTTCATGATGGCAGTGATCCGGGTAGCTCAGTGGCAAAGTTTGAAAACGTTGGGGTAAAACCTCTTAAGGAAACCCACCAGGCTGCGTAGAAGCTCAAGTCCGCTCACTCGCTCACAATGGTGGACTCACAAACTTGATCTAGTTCCAGTAAAATATCACACTTTAATAAACTTTTGAAAAAAATTAGAGAAGAGATATTTAACTTATTTCAAAAACTATAGAGGTTGTAAAAATTGTAACTGAAGGTCCAGCATAGAAATGATAAAACACTATATCTTCCCGAAGCTGTCCCACGAAATTATTTATGCATCGAAGGTACTTTTAGTCAATAAATGTGTGGGATAGTTTAGAACTCATTACTAAGGCTGCTTTCACCATATTTTCCTCCCAGGTTTAAAATCTAGCTGAAGATTTGTAAACACTAAAGTTCTGCCATTTCCGTCTTGAAATTATAAGAAATAGGTAAGTTATAAAATAAAACTCTGTTGACTTTGCAATAACTTGATAGGCGGCGCTTAAAAAGTTGTTAGTAAGTTTGAGCGAGTAGTAAAGAAATGAATAAAACCGCAATTCCGCGCGACCAACTCGGCCAATAGCTCTGTCGAGTATCCTCAAACAAAACGAACAAGAAACTATAAAACGCTTGTAAAAAACGGCGAAGAGTTCGTTTCCCTCATTTTTACAACATCTTTGTGGATGTGGCAAATTAATTTCCAGAAGTTTGCGTCGGCTCGTAAAGACACGTCCGGCGCAACTTGCTTCTTGCACTTTCTGAGGAGTTCGGGCCGCTATTCTATGAGACGCGTTTACTTTAGATTGCGACACTTTCAATTTGATACATCTGTGCTTTGAATTTAAAAGTTTCAAAGTAAATACTATAAATGAATAATATTACTTGCGTACCACCCCGGCTTTGCACGGGTAACTATTTAGAAATGTAATATTTTAAAAACTTATATTAAATTAGCCTTAGGTAAACCCATCTACATAAGCAATCTGTGACAAAAAGTCCCTTCAAATCAGTCCAGCGTCCAGTGTATATTAATATTACAAACATAACGTCCATTTTTATCTATTTGTATAGCTAACATTATAAAACATAACAATAGAACAGTACAATAATCTGAAATTTCTGAAAGATGTTAAAAAATATGTATTAAAATTGCACCTCGTAGTTGAAATAGTGGCGGACGCGCGCGGGGGCGGGGGCGGGGAACTCGATAATTCAATATAAACTAACTAAACTGAACAATGTCGTGATCATTTTTACTTTCAAACACTTGAGTATTAATTTAGAATGATCGATCGTTACTGTTTTAATGAAAGAGATAAATTATATCGCCCTACTTTGCTATCTTTCTTACATCAATCTTTACCGAACGAATAATTGAACAAACAAAGACATGATTTTAAGACTCTCTGAATTGATTTAAATTACTTGATTGATGAAATTTAAATACACATAAAAGTGTGAGAGGAAACTCTCCGATAATTTCCGGAATAACCAAAAGTTGTTCTGGAAATATATCCGGAAAGAAAAGGGAGTTTCCCAAAACACGAGAGTGAATGTTGTGAGAGATGAACAGGGTGAATTGGCGACGGATGAAAGTAGCATAAGACGAGTATGGAAGAACTATTTTGAGGGACTCTTTGAAAAAGAGGATACATCCATTTCTTCGCCAATCGGCAGTAATGTTGATTGGAACGACGTTATGGGTGACTTTAGTGACAGTGAGATCAGTATGGAAGAAATAATGAAAGCAATGAAAAGTATGAAACTAGGGAAAGCGGCAGGGTATGACAGGATAAACACTGAAATGCTGAGGGCTGGTAAAGGGGTGGTGGCTTCCTGGTTGTACTTCCTTTTCCAAAAATGCTGGTCGAGTGGCAAAGTGCCACAAGACTGGTGCAAAGCGGTAATTGTGCCTTTATATAAAGGAAAGGGGTCACACCAGGAGGCTAGAAACTACCGTGGAATTAGCCTACTCAGCATTGTCGGTAAATTGTATGCAAAGGTTTTGATTGAAAGAGTGATGAATGAAACGGAAGATAAAATTTGGGATGTGCAAGCAGGATTTAGAAAGGGAATGGGATGTATGGACCAAATCTTCTCTTTAAGGAGCATCACCGAAAAGTTCTTAGCTAAGAACCGAAAGGTGTATTGCTCCTTCATTGATTTAGAGAAGGCGTATGATAGGGTGGTAAGAAAGTGTTTATGGGAGGTGTTATCCAAGTTCGGTTTGGGGAGTCGACTTATACGTGCACTGGTATCACTCTATGAGGATTCCAGTGCATGTGTGAGAGTAAACGGGGAAAATACTGACTGGTTCGGGATCTCTCGGGGTGTCCGACAGGGTTGTGTAGCTTCCCCGTGGCTCTTCAATTTGTTCATGGATGACTGTTTAACAGAGTTGCGTGAAAGTGATTATGGATTGAGAATGGGTGGATTCATCATTAAATGCCTCTTATATGCCGACGATCAAGTGCTACTTGCATCATCGGTGGAAGAGCTGCAAGAGATGATGAATATTGCATGTGCGTCTTTTGAGAAAAAGGGAATGAGGGTGAATGTGGATAAAACAAAAACTATGGTTTTTGAGAGAGAGGTGAATATGACCGAATGCGTGATTGAGATTAATGGTAAGAAAGTGGAACAAGTGAAAGAGTTTGTATATTTGGGGAGTTTGTTTACTAGGGATGGAAAGTGTGATGAAGATATCGAGAGAAGAGTGAAAAAGGGTAATGCGGTAAATGGAGCACTGGATAGTCTAATGTCTAGTCAGTCGGTGTCTGCAAAGGCCCGAATGGCTGTGCATGATGCTGTCCTCGTTCCTACGCTTATGTATGGCAGTGAATGTTGGGTGTGGCAGAAGAAGCATGAAAGTAGAGTGAATGCAGTAGAAATGAGATCCCTCAGAAAAGTGTGTAATGTAAGGTTATGTGATCGTGTGAGGAATGATGTGATTCGTGAAAGGTGTGGTGTAAAAGATGATATTGTAAGAAAGATAGAAAAAGGAATGTTGAGATGGTTTGGGCACATAGAGAGGATGGATGACAGTAAATTGGTGAAAGAGATATATAGAGCCAATGTGGAAGGTAATGTTAGTAGAGGACGACCTCGGAGGACACATTTGGATCAAATAGAACATGTGCTCAAAAAGGCAGGTGTCCGCAGTATGAAAAATAAAAGAGCATGTATGAAAAGATTGATGGATGTAAACGAAGCCAGAGAGGTTTGCCAGGATCGTACAAAGTGGCGATCGATAGTCTCTGCCTACCCCAATGGGAACTAACGGCGTGAGAATATGTATGTATGTATGTAATTTAATAGTTAAATTTCATTTGCACAAACTTAAAACTTCTGGTATAAAATTTCCTTACAATATTACTCAAAGATATTACCTATTTTAATTGTAACATCACATGTCGGTAAATGAGAAGTTAAGCCTAAATTAATCCAGGTTTTATGGCTTTAAAAACGGAGTAATTGCTTCGCTGCACTACTACCAAAATGGCTTATTATATTATTAAAATTATAAGGTACTGTGCTATTGAAGTAATTATTATCAGCTAATTAAGTTACACGCAAATTGAACGGCCGGACGGTTTTAGAGTGGCGGCCACGTACTAGGCTACGTAGTGTGAGTATGATACCCGAGGGTGGACCAACGACTTGGTGAAAGTCGAGGGAAGTCAATAGATAACAGCAGAACAGAAACGTTCGTTGTGTTTGACCTTATATAAATAATTTGACTATGTCCAGCAGTCGAGTGGATGTCTATTGGCTGATGATGATAACCATAGATTAAGTTGAGCACACTAGCTGCAGTTCTTATTTTGTATTTATAAATACTTCCTGTGTTCCATTGGCTAAATTAACACTACTCCACCACACAGCGAGAATCCATACGTGGTTTGAGATCTAGGTTTGTGAGTAGGTTGTGGTTGGTAGACAGGTTTTTACTACCAATGATCCTTTATTTCGAATAATTTCCAACACATTCTGAAAATAGATTAGACATTGTTAGTTTTGAAGCTATAGCTATAGCAAATTATTGTTATTTTTTACATTGTAATATTGTAATAAACTTTATTAATATTGTGCGTTGTTATCACGCGTGTAATAAAAGGATTATCATTCAATCTCGCTGTTACGAGTCCCGTGACGAACGTTTCCAAACCAGATATTACCAAAACATTGTCAGAAACAGCCTCCCACTGATTCTATTTTTAGCAGTTAAAACGTTATTTTTCGAAATAAAAAATACGCAGTATCTCGGGTACTGTTATGTACAACGTTTATTCAGAAAGGCACATGCACAATTCAACCTTTCTCAAATTACAAGAATGTCTTTGATAAGACGACGTGATAGCTCAATGGGTAGAACACCGGTTATCGTGCAAACGACTATTGTTCGAATCCCGGGCCGGGCCTACACCAATTTGTCTTTTCTAAAGACATACGAGTATGTGTGGTTAATTTATCACGGTTGTTAACGGTGAGGGAAAACATCGTGAGGAAACCCACATGACTGAGTTGTACTTAGTCATGTGACAGTGTATTCGTACAAAACGGCGATAGGCCTGCCCCCTATCACGTAAGTACACTGTCCATGCAAAACGTGGGTACTCTGAACACTACGTGACAATGTCACGTGATGTTCAGAAGTATTAGTACCTCTGCCAACCCCTTCGGAGATATTCGGCGTGAACGTTTATATCTATATAGTCTATATGTTTATGTCTTTGATATTTATAAGATGAAGGAATAATAACATATATAGTTATCGTGCAAACGACTAGTGTTCATGAAGGAATAAATATATAAATAAAAATAAATATATACGGACCAATTATATACCGATCAAGTAAGCCCCAAACTAAGTAATATGATATATTTTTGTGTCAAAAGCTATTTGCCAAAGGTATTGTGACCTTTATTTTATTTTAGCTTAAGTGAAACTAAATTCAAAACTTAGTATAAAATTAAAACCTTCTAAGACTGTATTGACAGTGTGTCATTGCAAAATGTCAATGACCTCCAATCACGGCATACCAATTAGTTCGCTCGTAATTTCGTAGTAAATGGACCCCAGACGTCGCTACAGTGAACAGTATAAATAGTACGAGCGACGTTTTAAATATATATCGCGTGGTATAAAACAACATCTCTTATGCACTTACTTAGTATCGTATACTGTCATCTCATTCTAACCGATATCGTGACGAAAAAAAAGCGCTCGTACTAGCATTGCAGCTCCGGACCAGTATCCAGTCTGCGCTGTTCTACACTTTGTTAACACGTTTCCTATTTACAGCGCACATTATTATACTGCTGTTATTTTAGCACTACCTGACCGCAAATTTTCTTTTATTATCCGACCACGGCAATGACCCGGTAAGAAGGGTAATGATTTATGCAGTCTATAAGTGTTGTTAGTGTGTTACAACTACACTAAATAAAACAGGTGTCAAAATATTTCTCGCACTCTTGTCAGTATAAAAAGCAATGAAAATTTAATTTAATATTTAATTTTATGTATGACAGTATAAATCTGAAAATCTAACCTTTCGCAACTCAAGCTAAGATTATCGTATAGTATTTGGTATGAAGTAATGATTTTTACGAGAACATTACAAATATACACACATGTACTTACATATTTCAGAGTAAGAAATTCTTCAACCGCTTTTGGAAAGTTAAGTAAAAGATAGTAAAAATAAAGGTTGTTTGTGATGTATCTCCAACCGCATCTCCCAAAAGCTCTTATATCCTTAGTTGCCACCGTAGAAACTTCTCATATGAACACCAACGAAAAGAAAACAGGTAGTAAAAATCTTTTAATATTTAAATGGTGCACCAGCCAAAAATATATTTGCAGTTTAAATTACCTCATTCGATTAATGTCACTGCCTGAACGAAACGGACATTTAACGTCTTTTAGCGCACTATCATTGATTTCTGTATGAGTTTGAATAATACTAATATTTTTTGTAAATATATTACATCCTCCATAAAAAGTTTATAAGTAGTGGAGAAACAAATTGGACTTAGTTCATAGTTTAATATTTCAGTATGTTTGACCTGAAACTAATGAGTGAACTCAGCGTCGGTCCATGTGACAGGGTGAACATGTGAAACAGACAAACTCGACGCAAAAACAGTTTAATAGTGAAATAAGTGTGTCCGTGGCGAGCCGCGACATTCATTACTAAACTAAACAAACTACATTAACTAGTCCCCCCCCCCGCACCCCCGCCCGCACTCGCCCGTCCGATATAAACACCCGCTACATTTTCCATTACAATCGTCTTATGTTCGCACAGTTTCAAGTTTTATCGTATATCCTGGAATCGTGGTAAACCTGTTCTTTGTTGTCAAATCCTACACGTTGCACAGTCCTCTGTATTTTCTATTTATTCGAGAACGTTCTCGGAAAGGCAACGTTTACTTCGCGACGAACTTGCAAACATCTGTGTTCTAGCATTGATTTACGCGATTTAAACGTGCGAAATATGAGTCATACATATCGCTGTTATGGAACGATTTACTCCGTTGATGGCCGTTGCAGATTGAATTGCTCTTAGTCAACTACGATACCCGTAGAAACTTCTCCATCGATCGTAGCATTTTATTGAGAAACTTAGTTCTCGTAGCGCATTCTGCGTAGTATATTATCCCACATTGTTAACTATGTTAACACTGCCGTGTTAGCGGTGTTAAGTTATATTTTAATTAACTCATAGTCATGTGTGTAATTGCCCCTTTGAATTGAACACCAGTCAGCATGATTTAAATGAATGGGTTGTTTGATCGAATACTCAAAAACATAGGTCACAATAGATCGGTCAATCGACCAACGAAGGTTCGTCGGGTGAACTTCACAGAGTTGCGAACACGTGGAATTTATATTGGTCTCTCGAGCGCCGCCAATTGAACCCACTAAGCCTTTCGAGACTGGCCATATTGCCTCTTATCGCTTTGTTCTACAAGTGAATATTGTACGCTGAATATTCCGAAGCTGAGTACGCTTTTAGCAATTTCACAGGAGAATTTAACGTTAGATTTGGGTCATGTTTTTAGCAAGCAATTTTTAAGCAAGTAGTGCATTAAATTACTGTCACATTTTTTTATTAAGTTAAGACCCTTTGTAATGTTAGGATTTAAAAACACTTACAGTTTATGCGACATTTTAGTTGGCGTAGGATATTGCTGAATTAGTTGATCATCCGACAGTTATAATGTTTCCGATTATAGTTGAAAAGCGTATGAAGTAATTGGTCCTGACTCGTATCACAAGTTACTAAGTTACATAGAATAGAATAACTCTTTATTGTACATCAAACACAAATTTACAAAATAAATTATCATACAGTTTACAGTGAGGTACCATCGGCGGTCTTATCGCTAAAAGCGATCTCTTCCTTTGGAAGGTGAGATCGGTAAACTAGTTATCTGGGTAGATGCACAAAACAAGCTTACTTTAAAACTAACTTATTCAATTGAAATAATAAATAATAACATAAATATTAATTACACAAAATAATATACATATTACACACATATGAGCACACATACATACATAACTACATACTTTTATATATACAAGTAATACAAATACATAAATAAAATACACAAATACGTTTTAGAAATATAATTAATACATATAATTTTAAAAGCAACAGTATTACAGCGCTTCAGTGAGATAGTGTTGTTGTTACATACATACATATACTCACGGAGTAAATCCCTAGAAGGGGAAGCTAGGGCTAAGGAATAAGAAATTCTTCAGCCAGTTTTAGAAAGTTGAGTGGGGAGAAGATGGTAAAATAAAATTTATAAAAAAATAAAATAATCATTTATTTCAAAGTAAAAAGATAAATCTTTGTTTTTTGAACGTCAAAATTCAACTTAATACTAAGTTTACTTCGGATTCGGAAGGTGTTTTGTTGAGAGAAGAACCCGTAAGAAACTCGTCAACACACATCTTTTTTTACGTCCATTACAATTTTGGTGTTAGCCCGGAAACATCCTGCACAGAGTCCTGATGACACCAAGCCACTTCATCATTAATGTAATCATTAACATTGTAATAGGCTTTCGAACTAAGATTTCTTTTAACTACTGCTTTGAATTTTGTTTCTGATAAATTTAAAATGTCCTCAGGTATTTTATTATACATTTTCACGCATAACCCCATGAAAGATGTATTTACTTTTGACAATCTGTATTTTGGTACTGAAATTTTTTTGTTGTCTCTCAGGTTTCGAATATGTCTGTCACAATTTTTCACAAAAGAGGCCTGATTCTTTCTTACATACATAATATTTTCATAAATATATTGACATGGCAGCGTCATTATATTTATTGTTTTAAACAATTCCCTCAGGGAATCTCGGGATCTCAAATTGTATATAGCTCTTATTGCTCTCTTTTGGAGAATAAATATGGAACCAACATCAGCCGCTCTGCCCCAGAGTAAAATACCGTAAGACATTACACTATGAAAATAGCTGTAATAAACTAATCGAGCTGTCTGTACATCTGTCAAATGTCTTATTTTCCTAACGGCATATGCAGCACTACTTAGCCTGCCAGCTAGTGAGCTAATGTGGGCTCTGGCTTGCTTGCAAGCTCCAATGGGGACCCCCATTGGAGCTTGCAAGCAAGCCAGAGCCCAATCTTGCAAAGGCATGTCCAATTCTAACTGAGAATAACATTAATACATGATGAATATGACTTAAGTATTATATTTAAAAGATCATCGAAATAAGACATTCTTTATGTTCATTTGGAAGTTGAGCGGGGAAAGGATTGTAAAATAAAGGTTGTTGATGATGGGTCTCAAACCACATCGCCCATATATCACTTACGACATTCCGGGAAGAGCTGTTCTTAACCGACACTACACAGCTTGATTGAGCTTGAATGAAGTCACATAAGGATAAAGCATGTTGCTACAACAAAAACAAAACCTAACAAAAACACAAACCTGTGGTTATTTGTATGATAAAATTAATGATCCGAATTCTAAATCAATCACTAACAAATGCACAAATTTAATTTATTCCACGCATAGTTCCCTTTTCAAATAATGCTTAAAATGAAAAATGGTGGCTACCTAGGTCCTTTACCTTCTCAGTATCAATCTGGCAGCTCTACTCCGCAATACAAATGTGCGCGACGCGACCTCCCGGCCAACCCGTCCAACTTATTCCACAATATTTCCACATCCGAGCAAACGATATTGGAACCTCTGCAACATCAATTCTACACCTTGCAACAATCATTGCCTTGAGTAGAGTGTAAACTGCGAGACATTTTCAGCCAATAATTATTGGCTGACGTCACTTATAAGTGACGTCACGAAAGCAAGTATCCAATGACAACGCTTCTTTTATTGAGACCGAATGACTCGCGATTGTAAATAACATAACATAAACATAACATAAACGTTCACGCAGTTTATCCCCGAAGGGGTTGGCAGAGGTACTCCAATACTTCTGAAATCACATGGCAGCGCCATCTAGTGTCCAGAGAAGGTACCCACGTTTTGCTTAGACAGTGTACTCACGTGATAGGGGGCAGGCCTATCGCCGTTTTGTACGAATACACTGTCACATGACTAAGTACAACTCAGCCATGTGGGTTTCCTCACGATGTTTTCCCTCACCGTTAACAACCATGATAAATTAACCACACATATGTCTTTAGAAAAGACAAATTGGTGTAGGCCCGACCCAGGATTTGAACACTAGTCGTTTGCACGATAACCGAGTGTTCTACCCACTGGGCTATCACGATTGTAAATGTTTGAACAATACGTCTGTTTTATTGAGAGTACTAACTTGAACTTCCATGAATAGCTATCATTGCAATTGCAGTTCCAAATATCAACATTAAACATTTACTCATACCTGTAGTTCCCATTGGGGTATGCAGATTCTATCGAGACGGTTATTATATGTCCGTATTCATCTATCCAAAATATTTATTGGTACTCTACCACCACTTCTTTGAATACCAGCCGTCTTACTATTAAACACAAGATCTTCAAGTCTTCAGTAGTTTATAAGGTTTAATGTAACTAAGTCTAGTTAGAGCTGAAACAAACTGTTGAGGTAAAATGATATATGGACGAACAGTATACATTTGGAGCACCTGTGGTTCAACCCTAAATCTTATTCTGGAATCATTTTGAGATATAATAAAATTACACAGCAAACATAAGTATTAATAACAATAAAATTTTGTTAATTCTCTTCTATTAGATGTATTTTGGTCTGTTAAGTACTTTTCTTTTATATTGTCCTAAATACGTATATAGACAAAATGTATTCTCAAAAACAATATCAGATCTACGATGAAACTCCTGTTCATCTTACAGCCAACATCAGCTTAGTTCGTTAAGAATGTTAGCAACGAGCGTATAGTCTCGTTATTAACATTTGAGAACGATGCAAGAAACTTCATTCGGGTTATGAAGTTACTGTTCATACTTGGGGAAAAGAATATGAAACACTAGCCCAAAGAATACTATACTCACTACCCTGTTTTTTCTTACTGTACTAACTGTTTGGGTGTTAGGTTAGGAGGTATCTGTCTTGCAGATGACATTTGGTTTCCCTTACGATTAAATTACCGAAATCAATATGTATATAAAAATACATGAAAATTAATTTATATATAAATAATAAAATAGTTCAAAAGAAACTGTAAAATAAAAGGTGTAACTCATACTGTATGTAAAACCTCTCTTTCCATTTCTCAGCAACGCGAATCGAAACCGGAAATTAAACACGTCGTTATCAGTTATCACCGCGCAAGCCTTTTTCAATCACCCACAAAGGAGGGGACCAATCCACCGAGCGATTACTTTCGAATCTATTAAATATTCCTTTCGATTTCCTGTGACGTTTAGAACTTACACCTACAGCTATTAGCTGTAAATTTAGTTTCTATATATTGGAGTGATAGTAGTTGAGAAATGTAACTTGTTTAATACTCACTATATACGGTGATGGTGAAATATTCTAGCTGTAATGATATAACTATATCCCCTACAAGAGTTTCTAGTAAATTACAAATTGTAGTGTCTGCTATTACCCAAATTAGAAGTGTCTCCCCCTTTCACTTCAACATATGAACCGCCGTTACACGGTTCGAGTATTTCAATGCCTATTAAAAGTTAAAAAAAGATGTCATAAAGTTTATTTTCAAAATAAAGTTAAATACTAACATGTTTTGAACGTCAAAATTTTAAATTTATCATTAATTAATTGGAAGGTGTTCGTAAAGAGAAAGAGTAACGAAGAAACTCTTTACATTCTCATTTTTTCATTTTTTCAAAATATGCTTCGTACAATTTTGGGTTTAACATATTTTTACCTTAAAAAAGATTTTCTATGCGACCAAATCAAACGCTAGTTTGACATAATGAAACTGAATTGTCTATCACAAAAAACCAATCACATAACGTGAGAAGAAAAATCCTCACCAGAAAATTATTCCTGGGAATAACGAGGGAAGATTTATAGCTTTACGGACACGGTCATGTGAGCGTTGGGTCCTTGGTGTTTAAAAAATCTTGAACACTATAGTAAGATTTCTTTAAAAGCATTGCTTTAATTGCCTCTTTAAAGGATGCCACAGGCAATACCAATATGTCAGAAGGAAGTTTGTTGAACATTTTCAGGGATAGTCCCATAAAGGAGTTACTTACTTAATTAAGTCTCCACTTCGGTACGTTAAGTTTGTCCTTATTTTGAGTATTAACTCACTCTCTGTTTCTTCGTGAACGGGGCTGATGCGGGATGAGAAATCAAAGAGGGCGTGCTGTTCAGTCGAATGTATTTTAAGAAGTGACAATCAAAGATAGATATAATCAATCATAGACAAATTATTCAAATTATTTTTAAGAACGTGTAAACAGTATATAATTATAAGCAACCTCATTATACGACGTCAGCCATGCTGACATGCTCCGCGCAAACAAGTTTTATTACAAAGATTGATCGATTGGTAGAGGGCAAATATTATTGAATGCACGTTTGATGATTCCTCTCTGAGTCCGGATTTCGGCGACCCTCGTGACGCCGTCTCGGCCGGGACAGCAGCGCACGACGCGGCCCAGCCTCCAGCGGCAGGGCGGCAGCTGCTCGTCCTTCACCAGCACCACTGCATCTTCTCGAAGAGTAGGTCCCTTGGCACACTTCCACCTGGTACGCTCCTGCAACAGTCCTATGTAATCCCTTGACCATCTTCTCCAGAAATTTTGTTGCAGTTGCTGTAGCTGTTGGTAGTGAGTGAGTCGATTAATCGGTTCGTTCAGGTAATTATAATCAGGCATCGATATAGGGTACCTACCAATCAAGAAGTGACCTGGCGTTAAAAATAAAATTTCGTCGTTATTTGAATTTGGAATCGGACATAATGGGCGAGAATTTAAAATTCCTTCGACTTGGGTTAGTATAGTTACAAATTCTTCATATGTTAACAAAGCTTGACCTAAAATACGCTTCAAATGATACTTACAACAGCGTATGGCTGATTCATGCAAACCACCCATATGTGGTGTTTTTGCAGGTAGGAATTTCCATTGAATCCCAGAAGTGGCACAAAAAGTTGCTACTTCATCAGAATTTTCGGCTAAAAATTTGTAGAGCTCTGCTAGTTCGTTACAAGCTCCATGAAAGGTTGTACCATTATCGCTGAGCATTTCAATAGGTACGCCTCTTCTCGATACAAAACGACGAAAAGCGGGAAGAAAAGCTGTAGTTTGCAACCCGGATACTAGTTCGATATGAACTGCTTTTGTTGTCATACAGACAAACATAGCAATATAGCATTTATTTGTCTTGTACCCACGTCCCCTCCTGTCCCTGACCGTATACGGCCCAGCGTAATCGAGCGCCGTGTGTAGGAAGGCGGGTGCCGGGGTGACTCTTGTCGGCGGTAAATTGCCCATAATAGGCGTTAATGTCTTAGGTTTTGACTTGAAGCACGTTACACATTCGTTGAAGACTTTATTGGCAATGGTTTTACCGTTAATCGGCCAAAATCTTTCTCGAACTGCCGCCAGAAGCAGCTGGGGTCCCGCGTGCAGTAGCTTCTCGTGTTCGTTGCGCATGAGAAGTTTGGTGAGTATGTGTTTGCTTGGTAAAATTATAGGATGCTTTTTGTCGTGTGGATATTGTGATAACCCTAACCGACCACCTACTCTTTTTATTTTTATTTTATTTTCATTTATTTAGGAAACAAACAGTCGTTTACATTACAAATGTACACAGTTATAAAAGAAACAATTAGACCTACAGCTCCATAAATTAATATTTTACACTTTTGTGTGCGGCAGGTAGATACATCAGTATTGTTTTTATTTTTATACATCAGGGTTTATCAAGTACAATTAACCTAAGTAGAAAATTGGTTTAGAGAAATAACATGAAACTTTTATAAACATTTACATAACATATGAACAAACAAAAGAGAAAAGTGAAATTAAGTTAAAAACGAATATCTTAATTTAGTTACAAAAGAGTTTAAACTGTTACAAGACAGATCAATTTCACAAAATTCTAGGTTATACAAATCAACACTTCGCCTAAAAAAATGTTTACAAGTATATATAGTTTTATAATGTGGAGGAAATTGGTTTAGAGATAACATGAAACTTTTATAAACATTTACATAACATATGAACAAACAAAAGATACAAGTGAAATTAAGTTAAAAACGAATTTCTTAATTTAGTTACAAAAGAGTTTAAACTGTTACAAAACAGATCAATTTCACAACAAACAAACAAACATTTACATAACATATGAACAAACAAAAGATATAAGTGAAATTAAGTTAAAAACGAATTTCTTAATTTAGTTACAAAAGAGTTTAAACTGTTACAAAACAGATCAATTTCACAAAATTCTTGGTTATACAAATCAACACTTCGCCTAAAAAAATTGTTACAAGTATATATAGTTTTATAATGTGGAGGGACAAATAACTGTTTATTGCGAGAGCCATGTCTAGGTATCCTAAACGATATTTTTTCTAGAAGTTCTGGGGAGTCAACTTTACTATTTAATAATTTAAACAGGAAACGTAAGTCAAATTGCTTACGTCTATCTTGAAGAGTGGTTAGTTTATGATTTGAGAGGGAATTTAGATAATTGCTGTAGTCATTATTACATCTATATTCCAATGTTTTTAAGAACTTTTTCTGAACTCTTTCTATTCGTGATATATGGCAGGCGTAAAAGGGACTCCAGATAATACTAGCAAAGTCCAATATTGAGCGCACATAACTAAAGTATAAAATTTTTAACGTTAAGCAGTTTTTGAACGGTTTTGATATACGCAAAATAAACCCAAGTTGTTTAAATGCTTTTTTAAACGGTTTTATTTAGCTCACCCCGTTTGTTTCTTTATTCTTGGGTCAAATTTAGTAATTCAAATTTCACCCTCTTCCTATCAACCGATTAATCTGAAATTTTGTATACACTTTGGATTTTGGTGACGATACAATTATATTTATTCATTATCATTATAAATTCAAGATGGCCGCCGCTACAAAATGGCGGATAATTTAGGTTTTATTTATCCCATCAATATGGGTATCAAATGAAAGGGCTTAACAAGCAGAATACAATATACTATAAAAAAATGAAATCCAAGATGGCGGCCGCTACAAAATGGCGGATAACGTAGGTTTTATCAATCCCATCAATATGGGTATCAAATGAATGTGCTCAACCAGTAGAATACAATGTACTATATAAAATTAAAATCCAAGATGGCGGCCTCTACAAAATGGCGGATAACTTAGGTTTTATTTCAATCCCATCAACATGGGTATCAAATGAAAGGTCTCACCAAGTAGAATACAATTTACTATGCAAAATTAAAATCGCAGATGGTCGCCATACAGTGCACTATACCAAATCAATATTTTAGATGGGCGCAGCCACTAAATGGCATATAATAATAAGATTTAAATTTAGAAAAGAAGAATGTTGCCTTTAATACTATCATCTTCTACAATACATAAAATGCAGGGCAGCACTGTGGATTACGCAGTCGTATACTTAGGTGCGAAACTGTTTGAAGAAGGTCAAGCCTACGTGGCTCTTAGTAGAGTCAGATCTTTGCAGGGACTACGTATAGAGGAGTTTGACTGCAATAAACTAACGGGCAAGACACCTTGCAATAATGAAGCACTATATGAATTAAACAGAATGTGAAATAAAAACAAAAAACTAGAAAATAAAAATAGGTAAAAAACTTTTTAAGTTAAACGGTTTTATTATTAACGTACAGAGAAATGTTTAAGATAAATGTACTAAAAACCTAAAAATAATAATAAAATAGATACAATCGTGGGAATTATATACATATGCATAGACTAGACTAAAATAAAACTGTGGGGCACGTCAATTGTCTACAAATTATCGACTTAATGTGCGATAGAAGAAACGTTTAATTCGTCCTTGGGCAGTTGGCCCGCAGACGGTGAGGAAATTACTTACTATTTTCTTGCCCATGGAAATTCCAATAGTCATACACTCCATGTAAATAAAAGAGATGTTTCTACTAGTTTCTCGTTGGAAATTTACACTGCTGGCTGGCGATGAATCGGATTACTGCTTGCAGTTCGTCTTTAATCGACAAAACATATGATAAAAGTACTACAAGCTCAACACTATGAAACCCTAAAACTCGCTTATAATCGAGCTTGCTAGCTCGTTTCCACATTCTACCCTATTTATCACATGTCCATCGTTGTCGGTTGAACAACTGCCCAATTATAGTGTAACATTACAAAACAAACATTTTAATCAACGATTGTAGACAATTGACATGCCCCACGGTTTTATTTTAGTCTAGTCTATGCATATGTATATAATTCCCACGATTGTATCTATTTTATTATTATTTTTAGGTTTTTAGTACATTTATCTTAAACATTTCTCTGTACGTTAATAATAAAACCGTTTAACTTAAAAAGTTTTTTACCTATTTTTATTAACTATGTAGTCGATATGAAGAACAAAAGATAATTTAGAATCCATTACGATTCCCAAGTCCCGTATTGATGTTACTCTCTTGATTTGTAAACCATTCAAACTGTAATCATGTTCAATAAAGCTATGTTTTCTTGTAAATGTTATTACTGAGCATTTGTCATAATTAAGAAAGAGTTGGTTAGAAGAGCAATAGTTGGAAAGACTACTACTCTTATCAGGTGATTGTCTATAAACGGGTTTAAACTCATCAAATTCGATGATTTTTGAATTGGTTTATTATTTTGGAGTAAGTTATATTCGGTGGAGTAATACTCAATCTGTGAAAGTTGAATTAATTTATTCAGTGCAAAGTTCAATTCTGCGACGGAAAATGGTCCTTTGTCTTTATTATTCACATTTAAGCAATTGTGAACAAATCGAAATATGTATGCAACACAATGAATGAGGCGGTTTATTTTCGACCACCTATGAAATAAATTATTTGTAGACTTTGTTGGTTTGACAGTAGAAGTTACAATGTTACAACGAGTTTCGATATCACCGATCGGTTCGAGGTTAGGTAATACCTGTTCCACGGGAGTCTGATTGGATGGCCACTCATCGTGGGGTTTTCTTAACCAATACGGTCCTTGCCACCACAGTGTGCAGTGTGCTAACTTGTCTGCGTGCATCCCTCTAGACAAGAGATCTGCAGGGTTCTCACTCGAAGCGATCCAATGCCAGTCATAAGTATTAGTTATTCTTTTAATTTTGTCTACTCGATTTCGTACATAACAATTTAGAGATTCAATTTTTTGTGATTTTATCCATGCTAATGCTACATTCGAATCACACCAAAAGTATATTTGGTTGTAATTTTGTTTCAATGCATTAGGTTACATACTGTATATCCGAAACTTTTAAACCCGAATATTATTTTACCGAAAACTAATCGCCTTTTTTTTAATTGCCATAATATTGTTTCACCGAAATTTCAAATACCATATTCTTACATTCCAGATTATCGTTTGGTTTTTGTTTTTGTTTACTATCATTTTGATTAACCACTAGAACGGATTCCCGAAGAATCGAAAACCAGATATACCTTAATTCCGCAATATTGCTTTTCCGAATAATCACTATTCCAAAAAATCATTTTCCATATATTTGAAATACAGATGTATTGAATGATACCTACTGCTATGAATAATTTTGCAGGCATATTTTAAGTTAGTAGTATACCCCGCTTAGTAGTATACCATGCATCAGACTTTTTTGGTGCTCGCTCCGCTGCGCTACGCTCGCTCGTTTTATACATAATCTAACCTAACCTAACCTAACTTTTCTTTGTCTGCAGGGGGCTTTCGCCCCCCGACCCCCCCAAGCAGGGGGGCTCTGCCCCCCTGCACTCCCCCTATATGCAACCAAGCATGCAAACAAGCAAGCAAGTATACATACAAACAGGCATGCATCTGCGTTCTATTTATACAATTTTTCTAACATAAAAATATCTGGTTAAAGAGATTTACGATATGTAAGACTATAGATAAAGTTACTTCGGTCTTTTAAACCTTTGGAATAACGAGATTATAGTAAAAGATATAGTTGGTAAAAGCAAAAAATTCATTTAAATAATCTGGTTTTAGTTTTTCTGGGAAGTGATACTTCTAGAAAATGTATTTATGTACTAATGAAGTTGTGGAAAATAAAGCATCTGTGATACGTAAATTATGTGAACAGTTTTCTGAATAGTGAATTTCGGATTTGAGATATTCGAATTTTCGAAATGTTACCATGCACGCCCCATAAGCAGAGAATGAGCTATCAGAAAAACCATGCAATTCTAAAGTTACGTAGTCACTCATAAGTGCGTGTCTTGGGATATCTAAATAATTTAAAGTAAACCATTTTGTATAAAACGCTCGCCATTCGTCGGTAGTTTGCCATGGTAGCATTTCATCCCAGTCCATTTTACATTTCCATAATCGCTGGATGAAACATTTCGCAATAATTAAAATTGGTCCTAAGAGACCTAGGGGGTCAAAAATGGAAGAAGCTGAGGATAAAATCTTTCGTTTAGTCAAAATTTCTGGTATCGGTTCGTCATTAAATTTATATTTTAAATTATCGGTTGTGCTACACCATTCAAGACCTAAAACTTTGTGAGTACCTTGACCTAATGAGGTTGGTGCTATGTAGTTGTTGGTGACAGTAGAGTTGGTGACGGCGTTTAATATATCGGGAGAATTCGATTTCCATTTGCGTAAGTTGAAGTTAGCCGAGCGCAGGATTCGGTCTATCCTTACAGCTGTTTTAACTACCTGTTGCTTGTCATCGCCACCAAAAAGTAGGTCATCCATATAAAACTGGTTTCTAATCGTTCTCGACTCGGTCGAATATTTGTTTTCATTTTCGAGGGCTAATTGTAATAAACATCGGGTCGCAATATGTGGAGCTGATTTGAGACCAAAACTTAGTGTTTTTAATGTGTATTTTTTTAATTCCTCGTTCTCATTCTCCCTCCAAAAAATGCATTGCAAGTTATAATGTTTAGGTTTTAAATAAATACATCTATACATTTTTTCAATGTCCGCGTTAATAACGTATGTATACTGGCGAAATCGTAAAAGAATGTTTGTCAATTCATCCTGCTTTATCTCGCCCTTGTATTGAATATCGTTCAGAGATAATCCGCTGTCTGTCTTGCAAGACGCGTCAAACACTACCCTAACCGGAGTAGTTGGTGAATCGCGCATAACAGCCTGGTGCGGTAAAAAATTGCAAAGCCTGTCGCAGCCGTCGAACTGCATCATATGACCAGCTTGCTCGAATTCTCGCATAAAGTTAATATATTTTTCTTTTAGAATAGCGTTGCTTCAAAATTTGTTTTCTAATGCTCGAAACCTTTTATACGCAATGTGCCTAGATTTTCCTAAATTACTGGGAAGTGATTGGAGTGGAAGCTCTACCATGAAGTTACCATCAGACGTTCTTTGATGAGTTTTCATAAATATCTCCTCACAAATTTGGTCATCATCATGTGGTAATTTGGTCACTGAGTGTTCTCCATCCATTTCCAGTATAGAGTGAAGTTTTACGACATTACATCTCAAACTCTGTGCAGCTATATTAGTAGATAGAGGCTGTGATCACGTCGGGGTCACCAAATGTTTCTTCGTGAACGGGGCTGATGCGGGATGAGAAATCAAAGAGGGCGTGCTGTTCAGTCGAATGTATTTTACGAAGTGACAATCAAAGATAGATATAATCAATCATAGACAAATTATTCAAATTATTTTTAAGAACGTGTAAACAGTATATAATTATAAGCAACCTCATTATACGACGTCAGCCATGCTGACACTCTCTCTAACTAAGTGTTTACTAAATTGGCCCATATGCTTTTTGGCATACATTAAATTCTCAAACATGTATTGGCAAGGGACAGTTAAAATGCCAATATCTTTAAATTTTTCGCGCAACGAATACCTCGACCTTAACATGTAGATAGATCGGATAGCTCGCTTTCGTAAGACAAAAACTTTATGAACATCAGCCGCTTTACCCCAAAATAAAATACCGTAAGACATAATGCTATGAACATAACTGAAATAAACAATGCGAGATGTTTCTATGTCTGCAATTTCTCTAATATTACGCACGGCATACGCTACTGAGCTTAGTCTTTTAGAAAGTGTTAGTATATGGGGTCCCCATTGCAACTGAGAATCGATTGTTATCCCAAGGAATTTTGTCTCTTTAACTAATTCTACTTTTTCACTGTCAATAACAATATTTGCATCAACTTGCCTAACATTCGGTAAAGTAAATTTAATACATTTAGTCTTTTATGCATTTGGAACCAGGTAATTTACAGTAAACTAGTGCAATACTAGTGAGATAGCTTTATTTACATAAAATAATAAAAATAAAATAAAATAAAATAATCATTTATTTCAAAATAAAAAGATAAATCTTTGTTTTTTGAACGTCAAATTTTAACTTAATACTAAGTTTACTTCGGATTCGGAAGGTGTTTTGTTGAGAGAAGAACCCGTAAGAAACTCGTCAACACACATCTTTTTTTAACGTCCATTACAATTTTGGTGTTAGCCCGGAAACATCCTGCACAGAGCCCTGATGACACCAAGCCACTTCATCATTAATGTAATCATTGACATTGTAATAGGCTTTCGAACTAAGATTTTTTTTAACTGCTGCTTTGAATTTTGTTTCTGTTAAATTTAAAATGTCCTCAGGTATTTTATTATACATTTTTACGCATAACCCCATGAAAGATGTATTTACTTTTGACAATCTGTATTTTGGTACTGATATTTTATTGTTGTCTCTCAGGTTTCGAATATGTCTGTCACAATTTTTCACAAAAGAGGCCTGATTCTTTCTTACATACATAATATTTTCATAAATATATTGACATGGCAGTGTCATTATATTTATTGTTTTAAACAATTCCCTCAGGGAATCTCGGGATCTCAAATTGTATATAGCTCTTATTGCTCTCTTTTGGAGAATAAATATGGAACCAACATCAGCTGCTCTGCCCCAGAGTAAAATACCGTAAGACATTACACTATGAAAATAGCTGTAGTAAACTAATCGAGCTGTCTGTACATCTGTCAAATGTCTTATTTTCCTAACGGCATATGCAGCACTACTTAGCCTGCCAGCTAGTGAGCTAATGTGGGGTCCCCATTGGAGCTTGGAGTCCAGAGTTATCCCTAAGAAAACTGTGTTATCCGAAAATACTAACTTTTCATTATTTAAAATTATTTCGTTATCAACGCACCTAACATTAGGTAATACAAATTTAATGCATTTGGTTTTTTTACCATTCAGTACAAGATTATTGGAAGCAAACCATGTTTGAATCTGTGAAACCGTGTTATTCACCTCGTCAATATTCTGATTATTTCTTTCAACGTCAAATACTAAAGAAGTATCATCAGCAAATAACACTATCTCGGACATTTTCTCGACCATGAACGGCAAATCATTAATATAAACTAAAAATAAAAATGGGCCCAAAATAGAACCCTGCGGAACACCCATTTTTACATGAGTTCCAGGTGATATTGCATTATTGATTTGCACTTTCTGTATCCGATCCGAAAAGTAAGACTTTATTAATTTAAGTGCGTCACCTTGTATGCCATAATGTTCTAATTTAATAAAAAGGATTTCATGATCTGCACAATCAAATGCCTTCGTAAGATCGCAAAACAAACCAATAGCATCATTTTTGCGTTCCCACGAATCAAAAATGTGTTTCATTAAGGCAACGCCTGCATCGGTGGTAGAGCGGCCCTTCGTAAAGCCAAATTGTTTTGGATGAAACAATTTGTTTGAAGCGAAATGCAAAAGCATTTGATTGAACATTAGTTTTTCGAATATTTTACTTAAAACTGGCAGAATTGATATGGGTCTATAACCATCAGGACTAATTTTATCTCCTCCGGATTTAAGAAGTGGTACAATTTTACTATGCTTCATGAGATTTGGAAAGATTTTATTTCTTATACATTCATTAAATATATCTGCTAAATATGGAGCCAAAGTTACAATAAAATTATGGCAAACTTTCACTGACATACCCCAAATTACCCCATCGTCAAGAGATGCAGAAGATCTCGCTACATTAAATAATAAAGAAGTGTCATCTGCAAACATACTATCTATCTCAACTAACTATCTCAGAATACTTTTGTACCATAAATGGTAAATCGTTAATGTAAATCAGAAACAGTAATGGGCCAAGTATAGGACCTTGAGGAACACCCATCTCTATTTCCTAGATCCCTCCAAAGTAGTTCCATTAATATCAATCTTTAAAGTTCTTTAAATTAATTGCGGTAATTGTGCCTTTATATAAAGGAAAGGGGTCACACCAGGAGGCTTGAAACTACCGTGGGATTAGCCTACTCAGCATTGTCGGTAAATTGAATGCAAAAGTTTTGATTGAAAGAGTGATGAATGAAACGGAAGATAAAATTTGGGATGTGCAAGCAGGATTTAGAAAGGGAATGGGATGTATGGACCAAATCTTCTCTTTTAGGAGCATCACCGAAAAGTTCTTAGCTAAGAACCGAAAGGTGTATTGCTCCTTCATTGATTTAGAGAAGGCGTATGATAGGGTGGTAAGAAAGTGTTTATGGGAGGTGTTATCCAAGTTCGGTTTGGGGAGTCGACTTATACGTGCACTGGTATCACTCTATGAGGATTCCAGTGCATGTGTGAGAGTAAACGGGGAAAATACTGACTGGTTCGGGATCTCTCAGGGTGTCCGACAGGGTTGTGTAGCTTCCCCGTGGCTCTTCAATTTGTTCATGGATGACTGTTTAACAGAGTTGCGTGAAAGTGATTATGGATTGAGAATGGGTGGATTCATCATTAAATGCCTCTTATATGCCGACGATCAAGTGTTACTTGCATCATCGGTGGAAGAGCTGCAAGAGATGATGAATATTGCATGTGCGTCTTTTGAAAAGAGGGAATGAGGGTGAATGTGGATAAAACAAAAACTATGGTTTTTGAGAGAGAGGTGAATATGACCGAATGCGTGATTGAGATTAATGGTAAGAAAGTGGAACAAGTGATAGAGTTTGTATATTTGGGAAGTTTGTTTACTAGGGATGGAAAGTGTGATGAAGATGTCGAGAGAAGAGTGAAAAAGGGTAATGCGGTAAATGGAGCACTGGATAGTCTAATGTCTAGTCAGTCGGTGTCTAATAAGGCCCGAATGGCTGTGCATGATGCTGTCCTCGTTCCTACGCTTATGTATGGCAGTGAATGTTGGGTGTGGCAGAAGAAGCATGAAAGTAGAGTGAATGCAGTAGAAATGAGATCCCTCAGAAAAGTGTGTAATGTAAGGTTATGTGATCGGGTGAGGAATGATGTTATTCGTGAAAGGTGTGGTGTAAAAGATGATATTGTAAGAAAGATAGAAAAAGGAATGTTGAGATGGTTTGGGCACATAGAGAGGATGGATGACAGTAAATTGGTGAAACATATATATAGAGCCAATGTGGAAGGTAATGTTAGTAAGGGACGACCTCGGAGGACACATTTGGATCAAATAGAAAATGTGCTCAAAAAGGCAGGTGTCCGCAGTATGAAGAATAAAAGAGCATGTATGAAAAGATTGATGGATGTAAACGAAGCCAGAGAGGTTTGCCAGGATCGTACAAAGTGGCGATCGATAGTCTCTGCCTACCCCAATGGGAACTAACGGCGTGAGAATATGTATGTATGTATGTATGTAAAGTTCTTTTATTAAGATATGATGCCATTAATTTCAGTGCTAGCTCGTCGAAACCGTAATATTTAAGTTTAATCAATGCTATTTCTTTTTTTACACAATCTAATGTTTGTGTGAGGTCACAAAATATACCTAACGCATCCCGGGAGATTTCCCATGAATTAAAAATATGTTTCATTAGTGACACTCCTGCATCTATAGTAGACCTACCTTTAGTAAAACCATATTGCTCGTCATTGTAATTGTAAACAAAGACCTCTATAAAGTCTCATTTTTTTTTATATAGATATGATAAGTTGACTAATTATAAAAAAAACTTAAGACATAAGGAATCTCCACAAGAAACTAAATAAATTGACCGACGTTTTATTATATGGATTTAACAAAATTTTACGGTAGATGGAATCATTTGCGAGTATCGTTTTTCCATGATTTATTTATTCTTATACACAGCAACAAATGATAAAGTGCCTATGGACCAGGACAATTTAAGGGTATAAATTAGGTACCCTGCATATGGTTGGGAAGAAACACCTGCTACATATTCATGATTCCATATCAAAAAGTAAATCATTCGTGTACCTACTCGCATATTGAGCCATATTACAAAATACAATATCGAAATTCGCCAATGTAGTATCGATATAGTTGCTACTCATTACGGAGTTTGTTTGAGCGCGGGAATCTCGTTTATTAGTTTTTTATCCACTCGCGGCACTGATCCGCCGGGCGGCGCGGGGAGCACGCTTATTAAAACATCGCGCGGGGGTGCGGCGCGGCGCGGGGGGTAATGGAATGTGATTATACAAATTGCACATATAACGACCGCGGAATCAATTAGTGTTATCACCAGCCATGCATATTAGTAGCGCAGTATCGGACTAGACCCGACATTTATAATTACGCCTAACTATGGTTTGTTCTAAATGGCTTTGTTTTTGCAATGTATGTTTTACAGCAGTGTTTTGTGATGTAGTAAAATTTTGGCTTGGAATAGAGAAACCAATAATTTTCAGTAAACTTTCTGATAACAGAGTTTAAAATTTAAAAAAAAAACAAAGAGAAAGTAGAACTTTATTAAAATATTAAGTCAAACCTCTCAACTTTCCAAAAGTGGCTGAGGAATTTCCAATTCCTTAGCTCTGGCTACCCCTTCTAGGGATTTATACCCGTTTTTATATATATGTATGTATGTCAAACCCGTCACGTGATTTAATTCCATTCTTAGTTAGTGCAGGTTACAATACTAAGTGGAACAATAACTTCAACAAAATATTGGCGGACGGTAAAATAAAAAACAAAAACAAACATATCACTTGAATAGAGCATGTAAAAATATAGTTTTCTGACAATTAAGATGGACAACCCTGACGTAGAGATTCCTACAACTCAAAATAAACAAGCTATATTATTTTGGGCATGTTATTCAATAACGAAAAACATAATGTTAGTCTTGTATTTCAGTTGCAGAACATAATATTATGACTATTACGTAGAAAGATAGTAGTTTCTGATTCGTGAAATCTGGTCTCTTGCTAAGAGATTCATGACCGAATGAAGTACCGCAATGGATTAACTGTTTGTTTTAACTAAAATTAAATATTTCAACTCGCCATTTCAAAGAGTAACGATCAATGATTTTAAGAAACTTACGATTTTTAAACCTTATTAAACTAAAATATTAGACCTTTTCTTTACAGTTGTGATATATTGGTTGAACAAATGAAAAAAAAACAATGATACTTACAAATAAAAAGTACAAATAAAGAGACGCTGAAGACTGAAACCTGCACGCCGTATATCCCCAATAGGTGGTCTCTACCTACTATAGGTACTAATAGTTTTAAACATCACGGTACATTATTGTCGGCTGATGTCACATTCCTTGTTATATTTTCTTGTTTATAGCATAAATAAGCATAAGCATAAACGTTCACGCCGCATATCCCCGAAGGGGTTGGCAGAGGTACTAATACTTCTGAACATCACGTGACTTTGTCATCTGGTGTTCAGAGTACCCACGTTTTGCATGGACAGTGTACTCACGTGATAGGGGGCAGGCCTATCGCCGTTTTGTACGAATACACTGTCACATGACTAAGTACAACTCAGCCATGTGGGTTTCCTCACGATGTTTTCCCTCACCGTTAACAACCATGATAAATTATCCACACATATGTCTTTAGAAAAGACAAATTGGTGTAGGCCCCGACCCGGGATTTGAACACTAGTCGCTTGCACGTTAACCGAGTGTTCTACCCACTGGGCTATCACGGCTGCTTGTTTATAGCCCATATATTAATAAATATATATCAGTTTTATTGTACTTTTGTTTGAAAATTTTATCAGTAAAATACTATTGTACTCTCTCTTACTATTTTTTCAACTCCATTGAGAAAAAAACAATCAACCCCAAAAGAGCTTTTAAATGACTGTAGAAAATTATCTTAAAAACACTTCCTCTCCGAAACACTATAATATTATTTGTGTTGCATACAAAAGTTTATATATTCTATTATATATGTCGTAAAATGTTTATATGTATTTTATTTAAAAATCTTTATATATAATGCATATGTATTGTATTTATTGAATATTATTTATTTAATGGAATACTATATGTAAGTGTGTTAGAATTTAATAAATATTTAGTAATATTTTAAATAGATAGATAAGTAATAGTTTGACGAATAATTTTAGTTTTTAAGCTAATCAGTTTAATTTATTGGACATCTACCGAACATGTTTTTAATCCAGCAAATCTTTCCATTCATGGGTTGTCTGGAAGAGATCGCTCTTAGTGATAAGACCGCCAGTTGTACTTTGGCTTTTGTACCGATATTTTTTTTGTAATTGTTGTTTTTTTGTGATTTACAATAAAGAGTTTTATTATTATTATTTTATTATTAGTAAGTGTTATACTCATAAAAGGAGAATCATAATGCAAAACAACGAATATAAAGTGACCATACAAATTTTACGGAACTTGCGTTTTCATAAAAAAGCTGTCGCGAGAAGAGAGCGCCTGACCTAATAAGAGTTAATTTCGTCCTGGCATGAATGTGTGTGTGGCTTGTCAGGACATGCATGTGTGTATGTGTGTGTGCGGTGATGAATATGCAGGGTCACGTGATGCATTTTCAAAGGCGGTGCGGGATAGTGGCACTACTACTGATATTCATAAATCATTACTACGGACTGCCGTCATTGTTCGTTAATTATATTTATTTCCGCTCAGTTTTCAGTTCCTGTACTGATAAAGCATTGATTTTTTGAATTCATAAACGGTATATTTTATTTACTATATGAATTGAGTAAATTTTAGTCTGTATTTTTATATAGTATGTAGTATAGATACTTATATATCTATAACTTAGTATGTAATCATGTATATTACCGAATACCTAAGACAAATATAGACAGTCTTAATCCAGCAGTCAGAGTGTTTCATTCAATTGATACCCACAACCTTACATGGCGACCCTGCCATGCCATATTTAGGAGTGCGCTGCTGGCGCACCGTAACCACACTATTTGTAATGGAAAGTGAAAGAAATTACGCAAAAATGTGTTAATTAACATCGATAAATTTGCGAATAACTAAAAATGGGCAATAATAACGCGCCCCAACCTGAAGAAGTGACAATCAATCAAAATGGCATTGGAGCAACGATTACTGCAAGTAGCGAACAATTACAATTTCATCTTTCAGCTATCAGCACAGTGATGGTCGCTATTCTTGTGATATTGCTGATAGCTCTCACATATTTTGGGTACAAATGCTACAGGAAGTGTCACCATGATTGGATCGATAATCAGATTATACGCCAAAACATGAATACCAGTTTTTCCCACGCCAGAGCGATCGTTCCAGCCGATAAAGGGGTTTGTTCCTCATGTGGAAGATCCGGAGACCAACCATAAAAACTAATGTGATTAATAATTGATTGTGTACATTTAAAGACATAACGAACTTCAGTACTGATTTAATACGTGAAGTGTTAGTAAGAAGTATAAAATAAGGTAATGTTAAATTTCATTTACATTTTAGATTTTCTTAATATGCGTAGGTATAAAAGTGTTTTTATGTTTTTATTATGGCCGAAGAGCTAAATGATATCGGCATTAAATTAAAGTCTATAAAAGATAACTTAAATAAGTTGAGTTACGAAAAGAGAACTCCGGAAAAATTGGAAAAACTGTTGCAACAAGCGACCGATATATTTAATACATACACTTTACTTATTCCTGTAATTGAATCAGAAATAAAAAATAAAAAAATTACAGGAGAAATATTGACATTAATAACGAATAATTGTGAAAATATAAAAAAGTATTATTTAGAAATTCAACATTTTTGTAATAAGTTACATGTAAAGCCAGTTTGTAGTAATAATACATTTGGTGACTTATCTAGTAGTAATTTAAACAGGTTAAAAATGGAATTTGATTTAAAAACGGCGCTTAGCTTATTACCGATTTTGACAAATGAAGACGAAAACACAATAAAACAACTCATCGATGGAATCGAATATTACAGTTCTCTGCTTAATAATCCAATTTGTCAGAAACAATTAATTAATTTCGTTTTAAAAAATAGATTGTCCCAAAATGCAAAAATTAAATTGAACTCTTCTTATGATTCCGTCGAAGATTTGTTAAAAGATATAAACACAACTCTATTACCAAAAAAGAGCCCGGTAGCGTTACAGAACAAATTACAATCTCTAAGACAGGATCAAAGGACTATTGATGAATTTGGGAAGGAACTTTCAGAAATATTTATGAATCTTAGTATTTCGCAATCCGGTGGAAAAAACGAAAATTTGAAAATTTTACAACCTCTTAACGAAAAACAGGCAATTAAACGTTTTGCTGACGGTTTACGCAATCGTAGATTAAGCATGATAATTTCAGCTCGTAACTTCGACTCCTTAAAAGACGCGATTCAGGCAGCCGTGGAAGAGGAAGTATGTATGCCATCTGGTTCTGGAGATATGTTGTATATGCGTAATAGTATAAATAATCGTTTCAGAGGTTCTTTTAGAGGACAAAATAGTCACGGTGCATTCAAACAAAATGTTCCATTTAGAGGTAGAGGTTACAATGTGAACGTCTGCCCACCCCCTTACTATCGCAGTTCATCATTTAGCAGAGGTCGTGGTTACCAGAGTTTTTCGCGAGGTCAGCCGAGGTCGACATTTAGAGGTAAGTACCACCATTACAATAATAGGTTATCTAATCAAAGGCAACATGGGATACGTAAAAATGCGAATGTTCACGTATTGAATGAGGATTTAAACGTTAATAGGGAAAATGAACCTTTCGTCCAACAGCATAAGTTTTTTCGTGACTAACTGTGAAAGTATGTTTGCTAGTGACAGTACATGTTGTTTAGAGTTATATGTAAATCAATTTAGTTATTCATTTTTAGTTGATACAGGAGCTTCTAAACTAGGAGGAGAACTAAACATGTTTTAGAATTAAATATTCCGATAGAGAAAGATAACTTAAAGATTAATGGAATTGGCGGTTCCATTAATGCTATTGGATATGTTTACTTATCATTGAGGTGGTCCAACAGATCGTCGGAACATTTAAAACAAAAGTTCTTCGTATTCGAGCACTTGCCTTGTAGGGCACATGCTATGTTGGGAAAGAATTTTCTTACTAAGTATAATGCAATCTTAGACTTAGGTCAAAGTTCTTTAAGTTTATGTACTCACTTAGGCAATAAAATATATTTACCACTTAGACATAAAAATGAGCAAAATAATATTTTTATACTTCCGGCCAGGTCCGAGTCGTTACATTATGTTAAGTGTAGTTTCCCAGACGAATGCGTAGTCTGTCCAAAAGAAATAAGCGAGGGAATATTTTTAGCTCGTTCTTTAGTAAAACCTCACAATGAAATGATACCTATCTTAATATTAAATACTACTGAAAAGGAATATAGATTAAGCGATTTAGAATTTAGGGTCGAGAATATTAGTGAATATAACTTGTGTTCTTTTGAAAAATGTGAAAATTTAAATGTCAACCGTGTCAAAAATCTTTTCAATTTATTGAATTTAAGTTACCTAAATAACGAGGAGCAATCTACAATTGAAAATATTTGTGCAAAATTTTCAGATATATTTCTATTACCCGGTGACAAATTAACAACCACAAATACATATAAACATCAAATTACGTTAAAACCGAATGTTAGCCCCATATATAGTAAACCTTATAGGATACCATTTACTCAGAAAAGTGAAATAAATAAACAAATCAGTAATTTATTAAAAGAAGGCATTATAGAACCATGTCAAAGTGTCAAAAGTCAAAAGTCAAAAATAGCTACTACCAGTGTGACCTTGACCCCGCCAGTAGAAAATACACAGCATTTTCGTCAGGACACTTCAGAGTACCCGAAAACAATGGAAATACGTGTGAAGCTTCTATTTCAGGTCAATACCAAATGACTAGGATGCCGATGGGATTGAAAACTAGTCCCAACGCATTTTCAAAAATGATGACTATTGCAATGTCAGGGTTAGCTTACGAAAAATATCTTATTTATTTAGACGATTTAATAATTTTTGGTAAATCATTAGATAATCATAACAGTAATCTTATTGACATCTTTGGTAGACTTCGTAAAGTTGACTTAAAATTAAACCCACTAAAATGTACATTTTTAAAAAAGGAAATATTGTACTTAGGTCACGTTATATCCGATAAAGGTATTTTGCCGGATCCAGGAAAAATAAAAGCATTAAAAGATTGGCCCATTCCTAAAAACTTAGAAGAGGTAGTTAGATTCGTAGCATTTTCAAATTATTACAGAAAATTTATAAAGAATTTTGCTTTTATTGCTTTACCATTAACACGATTAACGAAGAAAAATGTAGTTTTTAAATGGAATGAGGAGTGCCAAAAATCTTTCGATACTTTAAAATCAATTATAGCCTCACCCCCTTTGCTTCAATATCCCGACTTATCGGTTAATAATAAATTCATATTGCAAACAGACGCTTCAAATTACTCGTTAGGTACAGTATTATGTAATTCTGATAGAAAACCGATTGCATTTGCAAGTCGTAATTTAAATAAAGCCGAATTAAACTATCCGACTATTGAAAAAGAGTTACTAGGGATTGTTTGGGCCGTTAAACATTTTCGACCTTATTTATATGGGAAAAAATTTACTATTCAGTCGGATCATAAGCCCTTAATTTATTTATATGGTATGAAAGATCCTTCGAGTAGTCTTATGAAATTTAGAATAATTTTAGAAGAGTATGATTTTAGTATAGAATATATAAAAGGATCGAAAAATGTCGTAGCCGACGCCATGTCACGATTACCCGTCACATTACAAGATTTGAAAGCGATGAACGAATGCACAATTAATGTCATGACAAGAGCACAGTATAAAAGAATGATGGATACCCAGAATTCATGGAATACTAATATAGCTACCGACGATCGGCCTGCGCAACCGAGAGTTGTAGAAATATTTAGTAAACCAAAAAATTCTGTGGAGTTGACTTTTATTGATAAAATAAAGTTAAATCAATTACGAAGATTTAACGAGATAGAAAAAGAAAATAGTGTGTTTTGTTTTTCACCAAAAAAGATGACATTGTTCATCAATCCAGCTGCCCAATCACAACTGACGCCAGACGCTTTTGTGAGGGAACTGAAAATGTTTTGTGAAAGTATTAATGTGCACGAATTATTTTTTATAAGAGAGAAAAAATATAATGATTTTATTAAAAAATGTATAGACGCTATGAATAATTTATCACGTGAGATTGATATACGATTATGCATATTAGATGGTGTGAAAAGGATTAATGATAAGGACGAGCGAAAAGTAATATTAAATGACTTCCATCTTTTACCAACAAGTGGCCACGCTGGTATTACAAGGATGTACAATAATATTAAAAAATATTACTTTTGGCCCGGACTAGAGAAAGATGTCATGGAATATATAAAAAAGTGTGATAAGTGTCAAAAACAAAAATACAGTAACCATTATATAAAGGAACCCATGTGTGTAACAACCACCGCAACATCGGCGATGCAAAAAGTTTTTCTTGACGTGGTTGGACCTTTAGACAAAGATCAAAATAACTTTTCATACATCCTAACGATACAATGTGAATTGAGTAAGTACGTGGAAGCATACCCCATGATGTCTAAATCAGCTATAGAAATTGCGAAAAATTTTGTACATAATTTTATCCTTAGATATGGAATTCCAGGAGAAATCGCGACAGATAGAGGTGCCGAGTTCACGTCAACATTATTTCAAGAGGTATGTAAATTATTAGAAATTAAAACGTTACTATCGACAGCTTACCACCACCAATCCATAGGTTCACTGGAAAACACGCATAAACATTTAAATAGTTATTTGAGAATACAAACAGATAATCATCCAGAATCGTGGAGCACGTGGCTTCCGTTTTGGTGTTTTTCTTATAATACGTCTGTACACACGTCCACTCGTTACACCCCGTTCGAGTTAGTTTTTGGTAAGAAATGTGTAATTCCCAGTAATTTAAGGCAAGACGAGGTAAGTCCACTGTATAACCATGACGACTATCCATTACAACTAAAATACAGGTTACAGATGTCTCAAAAAGAGGCGAGACATAATTTATTAAATAACAAATCTAACAGAAAGATTAAATACGACAATAATTATAACCCAATTAAGTACCACAAAGATGACTTAATTCTTATAAAAAATGAAATCGGAAATAAGTTTCAACCAATTTATAATGGACCTTATGTTGTTGTTAAAGATATCTCACCAAATGTGGAAATTTAAAAAAATGGAAAACTAGATATAGACATGATAGTCCAGTGGGTAGAACACCCGCCCGAAAACAGAAGGGCGTGAGTTCCAATCCTGGGTCGGGCCTACACCAATTTGTCTTTTCTAAAGTCATATGTGTGGTTAATTTATCATGGTTGTTAACGGTGAGGGAAAACATCGTGAGGAAACCCACATGGCTGAGTTGCACTCAGTCATGTGACAGTGTTTTCTTACAAAACGGCGATAGGCCTGCCCCCTATCACGTGAGTACACTGTCCAAGCAAAACGTGGGTACCTTCTCTGGAAACTAGATGGCGCTGCCATGTGAGTTCAGAAGTATTGGTACCTCTGCCAACACCTTAGGGGATAAACGGCGTGAACGTTAATGTTATGTTATTTATGTTTAGATATAGTGCATAAAAATCGAACTAAATTGTACCATCCACCTTAAACAAATATATGTCAATTTTAATTCTAGCTTATAAGTAATTATGTTATGTATTAATGTTTGTAATCAAATCAATTGTATTTGTAATCAGTTTTAAAATATAATATATGTGTTTTGCGTATACTATTAACTACGTATACATTGTCATGATATTCTTTATGTTCATTAATGAAATAAAAATAAATAATTTAAAAAAAAATGTTCAAAAAAAAATAAACTTTATAATGTATACAAATATTTAATCAATGATTCAAAAATAAAATGTAAACCTTAGGTTAATTTTATTTTTTTTCTTTTCGATGGAGGTGTAGTATAGATACTTATATATCTATAACTTAGTATGTAATCATGTATATTACCGAATACCTAAGACAAATATAGACAGTCTTAATCCAGCAGTCAGAGTGTTTCATTCAATTGATACCCACAACCTTACAGTAAAATAGCAATCCATAGTCTTGTTATACCAAAGATAAAATTATTGCAAATGCTTTTCCTATGACTCGGAGACTTCTTACACCGAAGTGGGAACTCTAGATTTGTCAGTTTAAAATTTATTTTAAATAACTGATTATTTTAATTTTAAGAGATCTAATGGTGAAGGAGAATCTTGAGTAAATTACTTCGAAAGCAGCGAAAGGGTTAACGTGTAACCTATCACGTGTCTGCACTGACCAAGTAAAACGTGGGTACTCTGAACACCAGGTGACCAAACTGTCTCGTGATGTGTAGAAGTATTAGTATCTCTGCCACTCCTTTCGGCATGTCCGGCGCTCATTTCAAGTTTACTATTGCAGCGATTAGCAATAAAGCTTTAAATAAGTTTAATTATGAAATTGTGCAAAATATAAAAAATAAAAAGAATATTTCGTTGTTAGAGTGTTTCATAATTAATGATATTAACCAAATATACAGGAATGGAAATGTGAAGTGGCTAAGGCAAATAAAGAGGGTGGTGAAAGTAAATTGTTAAAAGATAATATATAGATCAAAAGCAGATTTTAAACCACGGCGCCATTACAAACCAGAGATTTAAATCCAGGCGTTCAGACGTATAAAAAAATAAAAGGACATGTTTAAAACGGTGTTAATTTTGAAATTGCCTACGTGACGAAACTAACATTTAGAGTTATCAAAGGCATTAACAAATTATGGAAATCCGGCTAGAATCCATACTCACCGCAACCATCCTTCATTTTACAATAAAAAATACTTTGAATTTTGCAGCCCTAGTTACCCTTTTGCTGATTTATAGCCATGGGTATAGATATCAATTTCTATCGACAACATATCTATGTTATAATAGCAAATGAAATACGAAATGGTATAATATAGTTATAACAAATGCGAAGGCGGCGCGGGTCGGGCGGCGTAGGAGCTGTCTAGTAGATATTGACGTATGAAGAGGGTGCAATTAGCTATGAAAATGAAACTGCTCCTCGCAATTGGCTCGTAATCACCACTTTGAGAGCTGATACGAACTGACTGCTATTCTTCAGCTCACATTAACGTGGGATCACCCGCCTAATGTATTATTTACAGTGAAATGGGCTGAATATTGCGTAACTTTGCCAACGTAATAGGTATTTAGATACTTTGAAATACTGTTACGCCTTGTTTGAGTGGGAATGACATGTACTGACTTTTGTACTTTTTTTTACAATATGTGTTTCTTTTAAGGTTGGGAGAGACTACCGATCGCTATTTTGTATGAACCTGGCAATCCACAGTGGACGAATCATTAACATTCACAATAATTTTCATACATGCTCTTAAATTCGCTATTTTGATATAAAAGTGTCCTCCGCGGTCATTCACTACTGAAATTACAATCCGCACTGGCTCCATAAATCATTGCACTTTTTTGTACTGAAGCAGTATCCATAATAAAATCTTTCACATGATACTATAAGTATTTACTTCCTCCCCAAAATATTCACCTGGCCGTTTTATACGTTTACAAAGATTACGAGGTAGCCAGCTAACATTATGTCATTATGATATTTTGCATATATTAGAGCACTTTATAATGAAGACAAGATAAGTTAGTTCGTTATAACTAGCACTCACTTAACCGGAAAAATGCGCTTGAATTAAAACAATCTGTGTCGAACTAAATGTAAAATTTTAGCATACTTTCATACAAAACGGACTCTGTTGAGCTTCATTGTAATTTAAAACTATAATTACATGAATTAAATTCAAATAACTCGACGTTTAAAACGTGGAACCGTTTTCAAAACTAACGAACATGTAAATCCTTTGTCTTAAGAGTGTGTCATAAATATGTAAATGTTGGGAACAAAACGATATACTTACTTTGAAGTTATTTAAATAAATTAACTAAGAGTTAAGAACAATTTAAACAGGCACCAACTTGTGAGGAGCGTTTCCTTCCTTCCTCACAAACAGCGTGAATTTAATCGTTTGAAGAATATTCACTATATATTAAATGTTTCAGGCGACATGATAGTCCAGTGGGTAAGAACACCCGCCCGAAAAACAGAAGGGCGTGAGTTCCAATCCTGGGACGGGCCTACACCAATTTGTCTTTTCTAAAGTCATATGTGTGGTTAATTTATCATGGTTGCTAACGGTGAGGGAAAACATCGTGAGGAAACCCACATGGCTGAGTTGTACTTAGTCATGTGACAGTGTATTCGTACAAAACGGCGATAGGCCTGCCCCCTATCACGTGAGTACACTGTCTAAGCAAAACGTGGGTACCTTCTCTGGAAACTAGATGGCGCTTGCCATGTGAGTTCAGGAGTATTGGAACCTCTGCCAACCCCTTCGGGGATAAAACGGCGTGAACGTTTATGTTTTATGTTATGTTTATTATTAAATAATTCCTGTGTAGAGTCAGGTTGAAATTGTTTTATATATTTGCATTTCAACTTGAAAAGAATATAGATCACAATTCAGTGAATGGATGTTTTATGTTATTTCACTCAAGACTCAAGCGAGCTTTGTTGTATCGGCATAGAATAGCACTAGTTTATTTTTACGCGCGGGTGTCGCAAGAGGTGGCTTAAAGTTGGGGGCTTTTTAAGTCCTATCACAAATTTTCCTGTAATTTACATTCTGTGCCTTGCTTAACCTTCATAAGTGGCTAAGGAATATCTAATTTTAAAGCCTTGGCTAACTCTTTATTTGGGTTTTATAGTAGGTATGCTTTTCTAGAGAAATGATATACCATCAATCCATATATTATAAAAATACACTAAGTCTCACAGTCACAGTTCAGCTCTTTTGCCGTTAAAACTTTAGACATCCATGTAACACCAAGTCCGGTAATTTATTCAGTCAATACATATATGGTCACTTTGAGACGTCACAAAGTCAGCTAATTATGTATTTATTGTAAAACAGAAGGAGCCTTGAAGTTGAGACCGAATAAATCAACTTTTAAATTAACCAACTTCATACTACGCGGAACATACAACTTTTACAAGTTATGTTTGTGATACGTAGTCTTTTTCATTGCGGGGTTTTTTCACTTTTTGGTACCTCTTACTTAAGTAAAATTGTATCATATCAAAAATGCTTAAAGAAGAGTAGTCAGAGCTATAGAATTGGAAATTTACTATTGGTTCATGAAAGTTTATTAAAAAAAATATATTCTATAATAAAATATGGTCGGTGTTGCACATCGCCTAACCATTACTTAAAAAGCCTCAAAAGCCTAAATTCCCTCGTAGGGCACCCTCGGGATAATATGAGTTGAATAAGTGCTATTCTGAGACCACACTACACATATATCATCCACTATTAGTTCAAACACACTGTCGATACCATGGTCTAGTATTGGGGCTCTTTAAAGGCTTTTTGGGCGATGAGGTTCAAGACCCGTCACTAACCTTTATTTTACTATCATTTCCCCTAAACTTAAAGTGGCTGAAGAATTTCTAATGTCTTATTCGTCAGGTTTGGCTACCGCTTTCAGTGATTTAAAGCCGTGAGTATATGTATGTATGTATTTTGTTGTCATAGTTTTCGATATCATTTATATATTTTTTATTTACTAGTGGTCCGCCCCGGCTTCGCACGGATGGTGTTAAATATTTTTACTGCTTACGCAACCGTGATAGCCCAGTGGGTAGAACACTCGGTTTTCGTGCAAACGACTAGTGTTCAAATCCTGGGTCGGGCCTACACCAATTTGTCTTTTCTAAAGACATATGTGTGGTTAATTTATCATGGTTGTTAACGGTGAGGGAAAACATCGTGAGGAAACCCACATGGCTGAGTTGTACTTAGTCATGTGACAGTGTATTCGTACAAAACGGCGATAGGCCTGCCCCCTATCACGTGAGTACACTGTCCATGCACAACGTGAGTACTCTGAACACCAGGTGACAAAGTCACGTGATGTTCAGAAGTATTAGTACCTCTGCCAACCCCTTCGGGGATATTCGGCGTGAACGTTTATGTTATGTTATGTTATGTTATGCTTACGCCCTACGATACGATATTTAGCGTAATGATATATATCCTATATTCTTTTACTGGTTTTAAGCTACTTCTCCATCAATTTTCAGCCAGATCGGTTCATTCAAAAGTTTGTAAGGTAATGTGATCGTGTGAGGAATGACGTGATTCGTGAAAGGTGTGGTGTAAAAGATGATATTATAAGTAAGATAGTAAAAGGAATGTTGAGATGGTTTGGGCACATCGAGAGGATGGATGATAGGAAATTGGTAAAATGTATCTATAGAGCTAATGTGGAAGGTAATCTTAGTAGAGGACGGCCACGAAAGACACACTTAGACCAAATTGAAAGTGTGCTCAAAAAGGCTGGCGTCTGAAGTATGAAGAATAAAAGAGCATGTATGAAAAGATTGATGGATGTAGACGAAGCAAGAGAGGTTAGCCAGGATCGTACGAAGTAGCGATCGATAGTCTCTGCCTACCCCAATAGGATTAACAGCGTGAGTATATGTATGTATGTATCAGTTCATCTATTCTCGAGCTGTAAATAGTGTAACTAACGCTACTTTCTTTTATACTATATAGATTTACACAGCATTGTATAATTATACGATCTTGATAGAATAGATAACAATTGAGTTCAAGAATTTTGTCAGTCATACTTTTATACACATGCGTAGTGCGCAGTACCGTCTTTACCATAAGGGCACACGGGGCACTGGCCCAGGGCCCCAATCCCAGGGGGGCCCCGAAGGACCGACAATTACTCTCACACATTTATTCTCAAAACATTTTTGTCGGGCACATTACAATTAGTGGTCTTATTAGAAGGTATTTACAAGGCATATACTACGCCATTATATCGATTAGAAGATTTTAGTCAACAGAAATCCAGGAAGAAGTCGTTATCGTAATCGTCACCAAATAAATATAGTTTGACTAAAAAACAAAGTTGTGTAGTGTCGGCTTAGAATAGCACTACCCCATTTCTTCCGGTGGGTGTACGTAAGAGGCGACTAACGGTATTGGGGCCTTTAAGGAATTTTTGGGCGATGCGGTTGGAGACCCATCACCAATAACCTTCATTTTACCATCTTTTCCCCACTAAAATTTCCAAAAGTGGCTAAGGAAATTTTAATTCCTTGGCTCTGGCTACCCCTTCTAGGGATTTATAGCCGTACGTATATGTATATGTAACTTAAAAATAGTTCCCAATATACGGTGAAAATCTTGAAAAACCGTGGGTTGCTCGAAAGACGAAAAAATCCGAAGTAGGTCCGTTTAAATTGGGTCAAAATCGAGGGTTTCCAATCTAGGATGTGTGTTTACTAGAGATGGAAAGTGTGTTGAAGATATCGAGAGAAAGGTGAAAAAGGGTAATGCTATTAATGGAGCACTGGACAGTCTAATGTCTAGTCAATCGGTGTCCGAAAAGGCCCGTATGGCTGTGCATGATGCTGTTCTTGTTCCTACGCTTATGTATGGCAGTGAATGTTGGGTGTGGCAGATGAAGCATGAAAGCAGAGTGAATGCAGTAGATATAAGGTCCCTCAGAAAAGTTTGTAATGTAAGGTTTTGTGATCGTGTAAGGAATGACGTGATTCGTGAAAGATGCGGTGTTAAAGATGATATTGTAAGTAAGATTGAAAAAGGAATGTTGAGATGGTTTGGGAACATCGAGAGGATGGATGATAGGAAATTGGTAAAAGGTATCTATAGAAGGTAATGATAGCAGAGGACGGCCACGGAGGACACACTTGGACCGTCCGAAGTATGAAGAATAAAAGAGCATGTATGAAAAGATTGATGGATGCAGACGAAGCTAGAGAGGTTTGCCAGGATCGTACGAAGTGGCGATCAATAGCTACTGCCCATCCCTATGTGAATTAACGACGTGAATACATGTATGTATGTATGTAAAATCGAGTTTAAAGAAGTCAGTTACATTCATACTAACATACCATACATACATACAGGTGAAGATAATATAAACGTGTTAAAAACCAGCAGCATTACATTTTGATTTTATTTGTTAAGCGTATGGATTTTATTTATTTTACCAATGTATTTTTTTATTTAAGTTTACAATTTTTTCCAACGATTATGTTATTGGTTTTATATAAAAAGTGTCGCTTTGTTACATGATATTTTTAATTCTGATTTGTTAAAATTTTTAAGAAATTTGCATGTCACAGATGGTGGAATATAGCATGGTCTAAACAAATGTTGTAACATCTAATATGTCAAATACCTATATTCGCAAATAAAGTAAAATAAAAAAAAATTACAATATCTTTAATGGCATATTATATCATACTATATTGAATTACCCATAGAGACGTCGTTTCCATTAATATTCATAGATAAAATACACTTTATTGTATACCAAAACTATTTAAGGACATATAAAGAATGAAATACAATAAATAGGTAAACAATAGGCGGACTTATCGCTAAAAGACTTATGCAATCTTATACTAATACTCTTAATGTACTTCATTAACATTTATAAGCTCAAAATTAAATTAAAACTATTCATTTACACTGTCACGGTTGCTAGAGCTGTCATCAATTTCTAGAGCATTAACCTAGCCTGATCCTAAGGATTGCCCTATTAAGTCTTACCCAGATACTTGCCCTAACCACGATCATACATGACTTACAGAATTCTGTGCTGACAATGAGTTTACAATTACTTGTTTAAACGTTCTTTTCATTGTTTTATTCCAATTTTGTTATTTGTGTAAAAGTTTCAACATTCTGACTATACCAGTTTTATCAGACACTATCTTAAGACAGAGGGACAAACAGCAAAGTCTCAGTAATAGGGTCCCATTTATATTTAAGTCATACTAATACGAATATTCGTTGAAATAGGAAATAAACAGTTGGTATGATATAGTATATACTTTGTAATTAATGTAATTAAAACTATTTTAATCCTAATTTAAAATAGGCTATAACTTTCAAGAATTTAAAGAGAATTATATATGAGGGTATTTTAGAGCAGGGAGTTTAAGATATAAAATACTAATGTTATCTTTACTACCATCTATACTATTGTCAGTACTACCACAATTACAGGCCTATCTAAAACTATGCTTACTCGCCAAGGTATTTGAGCGAATTGATTAAAACCAGGTCTACTGATTTATTGGGGAACATTGTTTTTTTTTTTAGAAACTATTCACAGTATCATTTCTTCTTCTTACGTATGACTGTATAAGTAGCTGTATGGATGCTGGAGCTCCAGTCAATGACATATACACAGACTACGAAAATGATTTGACCGTATTGACCAGCATATAATGTTACGTGAGTTGGAAGCTATTGGTATTCTTGGCGATCTTACGGTTACATTATTGGCGGCTACTTATCCTTTCTAGTGTTCCCCAAGGATTTGCTTAGAAATCAAAAGCTCAATTTGAATGTCTCAAAAAGTTATTTGTTTTATGACTTTAACTCGCATAATGTAATATATACATATATATATATATATACATAAACAACGAACATTGTAGGTAACAATAGTCTAAGACGTATCCAGTTAACTAGAGTTGCAAAAACAAGTGATTTAGGGGTAATATATGACAGCAAACAATTATTTCACAAGCATATAAAACACCTAGCTGTATTTTGAATGCTCGTGCAGCTTCTGATAGCGCACCATGCCTATGCTCAACTATCTCCAAAGCAATGAACATCAAATATCTTGGAATAACTCTCGACGTTACTTTAACCTTTAAGGTCCATATTAATGCACTCAAAACCATTATATGAAAACTGATAGTTTTAAGCCCTTTTTGTTTATTGTTGCTTGAAATACAGGTTTATTACCTAGCTCAGGTACAGGATAGGAAAATATAACATTTATTTTGTACATTAAATAACTAACTAGGTTAAGACGAATAATAATAATAATAAGATAATTAATAAGATCCGAGCCATTAACTCCTGGGTCATGCCTGTACTGATGTACACATTTGGCGTGCTCAGATGGACTCAGACCGAACTCGACGCTCTGGACAGACGAGTCCGCACGATGATGACCTCTCATCGAATTAGACATGGGTTGATAAGGAGTGATATAATCCAATGATATATATCGACAACGAATCAATCTATCTCTCTTATATCAGTGCTCGTCCGAGTAGATCTTTATATCCAACTAGATCATTCTTGTCTTTCGTTCGGGAGAGATCGTGCACCACTCGTGCACAGTCGTTGGATGTCGTATATCCGAACTAGATCATTCTTGTCTTTCATTCGTGAATGATCATGCCGCTTCGTTGGATGTCGTGCAGAGCTCTAGGGACACACTATTTCTCTATTGCTTTGATTAGAAAGAGAAAGTATATGACAGACGCGATTCTTTAGAAAAAGGCGTGCATTTATGATGTTCTATTATTGTGGGTGTGAGCAATATTACTGTTTCAGCAATAACGATTATATTATAATTTTAGCAAATAACATTAACGCATTAATTTCCCAATTAACTATTTTTCTACTACAAACTTTTTAGTTTATAATCCACCAATAAAAATGATCTCGATCTGACACTTATATATAACTGTTTTAGTCAATCGTACTTCACTAATTATATTTGAAACATTGCTTCCTGATACATTTCAATTAGATCTAAATAGATCATAAGACATGTTCAGACATATTTGCATGTTTAGATATAAAGATCTATTTGGATATAAAGATATAAAAGAGCGATATATATCAGTTCGAACAAAAGATCTATTATATCTTAATCACTAAAAGGATCTAGATTGGCCATGTCTACATCGAATGCATCATCCGAGGTCGTCGGTTATGAGATTGCATATCCCGCGGAAGCGTGGTGGTCGAGGCCTCTTGAGTGCCAAAACCATGCACAACCGCGAGGTATGCAACCTCAGAAACTATTTTTTGACGATGACGGATGATAGTATTTGGGGAGAGGTGGTCGCTAGTGATAAAGGACTGACTCCCTTATCGTTGGCCTCACAGGATTGGCGAACCCCGGAGGTACTTAGCACCTCTGATCGGGAGTCCGTATGGAAAGAGAAGGAGCTGCATGGGAGGTTTCACAAGGTACTTCACGAACCTTTCGTGGACCGCAAAGCCTCCCTGCATTGGCTGCGTTTCGGGGACCTCTTTGGGGAAACCGAAGGTTTCGTCTGTGCAATACAAGACCAGGTTATCAAGACGCGGAACTATCGGAAATACATCCTAAAGGACGGTACCACAGACATCTGTCGAGCATGTGGCCGTCCCGGAGAGTCACTTAGGCATGTTATTTCCGGCTGTTCGGCTCCCGCCAACACTGAGTACTTGCACAGACACAACCAAGCAGCCAAAATCCTGCATCAGGAGCTCGCTCTGAAATACGGACTCTTGCAACAGAGGCTGCCGTATTACAAGTATCTGCCGGAGCCAATCCTAGAAAACGACCGTGCCAAAATCTATTGGGACCGATCCGTTATCACGGACAGGACTATTCTAGCGAATAAGCCTGATATCGTGGTATGGGATCGGTCGCAGTCGAGGGTATTTCTAGTGGATGCCACTATCCCCCATGACGAGGGTCTCGCGAAAGCCGAAACCGAGAAGCGTCGGAAATATCTCGATCTGGCCCACGAGATCACCGACACGCGGGGTGCGACCTCGACAGAAATAATCCCAATTGTTTTGTCCGCGAACGGGTTAATTCCAACCAGCCTCGCGACCAACTTGAGGCGGTTGGATTTCTGTGGCGTGTCGGTTCCAGCACAAATGCAGAAAGCGGTGCTGCTCGATACGGCTCGGATCGTCCGTCGGTTCTTGAACCTGACTCCCTGACCCCGACCGACTGTGCTTTTGTTGGGGAGTACCGCCTCTCCCATTTAAAATTTATATTTCCATTTTCGGCCATGGGAGAGGCGAGGAACTTAAATTCATACCTAAAATAATAATAATAATCTTTATTTTCCAAACACAGTTTTCAGTACAGTGAAGATATTACATAAACACATTTTGTTTTACATGATATGAGTACCTGTGGCCCCACACTAGGCAAGCCTGTATCGTGGGTACCGAGTTATGATACGCTATGTGGTCTTCAAAACTAAATTACATTCAAACATAAAAGTGACCTATTTATTTGATAATTTGGTTACATGCATAGACCAAAATATAAAGTTAAAAATTCAAACAGTTATTAATAAAATGTGAAAAAAAGAAAGTTATTAAGTTATATTATATATATTATGTACTTTTGAAATCTGAATAAATTCTTATTATTATTATTATTATTATTTAAATATATTTATTTTATTGACAAAATTTGTTATAAAAACCCAATATTGTACTATAATTATTTTGTTAAATATTTGTGAAAACTCCCTTGCTAAAGAGCTTTTAGAAATGTTACTATTAATATATGTTCCAGCAAGCTCCTGGAGATCATTGCGGATAAAGTTAATAGTCCAATTTTAAATCATTGGTCATCACTCCATGTGATGAGTAATATAAATTTCAAATTCTACAAACATAGTTTATAAGTCTTTTCACTAACAGATACATGGACATTTTGTAACTGATTTGTCTGAAATAAATGATTTTATTATTTATTATTAAAATTGCTTTAATTTTTCCGAAGAATTACAATAAAATAAAAGTAAAATCTGAAAAATAAGCATAACAAATCATTTAAAGTAAAATATATAACTCTTTAAAAATCTAAGAAAATACCTTGTTTAAGTAAAGAAATGGTTCAATATATAATATTACAATAAGTAAAAGCATTTTAATATTATTTTTTTTTTTTACAAATATTAATATTTGATATACTGAGCCAGATTGTAAGCTCCCATGACCGTGTTATAATATTGACAGTATTGCATTACATACAAGTAAAAGTGTTTTCTTTGTTGGTACTACTAATACTTTAAATAGTGAATAGTGCTCTAACACTATCTATTAGCTTACACTCCAATGTTTTCAAGTTTATCATAAAAAAAACTAATTAAAGTATTCTAATTTTTATTTATTTCGTAACATTTTAATACTAAGAACTTCCATAAATGTTTCGAAATGAGTTGCAAATTTCATAAATTGTTAAGATTAGAGGATCGCCGCATTTTAGCTGATCTCATCGTTCTACATAATATAATAAATGGTTGTTTGGATAGCCCAACCTATATGCACAGGTTGGACTCAACACGCCATCATATAGGACCCGCCATACCACAAACAGTTTGTTCTCGGTACCGTCCTTACAACCTATTACCTCTCTCTTTGCCAGCTCCTTTTGATTTACGGAAATAAGGTGTGGGGAGGTACAGCAAAATCAGTCATGATAGAATTAGAAAGAGCACAACGCGCGTTGCTTAAGGCATGCTTAAAAAAAACCGTTACTTCACCCAACCGATGCGTTATGCGGAGAGGCCAAAGTATTACGAGTCAGCCAACTTTTCACTCTTAGAGCATGCACTTATCTCCATAATTCCATTCATAGCTGTCCCGATTTAAAATGGTCCCAATCAACAAGACAACCCCGATTGATCCCCTTGTTACACAAATCTAACTTTGCAAGAAGAACAGGTTTGCCTTCTTCCATCTTCTTATACAACAAGGCAATATCAAATGCAGGAATAAATAAGGGGGACAGTATTAAGGAAATAAAATTTAAAATCGTAAATGGCTCCGGGAACTAGATTACAATTCCACTGAAAACATTATATATGGTTGATTTCTTGTATTAAACTGATATGGCTTTTCCATATAGACATATACATATATAAACACATACATACATTCATATATGTTTTACAAATATTTTATATTATATTTACTCTTATTTAGCATTGATACTCCTTTAACCTTTGCATATTTACTAACATAGTTATTATTCCATTTCATCTTAACCATGTTCCGGCTTATTGTTATTATTTCTTTCTGTCACAATTAACGTTTTTTTTTTTTTTTTTTTATACAACATACATTTTTATATGAGTTTGCAAGTCACGAATCCTACTTGTTTTACACACACACACACACAAACGCGCGCGCGCGTACATTCACATGCATATACCTACATCCTTGGGATATCGTGGATCATTTACATATAATTCTTTTTTTTTTTTTGTAACACTTATGAACTAACAAAATTCTAAGCAACCGAAAATCCGAATACACATGTTGATTTATTTTATGAATCTGAGTTACATGTTCTTCGAAACTAATAGATTTAAGGGTCTTATTTCATCTTAGGTTGTTATCCTTTAAGTAACATATAGAGCTAAGGCTGACCATAAATTAATGGGTTGAAAGATTTAGATTAAACTAAAATTTACATAACTACTCAGTAAAGCACAGTCTTAGACATACTCAAGCTACAAAAGTTATACTTAGCTTCAACCTCATCACTGGATGCCAAATGACGAAGACGAACCTCTTAGAGTCCTCATTCTAGATTTTCTATGGCACCGAGACGCCATGGAGGAATGCCAATTGGAATGCTAGACTCGTCTCCGGACATTGTACATTCAACCTGAAATGTTTAAATATCCGAGACGTAAACTATTCTTCATAGATATCATACGCAAGTAGCAAAGTATATCAATGTATTCAGACATTTACGTAAGTAATCTCACTCAAATAAACATAAATTAAAATAAAATGAAGTTCATGATCTTTTCAACAATGATAATGATGACTCACAATAATCCAGCAAGAGAAATAGAAAAAAAACAGTAATACTAATAATTAGAAAAGTAGGTAAATATAAAAATAATTCCATAACAAGAAAACAATTCAGTCACCATACTTAGCTAACAAATTACTTGGCAGTAAAATGTACCTACGCTATTCATAGAATTAATTACGAGTTATTGCAATTATAGTCTTTCAAATAAAATAAGTATCGTTTTGTAACTAGTATTTATGCATTCATTTTCTTAAGTAGCTCATTACTTGAACAGGTAATGGTCAAACTATGTAAAATAAAATAGATCTGTAGAAATGTATGCTATATTCATATATATTCATACACACTCTCTCTATTCATATTCATTCATCTCGTCATTGCAATGCATAAAGTAAATAAGTAGCAAGAGAAACATACTCGTCACTAAATTGTATTAAATAAATAAGTAGCGAAGGAAACGTACCAGTCACTACATTGTATAAAATAAATGAGAAGCGAGGGAAACGTACCCATCACTAGATTATATTAAATAAATAAGTAGTGAAGGAAACGTACCAGTCACTACATTGTATAAAATAAATGAGAAGCGAGGGAAACGTACCCATCACTAGATTATATTAAATAAATAAGTAGCGAAGGAAACGTACCAGTCACTACATTGTATAAAATAAATGAGAAGCGAGGGAAACGTACCCATCACTAGAATATTAAATAAATAAGTAGCGAAGGAAACGTACCAGTCACTACGTTGTATAAAATAAATGAGAAGCGAGGGAAACGTACCCATCACTAGATTATATTAAATAAATAAGTAGCGAAGGAAACGTACCAGTCACTACATTGTATAAAATAAATGAGAAGCGAGGGAAACGTACCCATCACTAGAATATATTAAATAAATAAGTAGCGAAGGAAACGTACCAGTCACTACATTGTATAAAATAAATGAGAAGCGAGGGAAACGTACCCATCACTAGATTATATTAAATAAATAAGTAGCGAAGGAAACGTACCAGTCACTACATTGTATAAAATAAATGAGAAGCGAGGGAAACGTACCCATCACTAGAATATATTAAATAAATAAGTAGCGAAGGAAACGTACCAGTCACTACATTGTATAAAATAAATGAGAAGCGAGGGAAACGTACCCATCACTAGATTATATTAAATAAATAAGTAGCGAAGGAAACGTACCAGTCACTACATTGTATAAAATAAATGAGAAGCGAGGGAAACGTACCCATCACTAGATTATATTAAATAAGTAAGTAGCGAAGAAAACGTACCAGTCACTACATTGTATAAAATAAATGAGAAGCGAGGGAAACGTACCCATCACTAGAATATTAAATAAATAAGTAGCGAAGGAAACGTACCAGTCACTACGTTGTATAAAATAAATGAGAAGCGAGGGAAACGTACCCATCACTAGATTATATTAAATAAATAAGTAGCGAAGGAAACGTACCAGTCACTACATTGTATAAAATAAATGAGAAGCGAGGGAAACGTACCCATCACTAGAATATATTAAATAAATAAGTAGCGAAGGAAACGTACCAGTCACTACATTGTATAAAATAAATGAGAAGCGAGGGAAACGTACACATCACTAGATTATATTAAATAAATAAGTAGCGAGGGAAACGTACCGGTCACTACATTGAATTAAATAAATAGGTAGCGAGAGGAACATACCCGTCAAACGGTTTCTTGCCACCCACTTTTTATTAATATTACTTTTTTAATATTATAATTCTTTTATTATGTTCCCCTATTTTCATGAGGCTGTAGTTAAGAGAGAAATCTATCATTATACATCTGCCCCCATAAGATTTCACTCTAAATGTCTGCAAAATCTCAATAAAGACAAACTATATGTACCTCAGTATAATTATTAATTAGCCTCAAGCAGCAAAACTATTTTTGTTATGGCTGTTAGAATTTATCATGCAATTTCTATTAATGTAAAATTGTTATGTTTTAATAAATTAAAAAAAATAAAGAAATGCTTAAATGGCTATTAGGATATTGTTTTTTTTTTTTTTATTCTATTTTATTTGAATATGGTTTTAGCAGTGAGATTGACATTTTAAACTTAAGGTGACATAAAATTAGTTAAGTCATTCTTTATTTTTGTCTTTATTATAATTTAAAATCATATTCCTATATTAATAAAATGTAAAGACTGATGTTGTAAGCTTGGAAGAACAAAATGTGTAGGGAACAATTACTTATATGATGTAACAACCTTGTAACCCACATTCACAACAAATAAGTAATTACATTAATTAATAATTACTTAGTATTAATATATTCAATGCATAAGAAATAGAAGAATTTCAAATTTGAATTATAGTCTAAAAATATATAAAAATTAAGGTGGTATTTATTCATATAGTTTATTAATATACTCCTTTAATCTTATAATCACAATTAATTGCATCTTCATCCATCAATGCATTCAACCAAAATAATTATGGTGGACAAAGAATTTGAAATTGTTCCAAATAAGAACCAAAGTTTAATCACTTATTTGATTTGTGTTGTCAACAAATACGTAGTGTATAATTTAATTTGTCATGTGACGCCACAATTTTAACAGAAGTTCTTAAGTCAACTCATCGTTACTTTAGGGATCAGCTTAACCCACTCATACGTCTACTATTTACAGAGACACTACTGGAAAGTTACTACAGCTGATTTGTTACTACAACGAATATCCCAGAAACTACCAGGGAGTGCCCTAGCCAAGCGCTTGGGAACCATTCCGTACGCAGCTTTACAATATTACCTTTAAATATTGGTTTCTTTGAAACAATGACTATTCTAAAAACATTAAAATACTTTGTTCGAGCATCGATTTGCTATATTATAAATCATAAAATGTTAAATGGCGTTACTACAACAATGTGGAAAAGAAAAATAAATGAATAAACAGAATGTACATACTTGAATGGACGTGAATATATCACCGCTTCTGAAGTTTGAAGAAAAACGACTATTGATGATGATGATTACTATAAATTATACTATTCAATGTACATTACATTATTTGATGCCTCGATCACAAGTCACTCTCCCGCGCAGCCAAACTAGGAATCCCGCGTTCATCTTTTGCTCATCTTGACATTGACATAAATTGACGCGGGACGGCACGCTGTCGGTGTTGCCAATTCATAAAAATATGACATACATATCTTTTTAGTAAGATTAAAAATATTGTTTACCTTATAATAACGTCGGAAAATTAAATAAAGGAAACAAACATGTGCAGAAAATCGAAAAATTCCAATTAAACAAAAAAATTTTGAACAACATACATACTCACGGCTATAAATCCCTAAAAGGGAAAAAATATTAAAAAAAGGTTCGCTAAACAGAGGGCTCAGATAATGAATGCAAAATTGTAAGTACAAATTTTTCTACCAATAAAACACTTTATAGGCATATTTTATATATTGCACGGAACATAGTCGAAAAGTTTTGCCATATATTATATTGTTCGTTCGCAATCCTAATATAATCGTCAATTTCGACTCTTAGCGCTAAGATCGAAGTGGTGTAACGCGTTAAACGTTTCACGCTCAGTGATGAAGGTACAGAGTTCGATCCTCAACCTTGCGACAGTATTTTAGTTTTGTTTTTTATTCGTAAAATAAGTATTCTTTTATTTCCGCCTTCGGATCACGATGAATGCATTATTAAAAATACCTGCTGCTATTTATTTTGTTTTGTAAATATGCTTGTTACGTTTTACCCTATAGCTATGTTCCGTGAATAATCTTACCTTCTAACTTTTCTTTCAAATCTGGGTGTTTTTTTTTATTTATATGATGTGTATTACACTTCTCCACTTTAGTCATATTTCTACTTTTTAAGAAAAAATATATAATTATCTTAATATATGTATTCGAACCGTTCTTCGATCAATTATTTTGATCCATTGTATTTCATTCATGTGCTATTAATTCTGATTTAGGCTCCAAAAACGTATTGCTTTACAAGGGGATGAGAAATATGCAATAAATCAGGAACCTCAATCATCTCGCCAAGTTCAATTAACAGAGTAAGTAAAATAGACCAGGAGCTGATATTTATAAATTTTTAGTCTTTCATTGAACTTTGTATTTTGTAATAAATTGTGAAAAAGTTATCATACCCAATTGAGCCTATACTTATATATTATGAATTAATTTCAGTTCAACTGAGATGATGGAAGAAAGTGTATTTTCGTCCCACAATACCGACAGGGAGAAATCATTGGAGAACACGGCTACTGCATCTAATGCACCTGTGATAATAGTGCTCTTAAACGCACCTTTACTTTTGTATTTAAAAAAAACGTAAAAGTATATTAATTTAAAGATTAACAGCACCATCACCATGCCATGCTTTTTCAACACAGTAAAACGAACGATGCATGTGCTCGAATATATTAAAGATTAGCACTGATATTAACAGACTGTTAATTTAACAATAAATAACCCTTTTAAGTCCGGTATATTCCGAACTTCTGTCTCTTTTATTATTTAAGTTATTTAGTCGCGGTGGATAAGTTATTTAATATAGCTATCTTGCACAATTTGGCGTAAAAACTATTTTATATGAGTTGAAGTATATTTTCAGCCGTAAAATTTCGGGAAATGTGAATTTAGATAATCAAGAAAACTTTTGAACAAACCTCTAATTAATTAAATGAACAAGTACAAAAGACGCACATTTATAGCCTCCTTCAAACAAGAAACTACAAACAGGTATTCATGAATCTGTGCCTACAAATACCTAGTTATAACTTAGTTTTTATTATTGAAAAGAACCTTAAGAATTGCCTTTTGCTTTCTGCACCATCTCAATAAAATGATAATTTTTATGAAAATTATTTGGGTTTTATAATTTACTTATGTTGAATCTGTAGTAAGTAAGTATTCATGAAAAAAATGCCTACTCCTGTTCTATAATTTGAGTCGATTTTTTGTTCAAGTGTGGATTTTTGACGTCGAGATATTATTATTATATAATTACACGTTACTTCATTTCTACTGCCATCCACGTACACTTTGTTGTGTCGGTTAAGAATAACATAAACCCCTTTTACTATGTCACGTGAATCGTATCATCACGACACCAACATTCTTTTCGACATGTTCCCCTGCTATATTCCAAAGGTATCAAGAAATAAGTTTTGTGGAAATAAAGTTATTGTACTGTTGAAGTATTTGTTTTATTTTTATAACAATATTCACTTAGCGAAACATAATTAACACATATATCAATACGCCGCGCCGATCGTACAACGTAGTACGAGACTGTTTTGGTAGATGGCGCTATATCTACATCTATATCGCTATAATCTATAGTTATCATAGTTGCTAATAGATGGCTTGTTTTACGAGTTCTATTAAAGGTGAGGAAACGGCAGGGGGAAGCCCAAATGCCGTTTCAAGGTTCTCACTTTTTCGTGGGACGCCCTTAAATGTCAATTATCAATTTAAGTAAAACTACTTACATAGAACAGGAGAATAATAACTGATTCTTTAATATCTAATTGATCTATTTAATATGCGCTTTTAAGAATATAAGATGAGGTTTTTTAACTTTCTACCGTTATGTTTCTTATTATTTCTGAGTGTGTATAAGTTTATCTGAAGAAATAATATAAGTTTATACATTATGAATTAACTTCATTAAAGATGTCATAATTGCTTTTGCAGGACATCTTAAGCCGTCGGTCCCGGCTACTATAACAGTAGTAGTAGTTAGTTTGCGCACCCGCTTAGACAGGTAGGCTCGAGCCATAGGTTGACATACATGAGCTATGGCCAATTACACCTATTTTAGTAAACTCAACTTAATTACAAAGTTCCACCCAGTATAGTTCCGCCACGAAAACTCATCGCGCCGGTAGGAAGCGAAGTAAAAGTAACATCCTATATTTTTGTCTTCAAAGAAAACTAGAAACAACAACAAGCCAACTTCGAACATAAAATATTTTATGCAACTTCCACTGCAAAAGTAGCCCTTATTCCGTCGTGATAAGAGTTAGGCTATTTAGCGGTAGTTTGCGGTGCAAAGTGTGCCAAACAATGCAGCGCATCTGTTCCTGATGATAGATTAAACCAAGTGAGGAGTTCTTTGTTTGTTTCGTTGCAAATAACCGCGATACATCGAACGCTACTTAGCACCGAACACTTTGATTCGCAAATGAAAATCGGCAGTCGATTGGGTACACCAGGAATTTATAGGTCGAACTGCCTATTTTAGATAACTAATTTGTATCTTGATTCCGGAGAATTTTACATCTGTAATAAGCAATTAACTTGGTGTAAACTAAATGATTCTTAATTAATTAAATGAACTGCAATAAGTTTTTTGATCTATTTAAACTATATCAGAAGTCAATGGGTTTACTTCTGAGAAATAATTTAGTAATGTACTGATTTATAAAAGGTGTTTTCATCACAGAAAATACTTTCTTTCTCAAATCATGTTTCCTCGCGCCTGGAAAACGAAGGCGATTATCAGTTGGACGCGCATTTTTTTTATATTAGACCTCGGATAACTTTGGACACGGTGCTTCGATTTTGAAAACATACTTATACTCACGGCCATGAATCCCAAAAACGGGAAGCCAGAGCTTTAGAGCTAAAAACTCATCAGTTACATTTGGAATTTGATAAGGGACAAGATGGTAGAAATAAATTATCGTCGATGATGAGTCTCCAACCGCACCCCCCAAAACCAAAAACCACTTAAAAAAGTTCCATACCGTTACGACATCCATAGGTAGATAGGAGTAGTGATATTCTGAGGAGAAAAGTATGCATCTAAATAAGTCTAATTAAATTTGAAAATAAATTCTCACTCCAATAATATCGAAACACTAATTGAGGGCTCCCTCACTAATTGCTAACCTTTAATATGTTAGTTCCATGTGAATTTTAAAACATAAGAGGTAATCGTGAAGTGAATATTATGAAATTATATAATCGAAACTATTATGTTAGAAATTAAGGATGTAATAATAAAAATATTATAGCCATAAAACATAGATATTCCGGCGGATGAAATTTATTTATCAAAACTGAACTCACAAATTTTCTAGTACCTTTCTATGTAAACGTACCCCACTATCACAAAGCATTGTGCATAATGATTCCATTTTAAAACTAGTGAGAACCACTCATGAACTCAAACAAGCAATGAATAAATTACGTAGACTAGGTCAGTGGTTTACTCTCTTCAAGTGCTCACGTGTTGAACTGACTTATACTGCGATTATTTTATGATTGATATGTGCCATGTAGTGTCGGTTTAGAATAGCACTACCCCATTTCTTCCGGTGGGTGTACGTAAGAGGCGACTAACGGTATGGGGCTATTAAGGGATTTTTGGGCGATGCGGTTGGAGACCCATCACCAACAACCTTTATTTTTACTATCTTTTCCCTACTCAAATTTCCAAAAGTGGCTGAGAAATTTCTAATTCCTTAGCTCTGGCTACCCCTTCCTGGGATTTATAGCCGTGAGTATATGTATGTATGTATTTTATGACAAAATCAACTAACATAAACTGACACTTTACAGTTCATGCCTTATAACCCCGATGGGGTTGGAAGAGATACTAATACTTATAAAAACCACGTGACATTGTCACCTTAACTCAATAAAAATCTAGAGAATTCCAGTTTTATCATGTGACGGGACAAGTCTATGACTGCCACTTTGTACAAATATACCGTCACCAGTCTCAGTATAACTCTGCTGTGTGGATTTCACCATTAACACCATTGTTAAGATATAAGGTGAAGAACCCAAATTACTTTAAAAACACCGTGATTTAGGATGCAGTTAGGATTTGGATCTGAGCTTCTTTGTAGCGAAGTTGTAACTCTCCCCACTGAGTTAATAAGTTATCAGTTATCTGCCAATAAAAGTTTCGTTAAAATAGGTTCCACCATTTCGGAGATAAGCCGAAAATAACGAACAAATATTACCAATGAATAAATGTAACGTTACTTACATGAAATGAAACGTCCATTATACATTTTAAAAAAACATGTTAAAACCAAATCCATTGACTATCTAGCTATTTTAAAACCGCATTAATATATACAGTCAGCTATCAATTAATTACAGAAACAATTTTATTACTCAAAACTTACAAACACTTATACATGAAATAATAGTTACAGTAAATGTACCATCAAGAATAAAGGGTTAACGCGACCTCGGTTAACATAATGAAGGTCTTGATATATGATGATGTGATAATTATGTATCGCTGCCCACCCCGCCAGCTAAACAATGTGCATAGTTGTTCCAAGTTTTATACGCGGTCCCCGACCGCTCAGCTCAACGGAACATATTAATAATGGGAAACTGCTATTAAACGTTTTGTCGCTTTTTGCCCGTTTTGAATTTTCACTAACTGCTTTTGTCTATAGATATATGATATATGAATAACAATTTTAAAACTGTATTATGTCTACCGTAGGTATTTGTAAGAGCCGACTAAGGGAATTGGGGCTTTTAAAGTGGTTATCGGGCGATTTGTATTGTTGAATTACATATATACCTATCTATACTCCCCAAAAACTTTGGTAATTGAGTGGAGAGAATATGGCATTCTAAGTATTTTTGGTGATTGGTCTCTAGCCACATCGACCAACACTTCAATAGCCACGTAAACAATAACTTTGACTCTTACGATCTCACCGTCTACTTATGTTAGTGCTATTCAAAGCGGACACTAAACAGCTAGAGTAATATAATTCATTTTGTACTAAGGCAGGTGCTCTTTTACCAATATCAAAATCAGATGCTTCGTTTAAATAAAACTTGGTATCCTGAATACCAAATGACATACTAACGTATTGCATGACAAAATAAACTATTAAGCTACAAGTCGTGTGTATTTGTCAACATTTCTACTGGTAGAAGAGTTTCATATTAAATTATAAGTTGCAAGAAGGCAGGAAACTAGCGGACGGAGTAATGAAATGAAGTGTTCCGGCGCGAGTTGTATCGGGCTGGCTCGAGCCGACTTACCGGATTTGCATGTGACGTACAATGGTGCGGTGACGAACTAACTTGCTTGCTAAGTAACGTACACTCATCTAGGATATGTACGACTGTCGTGTTTGGCGCTTTATACGGATTAATAATGTTTAATAATAGTTTAATATCTGAATTCAGGACTCAAACGTTAACGCTGTATATCACTGAAAGGGTAGCATAGGGTGTAGGTACTAATACTTTTAAACATCACAACACACAATCCTCCTCCTACTAACTGCCTCTTCTGTCTTGCGGCTAAGCGCTTGGTTTCAAGTACGGAGGTCTCGGGTTCGATCCCGGGGGGTGGTATCCTTACAAATTTAATTGACTTGAAACACTTGATTATCCAAAAATGACGTTAGTCTGCCAACCCGCAATTGGCCAGCGTGGTGGACTAAGGCCAATTCGACCCATATAGGGTAGGTTCGAGCCCCTTGGTGGGGACATATATGGGTTGTGAGGAACGCATTATCGTCACCTGATGTTTGGATTACCGAAGTTTTGTTTGGTGGCAGGCCCAATGTCGTTTTGTACAAAATACCGCACAACACTAAACATATCTTAGCCATGTGAATTCCCTCACGATATTTAACCTCACCGTGACAATCCACCACTCATATGACCTAGAAAATGATCGTTGGTTGAGGCCCTAGTTCGAATTTATATATCCCAACTCCCCAAAAATTAATAATATGGCTCAATGGTTTCAAGTTTCGTGTGCATTGTATTTGTGTATATTAATTGTTTATGTTTATTCGATATGTCACATAAAATTTGTTTTGTAATGTATCAATAGGATAAAACTAGATGTAAACGTGAAAATAAAAATATATGGCTGTTTTTAGACAACATTATTATGCAAATAAATCATAGCTTTTGGCAACATATTGTAACGCGCGACGCAGCAATTTTATTAATTTAAGTGAACAGATAATTCATACTATACATAGCAATTTCTACTATTGGTCAAGCCAATATTCCAGTTCATACTAACTGTAAGGCATTTTATTTCAATATAAGACTAAGGGTATGGGGCTTTCTTAAGTGGTTTTTGTGCGATGCGGTTGGAGACCCATCATCAACGATACTTTATTTCTACCATTTTGTCCCCTATCAACTTCCAAATGTGGCTGAGAAGTTTGTAGCTTTAAAGCTCTGGCAACCCCTTTTTGAGATTTATGGCCGTGAGCATATTCATGTATGTTCCAAATATTCTGAATAATACGTTAGTGCACGACAGCGAAGGAATTCTCCGCGATATTCATGTCTCGAACATCCTTAGCTACCTTAGAATTAGTCAGCTTAATGTTAGCACTAACTTCATGCCGGCAGCGCGCACTTGCTAACTAGACGGTTCGCTACACACTTGTAAATACTAAGATTTTGATTGTATTATCTTCCCAATTCATTCTCACAAATATCATGTTCAAAACTTTTAGCATCTACAATATCTTATAAAAGAAAGAAAAGTATTTATTCGTTGCAGCCAATACAGAGCTTATCACAAAAAAATACACGATAAGAAAAACACTAAAAAAATGTAAATTTTATCATGCAAATATAGTTGCTTATTCAGCGTATTGTTAAGATTGTAACCTCCCAAAACTGAGTTTTGCAACGGTCAAATAATATGATATATGAATTAATTGATTCATCAACTTACGTAAATGGAGTGAGGAAAGCAAAATATTGTGGAATAAATTTTCGATAGTAGTGAGTCTCCACCACGTCACTAATTCATCAAACAAATCCCAAGATCACTCGGTTAAGTTGTTCTAATCTGTACTTGACATTATACATAATTGAAAATAAAGATTATACCGGCAGAAATCTTATACATCTATAACACATATTTATCTGTGCAAAAACATTGGTTCATATTCCAAACTTAGCAACTCATATCAAGAGCGCCGAAAACATGAAAGTTTTCAAATCAATTCCAATTACGGAAAACAAATCATATCAACATTGTCTCGCTCTGAAACTCGGTCGTTCGCATCCGTCAAGTGTTAGCGAAGATGGAAGGAAAGTTGGCTCGACTCAGCGATCTCATGATACTCGACTTCAACTATTGAATAAGTGTGAAGTGGCTTATTGGAGCGGCAGGAACGCGGGTTCTGCTGGTATCCGATGTTCACTCCCGTTTGGAATTTCCTCAATACGCGCGGACGAGACAGGAGAAGAAGAAAATTAAATATGTAGTTACTTTGTAGTGATATTGAATGCGCCATTTTGTTGTTTATTTGTGGCATTTAATATATTTAGTATTTTATATATTATATTTGTAAAATATTGACACTTGGTTTGGCGGCTGTCACCGTATGTGTTGTGTAGTGTCAAAATTTAATTATTGTCATTTTGTAAACAATTTCATATTTAATAATTTATGATATAACTCCCGCGAGTTAACATGACACCTGGCTCGATTGACGTTTGTTGAAAGTACTGAGTGCATAAAAGTCAGCTGACCTTTTTTAAATGGGGTACAATTATTTTTTTATTAAATTGCAAATTTATTTTTATATCAGATATTGTTCAGTATGTTGGGTACATTGCCTTCGCAATGGGTGCAAAGCCTTTGGCTGTAGCACTGATTACTTTATACTCTGTATATATTTATTTGTGATTAATAGTTATCAAATTACATCTATCGTAATAACTTATCAAAATACGTATAATAAATAGTATAATTACATGCATATACTCACAGCTATAAATCCCTAGAAGGGGTAGCCAGAGCTAAGGAACTAGAAATTCCTCAGCCACTTTTGGCAAGTTGAGTGGGGGAAAAGATGGTGAAATAAAAGTTGTTGGTGATAGGTCTCCAACCGCATCGCCCAAAAAGCCCCAATACCGTTAGTCGCCTCTTACTTACACCCACCAGCAGAAATGGGGTAGTGTTATTCTAAGCCAACACTACACAGCTAACATAATATACACAGCTAGAATAATTAACTTCTGATAGAAATTAAACAAACATACAATATTAAATAGATTTATTTCAAGATAATTACTCATCAACATCACTCATTTCTTCAATACCTGACATAATAGAAGTGTCACTTTCTTCTCCCTCGCTCGCTTCACTGTCGGAGCTTTCTTCACCCCAAAGTGAAATAATAAACTCCCTTTCTCTTGTTTCCTGCAGTCGATCTTGCAGCAAATATTCTTTTTCAAGTCTCTGTACATGGTTTACCTTCTTTTTCCAGTCAGCAGCAATTATGGAAACAATTGCTTCTTTAGTTAATTTTTCAATGTGTTTCTCCGACTGATCGATATTTTTTTCTGCCACCCTTTGTTTGATCAAATTCCAGATATATTCGATCGGATTAAGATCACAGTGGTAGGGTGGCAGACGTACGACCCCGTGGCCGTGCTCCCTTAGTAATTCGTCTACCACATATTTTTTTTCTGGCTTATTCAATCTTATAATTTGATATAGCTCTGGTTTTGTCATATTTGCAGCATAACTTACATTATTATTTGTTAACCAGCTTTGCATGTCACTCTTCAATGATGACTGGCACGGATTTTTTTCGGATTGCGTTGAGTGGTACGGAGCATTATCAATCACAACTATGCCACTTGGAGGCAAGTTCGGCAACAATTTTTCATGTGTTCATCTGTTCTGATCTCATTTTCTGAATGTTTTTATGTCTTTCAAACAATAAAAATTTAAGAAAAAATATTTACACGATTCTTTTTTTTTTTTTTTCAAAAAAAAAACTGGGCCTTTTGATTTTGACCCATATGTTATTTTAGAACTTAATAGCATTTTTTATTCATTTCGGTTGATAGACAAGGCTACTTATTAATAAATATCAATTTTAAAGAAATTCTAAATATTGTATGTATTATTATCGTTATTGTAGTTTTTGAATGGAATCTTATCAATTCATCAATATCATACTTCAGATATCTCGCTTCAGTGACTCTTCGACTCTTTGTGAACTGAACTAAATGAACTAGTAAACTAAATGAAAGATATACTTCAGTACCCCCAATTAATATATGTCTTTCTTTTCACTGAAGTGACACATTTTGCGCACGTCCAGAGATGCTAACGCTACTGGCGAGAGCGGGGCGCTGCGCGGGATAGCGGGGGGAGGGTTGTTTGTCGAGCCAGGTGTCATGTTAACTCGCGGGAGTTATAAAATAATATTTAAGTGGAATAATAGCTTTATGTGTTGTTTCTCTTTCAGGTAAGTTAATTTGTTGTAATGAGCATGTAAAGTTAATTAGATAGGAATATTTTTAATAAAAGTTTTCAATCTCTTTCAGAGCAACAACAATCTTTTATTTCACTAGAAATAATACGTTATATATTTTATACAGAAACGAATATAATAGTTAAAGGGATAGCCTGAATTTTGAGAGTAAAAATTAAAATTGCATTGGAATTAAATAAGATACTTCACTACACAAGTAATTAAAATTAAAATCATAAGGCTCAAATGCCCAAACTATGAGTAATTTTAAATAAATTATATTTCAGATATGATAAAATATTAGCATTTGATTGTACATTTCATATTTTCCGGAATGTTCAAAATAATAGGGCAAATAAAAAATATTGATAAATGGAAATGAAACTCGTAGGATTTGCCATAATCTTACGAAGTGGCGATCGATACACTCTGCCTATCCCAATGAAAAATAGTGCGAGTATATTAGGGATATATTTCTTGCGGTAAATTTATAAAGGTTGTTAACGGTGAGGGAAAACATCGTGAGGAAACCTACATGGCTGAGTTGTATTATTCCTGTGACAGTGTATTCGTACAAAACGGGTCTAGGCCCGCCACCATCACATGAGTACACTGTCCTAAAAACGTGGGTACTCTGAACACCAGGTGACCTCCACAAGAATTAGTACCTCTGCCTACCCCTTTGGAGATATGTAAACGTTTAAGTAAGAGTTAATTTCTGTTTAAACTGTACAGTTTCACCATAGAAGAGCACTACCCCATTTCTTCTTATTTTAATATCTTCTTCCTATTTGACTTCCAAAAGTAACTAGGGATTTATAATTTTGATGATCATGCTATCTCTCTGTTGCATATATAGCCGCTAGTAAATTATAATATATTATAACACACATCTGGGGTTATTCTTACTATTGGGTCTACATAGGTATACTAAAGTATTACTTAATGTATGACTTGAAAAACTCTCGATATTCCCGAGTCAAATATTTTAAAACTATATTATTTTTATATAAACTATATTTATATTTAAATATAAAATATATAATTTACTTTAAGCTAACAGCAGTTACAGGATTGTTTCTATGATGAAAAAGACTATAGAAAATATAGAACAAACATAAGCCTATCAATAACTATCGCGAACTTCTTGAAAACGAGACTCAAATTGTACAAAGTAATTTGCCTCTGATGAGAGGCTGTGACATATTACTCATATATTTGAAATGTAAGTTTTCATGTTTATTCGTCAATCAAGCAACATCTCCATCATGGTATTATACACCATTTTAAACATAAAATAAAATAATACCTATGGAAGAGACAATACTGTTTACAAAAATCATTTTTACATAAGGGTTGTGAGTTTACCTATTTTTGTCTTGCATACCGATTGCAGGTTTCCTCTAACTCTAAAAGTAAGGATATTTCGGTCGCATTATGTATTGGTAACACTGGTAACACCTATTTCAAGAATTCCAGTATTGATTCCGCGCGAAAAACTTACATTTCCAAAGCTCTAAACTTAAACATATTTGAACCAGTTTCGTAAAGGTTGACATACATACATACATATAATCACGGCTATAAATCCCTTAACGGGGTAGCCAGAAATCCCTGAGCCACTTTTGGAAGTTGATGGGAGAAAAGATGGTAATAATAAATGTTTTTGGTGACGGGCCACATCGCCCAAAAATCACTTAAAAAGCCTCTATACCCTTAGTCGCCTCTTACGATCACCCACGGGTAGAAATGGGGTAGTGTTATTCTAAGCCGACACACACAAGATTGTAAAATAAATGATTTTGGTGATGGGTCTCCAACTGCATCTTCTAAAAATCATTTAAAAGCCCCGATAACCTTAGTCGCCTCTTACGATCACCCATGGGAAGAAATGGGGTGGTGCTATTCTAAGCCGACATTACACAGCTTAAGTAATATTATTGTTTTATTGAACATCCCATAATCCGTGTCATTCTTGAAATAAATGGATGAATCGCATCGTTCCACAGTTGACGGGCTGGGATGGATCCCCATCATTTATTATCAACGTTACGATTTCAAACTGTCACCGATATCGATAGGGATAACCCTAACATTTGTTCAGCTATCTCGACCCGATTGCGCCAGCATTTGTTACCTTTGTGTTCGAATTCTCAGAATTACTAGTATTAGCGATATTGCAAATTGCATTCTGTGTTTAAACATAACACTAGGTTAAATCCGAAATGCAATTTCTAATCAACAAAGCACGTTTATTTGCGATAATCGCTTTTCTGATAACTTAACTATTATTATTCTACAAATACGATAACAAATTGTATTGTCATATTTGTAGTCAATTCTGTTTGTTCCAACATGCCATAAACATCTATTGGTACGATAATATTGGGATATTGGGAGCATACTTTCCACCTTGAACGTGAGAACTATTTGATTAAACATGAATTAGTCAATATAAAGTCACTCGTCACCAGCGGGTGTCTAGAACCTCCGCGGAATTGGAATGTTCGATTGCAAACTGTCAAAGGTATTCAAATGAGGAACTACTCATTACCTCCGACGTTTATTAACCAACCGAAGATGTTTCGATATTCAATATATTGAAGGTGATTGCCGTGTAGTGCCGGTTAGAATGTCGCTACCCCTTTCTACCCACGGGTGTCGTAAGAGGCGACTAAGGCCATTGGGGATTTTTATTGGATGTTTGGGCGATGCGGTTGGAGACCCATCATCAAAAACCTTTATTTTACCGCCTTTTCCCCGCTCAACTTCCAAAAGTGACTGAGGAATTTATAATTCCTTGGCTCTGGCTACCCCTTCTAGGGAATCATAGCCGTGAATATATGTTTGTATGTATGTATGAAGGTAATAATATATCTTAAAAAATTAAATATTCAAATCATTTATTTCTTAGATAATAACCAAAAAGCTCTGGCTACACCGTTAAGGGATTTATAGCCGTGAGTATATGTATGTATGTATGTTCGGTTAAGCAGCATCGCTTTTTTTCTTTTACTGGTGACTTAAGATAGGTTAAGGTGCTTTAACTTTTATTGAGAAAAATGATAGCATTATCACGTCTGTTTGCGACGCTACTAAGGTTACATTGGGCTTCTTAGGTGATGGTAAGGTAAGGCATTTAGATATTTATCTGTTCATAAAATGATACTAATTATAATTTTAAAAACATTGTCATGATAGTCCAGTGGATAGAACACCCGCCCGAAAAACAGAAGGGCGTGAGTTCCAATCCTGGGACGGGCCTACACCAATTTGTCTTTTCTAAAGTCATATGTGTGGTTAATTTATCATGGTTGCTAACGGTGAGGGAAAACATCGTGAGGAAACCCACATGGCTGAGTTGTACTTAGTCATGTGACAGTGTATTCGTACAAAACGGCGATAGGCCTGCCCCCTATCACGTGAGTACACTGTCTAAGCAAAACGTGGGTACCTTCTCTGGAAACTAGATGGCGCTTGCCATGTGAGTTCAGGAGTATTGGTACCTCTGCCAACCCCTTCGAGGATAAACGGCGTGAACGTTTATGTTATGTTATGTTATTGTCAATACACATTTAAGGATAATGTTACTTCTAGTAACAATTGACCTTAACCTTGACCTAAGACCTTAAGCATGTTGCGTATTATGTAATGTTTCATGTCTGTAATGTGATGCAAATAAATAAATAAATAAAATGGCTCATTCGCATTTTACAATTTCTTGTAATTTCATATAAGATTGAAATATTTAACGTTAATTATTCAATATCGTATTGTTTTACTTGTTCAAACAACTAATATTGAAACTTTATAGAGGTCTTCCTTTCCAATTGCCATTGAAATACTCGACGCGTCGCGGCGGTTGACATGTTCAAGTGAAGGGTGAGATGCTTCTAATTTGGTTGGTAACAGCCATTGCAATTTGTAATTTACATTTGCTAGAAACTCTGGAAGGAGATGTATCTTATATCATCTTATATCAATACAACCGGAGTATTTCACTATGTCACATACTTGTCAAGAGCAGACGTCGAAAAAAAAAGGCGCAGGTATGTTAAGATTGATGAATGTAAATGAAGTTCTACAGTTTTGCCAGGATTGTACTAAAGGGCGATTGATAGTCTCTGTCTCCCCCTATCGGGAGTTATCATGCGTAGCTAATTTTATTTATGGTTGTCGTTATTCTCAAGATTTTTATTTCTTCCGGTAGGTGTACGTAAGAGGTGACTAACGGTATTGGAGCTTTTAAGGGATTTTTGGGCGATGAGGTTGGAGACTCATCACCTTTATTTTACCATCTTTTCTACACTTAAGTTTCCAAAAGTGGCTGAGGAATTACTAATTCCTTAGCTCTGGCTATCCCATGGATTTATAGCCGTGAGTATATGTATGTATATTTCATATCAATTAGAAAAAATAGGATTGTAAACAAAAAAATGTCAATGACGTTTTAATATTTTATTGTTGTTACCAATATAATCGACGGGGACGTAAATATCGAATACGTTACTAATAGTAAGCAGATTTACGATCCAATTTAATCGTATACTTGTAAAACAGACTTTCTGATTATACTTCTTTAGTTTTTGACGTTAAAATAAATAATCAGAATATTGACGAGGTGAATTACACAGATTCAAACAATGTTTGCTTCCAATAATCTTGTACTGAATGGCCAAAAAGCCAAATGCATTAGCTCACTAGCTGGCAGGCTAAGTAGTGCTGCACATGCATATTTCACATAGTGGCACATACCACTAGGAAAATAAGACATTTGACAGATGTACAGACAGCTCGATTAGTTTGTTACAGCTTTTCTCATAGCGTAATGTCATACGGTATTTTACTCTGGGGCAGATCAGCTGATGGTAAAAGGTTCGCGAACATAGTGGATACCCACCATAAAAGATATCAGAAAAAAATATTCTGTAATATGAACGAAGATATCAGTATATGTAAAAAAACCAAAAAAAAGTTCGTAAGAGCATATCTATCTTCTTGAAGTAGATCAGAATATAGATGACAGCCAATATTAATGCCACACGGACCACATTATTTAAATACCTGACTTATCTTTAATAACGAAATGTTTTGTATGTATAAATTAAATGTGTCAACCTGTGCGAAGCCGGGACGGGCCACTAGTCAATTTACAAAAGATATAGCTAAAAAACCAGAGCTGGCGCAAATTAAACTTAACTCTAATAATAGTAACAATTTACATACTCTTAAAGGACTTAAAACATAATAAAATTGTTTTGTGTATCAACATACATAATATTTTTGTTAAATATACAATAGTTTACAGTGTTATACATTTTATTCACTGCGATTTTGATGTATTGGATCTTCTTACATCGATTCATCAATCGGTAATCGATTATTTCGTCATTCTTTCATTACTATTTTAATGTCATACCCATCCCAAATTTTTGCATTGGAAAAAATATTAAATAACCTATTTTTTTTTCATTTAATCGTGTTTCGTAAGTTTTATCTCCAATTAATACTTAATTTTTAGCTCGATGAGTCGACGACTGTGTTTTATAATTGACGGATGTGACATTCTAGTGTCATGGAAGTATTTTCTTGATGAAATATACGATTTTATTCCCGGCAATGGTTTGTTTACAATCTCATTTTTTCTAATAGATATAAAATATATGTATGTTATTCTCAAGACATTTAAATGTCTTGAGAATAACTGAAAAAAAACTTAGCTTATTTGAAAATAATATTAGGTCTAGCATCAGCCCCCCAATGAGAAGCAGTGAATCATTAGAGAATTGTCTTTCTTTCATCAATTGGCTGAAAACAGAATTTAACAAAATCTTTAAAACTAAGGTAATACTGTGTAATACAAAATGCTCTTTTGCTGAATGGGCCACCACTGGAATTAGAATAAGTAGAGATCACCTATATAACATTTATAGAGAAAAGTCCTATAACTTCAACCAAGATTTTACGAGTATTATTTATGTCAGAAATTATTCAAAAATTTTCAAAAAAGTTTGTGGTGAAGCTAAATCTAGATGCATAAAACATAAAATTAAGAATTCTTCTAACAAATAAAATTCGAATGCCAAACCGAAGATAGATCTTAACGTTAACTGTATCTGACTTTAAAAAGTAGAAGTGATCGATAATACGAGTATTTTTGTTCATGAAAACCTCATGTGGGGATCATTACTAATAAAAAAAGGAAAGAAAAATTTGGACATCGGCGGGGATCGAGCCCGCGACCTCGGGTATACGCCCCCGTCGCTCTACCAATTGAGCTACAGTGTCAATGGGTTCCAGTGCGAAACTCTTCTATCCTTTGTTTCTTCTGCACTTTTTCTTTCCTTTATTTATTAGTAATAATCCACACACCCACACTCCCACATGATGATTCTATCTGAAAAGGTGGACAAGTGGCTTTCCAAAATGTAAAAAAATCGGAGGCAGGGAAACACCACTTAAATGTATAAAAAAGAAAGGATAGAAGAATTTCGCACTGGAAGCCATTGACACTGTAGCTCAATTGGCAGAGCGACGGGAGCGTATACCCGACGTCACGAGTTCGATCCCCGCCGGTGTCGAAATTTATTAGTAAAAGTGATCGACCTCAACAATTTTTTCTATACAAAGATACTAAATTCATAAATTTAGTAACTAAAGGTTTAAAAAACGTCTAACGTTTTGAGCATAATTGTGCTTCAGTGACAATTTACCTTACCTATACTCATCATGACAATAGTCCCATAAGAAAATAAAACTACGTAATTTACTATTCCTAAGACACTTGCAAGTTCGGAGGCACCTCCTTGTCCTTTATCTTATGTTGTTAGTTAGTGACATAGACCTTTTTTGAGTAAAGAATAATTTTGCATTAAACAGGAACCTATTTAAATACGAATTCAGCCTTTTAAAGATGAAGGGCTCGTGTGAAAAGATTAATGAATATTTGTGAACCACGAAGATGGTATCAAAAAACGGTATTACATATTTCGATACATGTATGTTCTTAAAAAATAAAATAGAATAATAAATACAAATAGAAATAGAAATGATGCCATTACAAGTCTATCACTTTAACTTGTATCTACGCTGAATAAAAAGGAAATAATCTTGTCATGGCAGTACATCCCTAAAAGGGGTATCAAAAACTTCAGAATAAGAAATTTCTGAGCCGCTTTAGTAAGGTGATATCATGACATCAGTGACAAAATCACTTAAATAGTCCCACCCCTTAGTCGCCTCTCACGAATGCCCACGGGTACTAATTGCACTATTAAAAGTAAAGTAAAAAAAGTAAAAGACATTTATTATTCTAATACGGCACTACACAATTTTATAACATTAATATTTGTATAAACATTTTGATTTTGGTTGGTTTAAAAGTGTCCTATTTGTTATCTAAAACAGATGAAAACACATTTGAAGTAAACATCAAGACAAAAACTGTAACTCACAAACTCGCAAAAGAAAATAATAAATTCTCGATTCAAAATCTAATCGAGACAATAAAGTTGTCTCAAAGAACCCGTCTGTTTATTTCTGCGTCATTTGTTCTCGTCTCGTTCGTACAGCCACAAATAATCGAGTCGATATCGGCACGAGATATTTTTTATATATTCGAAATCGGAGACGCCATTACCGCGTATCTCGTCGCGAGCGAAAGTTATTGTTTCCTCAGATGACGCGCTATAAAAATGAACGGTCGACTTTCATCCCGATCTTTTATTGGCGGCCGTTTGAGCTCACATTCCCGACTTTCAGTGATTCTCGGATATTACTGTTTTGTTTCAAATGAATGACTCGGGACGTGTTCCGCAGCAGACCTATTCTGACACATTTTAACGTGTACAAATTGTAAGCGATTACTTTAAATACCGTACAAACTTGTGCATCTTAATTACTTACTTCGTTTGGAGTTGTTGCAGATGAGTAATATTAGAATCACTCGTGCAGACGCGCGCTATACAATTCATTAATTGCATACAAAAACTTTGTATATATAACCGTTTCAAGCTCAGTTCTTTAACGCGTCCACAAATACTCTAAAACCTATTTTGTAAATCTAAACTCAACCCAGTATGTAAAGCATAAATATAATGAATACTTAAATAATATTTTTGTTATGTATAATAAGTATCTAAAATCGATTTCACAAGAAATCTATATGTATAAAGTAATTATAAAATTTTCTTTACTAAGCAAATGTTCGAGAACATAATGTTAGTTAGTTGTGATTTGTTTTCACCGGCAAAGGTGGAGAGTATCGATCGCCACTTAGCTCGGAACTGAAAATCTATTTTGTTTTGTTTACACTCATCACCATCAATCTTCTCAAGCAAGAGCGTATGTTCTTTTCACCTCACTGTTACAGAGTTCAATATGTTATGTATGGAAAATGTTTACAATTTGTATAAAATTGTAACAAAGCACAAACAATTTGGATACTATATGGATTATGCATGCAAGCTATTTCACCAAAATGTTGATAAGTTGTAAAAAATTTCTCACACTGTTATTGTACTGATTTTGTGGTATCGTTTTAAATTAAACATAACAACGAAACATAAAATCTAATCCATACATGTAGTAGCGCGAACTTTCTCAGCACTTTTCCTCTCATGTTTTTGACAGTACGTGTCATTAATCTCCCAGTCCATAGAAATAATAAGCGAGACATCCCCTTCTGATAAATGACGGGGTTTTCATTAATCCATCAGTACTGCGGCGGTTTTAAACGACGAGTGTTACAGCTCATCAGCTTCCGAGGGATCGATGTGTTCGAATGCATTCGGGCAAACTGGGAAAACCTGGTTTTGAAAGCAAATAACGTTAGCGAACTGTTTTGCAGTATTGTAAGCAGTAATAGTTTAAAATATTTCGCTTCTATATTTCGTTGTGGGCATGGGACGTGACGACTTTGGGTACTAAGCGCATCCTTAAATATAGTTTATCATATTTTACATATTAACTTTATCGAGTGGTTAAAGGATAGTTGATATTGAAGCTTTGACAACCCCATTGGGGATAATAGTCATAAGTTTTAGCGAGATATTTTTGTTTTATTTTTCTATAGAATAGGTCGATAAGATAAGCCGTAATGTTATTCTTTTTAACAGTGTTGGATAAAATTTATTTGTTTTTGATTGATAAATTGTTGAATGTATTTGTGAATACGATCTATAAAATCATAAGTTCAAAGGATTACTTTGTTGTTGGAGAAGATATTCTTAGTTATTAAGTTGTGCAAACAAAGAAATGTTTTACTATCAACAATATCAATATCGGTACTCATACACAAACACACAAGTGGTAACCATAGCAAGCAGGCGGCTACAAAGAAAGTGAAGTGTCATCGAAACCCAAGATTGTTATTTATTTCGGTAGAACTGGATAGCCTACCCAGTCCCGTATTCAATTTGATTATATTTTCCTCGGTACTATATGAATAATAATACTCGGCAACAAAACCCCCGAAATAATAATAATGCTGTGTAGTGCCGGCTTAGATCTTTATAAGGAATAGCACTACCCCATTTATTCCGGTGGGTGTACGTAAGTGGCGACTAACGGTATTGGGGCTTTTAGGGATTTTTGGGCGATGCGGTTGAAGACCCATCACCAACAACCTTTATTTTTACCATCTTTTCCCCACTCACATTTCCAAAAGTGGCTGAGGAATTTCGGAGGAATCAATCAATTTTTGAGGAAGGAAGTGGCTATGAATTTGATATTATGATATTTATTGATATACACATCGCAACATTTTGCTCGATGAGTTATAAATACACGAAGCTGGTTTGCCACCGCTATATTTGGAAAAGTTAATTTGGTTTGACTTGTGCTGGAACAAAATTTCTTGTGTTTTTATTATGATAGATAGATAAAACTTTATATTTGTTGTGATAACAATTCAAACATATACAAAAATAAAATAAAACAAAATAGCAGTGTAAAAATGTTCAATGTATGTGCGCTATTGTAACAAAAACTAGGCCATAACTCAGCGTTTTTAAATGTTGTATAGGAAACAATGTCTAAAAAGAGATATACTTATGACTTCATTTAATTATTAAAACAGAAAACGCAAATATAAAATTATCTTTATTGAAATAAATGAAAAATGGTTCAAGTTTTTTTATTTATATATTTGTTCATAAAAGCTCTTAACGCGGCGCGCTGATAAGTAGGCTGACAATAAGGCTCATTGTCTCTTTGCTTGTCAATAATTATCTTTATGGACGATTGAACTATACAACTGTGTATCTTACGCAGTACTTAGGTACGATAACAACTGATTATAGATTTTCCACGTTATTTTGTTAATTATTGTCTTGTTTCATGCTCCTACGAATTGTAAAATTAGATAAAGTAAAGAAATCATCCACTGAATTTGATGATACGTTGAACATTTTAGTAACAACGCTAGCTTTAAGATGCTTTGTATTGGTTCATCCTTACAGGGTGTCACATTTACGAGTAATCAACTCGTTACCTACCTAATCCCACCACGTGACTTGCAGTAAATACATTTAAATGATGTAGCACAAACTAAGATGAACAAGGTGTACAAAATAAACTTTTACAATAATGAAATACTTTTAGTTGGGCAAGGACGAAATTCCCTGTTGTTAATATTGTCATTAAATTAAATATTTTTTTCCTTTTTTACACTTTGAAAATTATCATAAGTGACATTTTATGGCTTAATATTAAGTTTTATTTTTCTTTCGTCCTGATACCCAAATACTTCCAAAGCGTATTTACTTTCTTGTACTCAATCCCTTTATTTCCCATTTATCTTTTCGCAAAGTTTTATATTTCGCACCTGTCCAGCTAGTATGAGCGGTGTTCAAACTAGTTACCGCGTGGGATAAAGCAGCCATCTCATACGCACCCACTTAGTATCGGTTGGTAAAGATGAGGGTTCGAATCCCAGGTTAGGCCCACACTAAGATGTCAGATATATACATACATACATATACTCACGGCTATAAATCCCTTGAAGGGGTAGCCAGAGCTAGGAAGTAGAAGTTCCTTAGCCATCGTCCGAAAATCCCTAAGCCCTAATATCGTTAGTTGCCTCTTACGAACACCCACCGGCAGAAATGGGTTAGTGTTATTCTAAGCTGACACTACACAAAAATGAATATAAGTGTTAATTTTAATTATATGTTTCTAGTTAAAATGTGATAGCAGTTAAAATACATTAAGAAAGTAAAATACATCTAAATCTTTATATTACTTAACATAATTATTTTAGCTGTGTAGTGTCGGCTTAGAATAGCACTACCCCGTTTCCTCCGATGGGTTTACGTAAGAGGCGACTGACGGTATTGGGGCTTTTGAGGGATTTTCGGGCGATGCGGTTGGAGACTCATCACCAGCAACCTTTATTTTACCAGCTTTTTCTTATTTGACTTTCCAAAAGTGGCTGAGGAACTTCTAATTTCTTAGCTCTGGCTACCCCTTCTAGGGATTTATAGCCGTGAGTATATGAATGTATGTATAAATATTTTATTTTACTCGTTAAAAAGCTTTTATTCAAATCGGATCACTTAAGCACTACAGTGTGCGTGTTATCATCGAAATATTGCGGCGTCGCTCGTCTCGGGGGAAATTAAAACCGGCGCAGTCGCGATTGGCTACTTATCGAAATGATCCGCCGCCGGCTAATTGAAACGAAACCGAACGATGTTAAGAGTTTCTCAAATATAATTTTGAGACATCCATCTATAGAGGACGTATTTGGGTTTGCATGACAAAATTAGAACGTACTACAAAAAACTGGAATGGAAAACTAAGCAACCTTTATAGAAGTGTAAGCATACTGATGTATATATGAATTAGCGGCAAGTCTTTTCTGGAATGTCAGAAGTTTAGGCGTCATTGTTGATTCTGGTTATTTCTTACAATTCAAGGTTGTTTAAATCGTATCTTTCAATAATGTTTTGCCATCAATTCAGCATTAAAAGGGTTCACAAATTTGTTCACATGGTTAAACAAAAAGTCGGTTTATTTTATGGTTTTCTAGATTTGTAAGCATTTTTTTTATTTAAATGTTTTAATTTTATATACATTATAATATTAATTAATTACATACATACCGAGAGCTAGAATCTTCTCAGCCACATTTGTAAATTAATAGGGGACGGGATGGTAGAAATTAAGTATCCGAGGCCGATCCACTAGTATTAAATATTCATTACATTATTGTATGTGTACTTTCTTTATAAACACAGTCTCAATATCAATTAGTTTGAGAATCGAAAATATTTAAAGATTTTAAGCAAAATGGATGAAGAAACCAATCCCCAAACAGTTACAAAGGCAAAAATCGCTTTTCCCAAGAACTTTGAGTGTTTCATACTATTTTGTGTTACCTACGTTAAGACGTGTGTAAGAACCTTTTAATCCGAACGTGGGTGTGTGTGTTTGTGCCGCTAAATATAACGTCCCTAGCTTGGTCGATTGTCGACGGACACGTGGTGAGAAAATTATTCATCGTTTGCTGCCAATATCCACTCGCACTGTGGAAAAGCTTGCTCCTGCTGGTTAGTAATTGCTTATTGGTATTTGGGCGGGCGAACTGCGGATCCGTATAATCTCGGCGGAACAGAGTGTCACCATCGGCCTGATTGGCCAGGTCATTGTTATACATCTTTTTGATAAAAATTGCCTGGATTTTATCAAATAACATCTCGGCTATTTCATACATTGTAGTTAAAAATTAAAAATATACCTTATTTGATTAATAAAATAAAAGGTAAGTAAACAGTATACACATGCAAAATAGGACCAGTTGAGTAGAAAGTTATGTTTTGTAAGACGTAACATGACTTATTAGTTTGTTGTTAACATGTAGTTGTTTTGCGTAACTAATGTTCCCGATACGATCTAAGCCGATACATACGGGTAAAGTATACGTACACGGATACTAGCGTAGCGATGTTAGCCTTCCAACAAACACGTCTCATCAATCATCATTATCGCGCGCCATTAATTATAATTACTGTGTTATTTCAAATGATTACCGAGAGGAATTACTCCAGCGAGTATTGGCTAGTAATAATTTACACATTTCCAATCACCCCTAAATTACAGATAATTGTGATCTCAATGACATTCATAAAAGTATCTGTACCAGCCAACAATAATGACGACCGCCGTGGCTGAGTGGATAGGTGACCAGCTTCTCAGTCCGGAGGTTGCGGGTTCGGTCGTTGCAATTTATGTGATGAGCATATTTAAATGTTTCTTACTCTTTTGTGTTATTTATGTGTATTATTATATAATATTTACAGTTGTGTTACTATCCCATAATACAAGTCTGAATTAGTTTGGGGCCAGCTTGATCTGTGTATAATATGTCCGCATATATATAATATGAAAACTTCGGAGATAGGTTTTTAAGCTAATGCATCATCATGTCAGTGAATGTATAAAACTCAAACAATAATTCCGTAGTTAGACAACAAGTACGTAGCATTTCGTAGCAGTCCGTAGCTCGTAGCAGTTGTTTGTTTCGTAGCAAAACTAAGAGCAAATGAAAGCTCGTGGAGCGTGTGACGACTGCAAATAGACAATTGGTATTTACATAAATTTCTCTGTTGAGATGTTTTTGTTATTCACTGTCTGCAACTTGCTGCGAGATATTTGAATAAAGATGAACGGTCCGTCTCACTGGGAGACTTGTCTGTTTTGTATCACTAGATTTACAAATGTATTTCTTGTAAGAAATTCCAATGTAATTATGTTGTTTATATTAAAAACAGCTTGCCGTGTAAAAACTGTTTATAAAACCACTCCTTGTGGGTATCGTATGAGATTTTAAAAGGTCAAGGTGATTATGAAGTGATTGAAAAATTAAAATTAATTATGCTGTAACTGACACGGCAAGCTGTATTTCAGTATTTAATGTATATATATGCTTATGTTATGTGTCAAAACACAATTGATTTTATACTTATCTGTTACAATAATGAATGCATGTGTACGTCTTAGGACGTTAAACTAGTTTCCAAGAACATAACTAATGTTTACATATTTTGCTTTGCCTTGACTTTTACGACTCTATATTGATTTTTTACTATAAGTTACAAATGCTTTAAAAAATAATCTTATATGAGTGATTAAAGAACTCTTTTATTCCTGATACAAAAAGGCAGGCGTCCGAAGTATGAAGAATAAAAGAGCATGTATGAAAAGATTGATGGATGTAGACGAAGCAAGAGAGGTTTGCCAGGATCGTACGAAGTGGCGATCGATAGTCTCTGCCTACCCCAATGGGAATTAACGGCGTGAGTATATGTATGTATGTACATAAAATAATCATATATTTTATGACATAATTATTATATACTATACCTAAACAGGAGAAAACGATAAATATGTTATTTTAAATAATAATTTATAAAAACAGCCAGACTTTAGAATTAAAGGTCTGGAAAGGCCAAAATAGGTATCCCAAAATTTTGATATGTAAAACAAGAGATGATGCCGAGGTCGAAACAAATAATGTATGTTAGTACCAAGACCACCTTGATTCAATAAACCAAGATGGCATATAATGGCTGAGTAAATACCTTAACCATTCTTGTGCTTCTAATTTTTACATTTCATATCCTTTTTAAGTTATTAAAGTATCAACGAAGATTAATAAATAATGACAATTATGTTAGCATTAAAATCTATACTTATAATAAATCTGTAGAGAGGTCAATTCTGTACATGAAATATATTTTCAAAATAACAATCAGGTGATGATTAGGGATCGATACTGATGCCAAAAATGCAATCAGTAAAATTTTTGTCTGTCTGTCTGTCTGTCTGTCTGTCTGTCTGTCTGTCTGTCTGTCTGTCTGTCTGTCTGTCGGTTTGTATGTTCCTTATGGAAACAAAAACTACTCGACGGATTCTTACGAAACTTGGTACAATTATTCTTCATACTCCTGCGCAGGTTTTTGTATACTTTCCAGCAGAGCAGTAAAGGGGAATTTTGGGAAATTTTGGGGAAACGGGAGAAGTAACTCCATTTTTTAAGCTTCCGTCGCGTGTGCAGCCTTAATGGTTAAACTTACATAGAAATCATGTATGACGGAAAAATTTTGCATAAAATTATCTAAAAAAAAATTTTTCACAGTTTACGTCTATCTTTTACGGTTGACTCACAATAACACGTGTAATTCCTGATAGCTTAGCAGTTCTGAACATTCTGATTATATTTGTTTACTCTTACGTTTGTAAACCTCTCACTCATCCTTAATTTAAAAAAAGTTACATTATTACCTATTCAATAAAAAAAGAATCATAGAAATCGGTAGACAAACACCGAAATTATACATAAAATAAGCCAGCGCGCCCGTGACCAAAACCAAATCTTTACTAATTTATATATAACATACTAGATGGCGCCAGTAGTTGCATCCTACATCACGTAATGATTTATTTTTCAGATTGTTATAAATACTTCATATCGTTTTATTCCAAAATTTGCTATTTAATGCAAATACTGAACCGTTCATTAAAGCGCATTTAAAATCACCAAACTACACTGTTTAGGGAGTGCTATAAATTAAATAAATTGAAAATATTGCGCTGAATTTCACAATGCTTAAGCAAGGACTGAAAAAAGAAACCTCAGATATTTAAAAAAACAACGCTACCCGTGCGAAGCTGGGACGATCCACTAGTCCTAAATATAAACTTCTGGCAAAACACAGTCTGCTTACTTACGAGTATGTCAAGGACACATAAGAACAAATTAATATTAGAAATGTCTTTTTTGGCGTACCCTATAATAAATAAAACTCTATTACTAACATATTGTTTAGTTGAAAAGTTACTTCCTGCTATTAACATACGAGTACATACATATATACATACATCCATCCTGACGTCCCTCAGCAGGGACAAAGGGCCTTGAGCAGATTTCTCAACATACGAGTACATACTGAAATATTAACTACAGCCCATTTAGATCTAATGTATTCATAGAGAGTCAGCCGCGTTCCACCGCACAATACTAACAGAAATACGTCAATTTATACATATAAACATAAACATAAACGTCGCCACGCCGAATATCCCCGAAGGGGTTGGCAGAGGTACTAATACTTCTGAACATCACGTGACTTTGTCACCTGGTGTTCAGAGTACCCACGTTTTGCATGGACAATGTACTCATGTGATAGGGGGCAGGCGTATCGCGGTTTCGTACGAATACACTGTCACATGACTAAGTACAACTCAGCCATGTGGGTTTCCTCACGATGTTTTCCCTCACCGTTAACCCTAGAAAGATAATCATATTTTGATGTGCGGGAAAGATAATCTTACGCCTCTGGAGCGCACGATATAGTGACCCCCCTAGTGGTCGTAAATGCTTTGCTTATTATAATTATTTCTTTTAATCGTCACTTCCATGCTTTATTGAAAAAATAAAAGGCAATTTTTTTTTATTATTCTAGAAAAAAAACTAAAAACTCTAAACCTCTTAGAAAATTAACAAAAAAAATCAGACTTCTTTTTAAGTACGCTATAATTATTTTTAATCGTTTATAACAATCACAAAACTTTTGTTTTTTTATAGGAACATAATTACTTATAAAAATAAAAGACATTGGCACAATATTTACCACATTATATGCAGTAGATGCAGATATCTTTTTTGTGCTCTCCACAGACACACTTCTTGCCAAGAGCGCAAGTAATTTTTGACATCAGCTTTTTTGTCGAGGTGCAAATGTCACAATATCGCCTTTTCTTGGGCACTGGTTCATTTTGGACATCCTCAGGAACTCCTTCAGTAGAAATTGGCAATGCACTCTGTATAGCGGTCCGGGCTGAACGTTTCAGGGTCGGTTTGCCCAATCGACTTCTTATCCAGGGTTCTGTGAGTTGACTACTCAACATTTTCATATATTGCCTACGGTTCAAGGTCTTCTCGTTCTTGACTGACTTATTATTATTATAAAAATATAAGTAAAAACAACATAAAGTTACAAAATAAACAATAAATCGTACATCACATAAAGTGTTAAAAGTTACACAAAAGATAATCTTGCGCTTCGCGAGCGCATCGGCCTCTAAAAACAGCGAAACTAAAGTACTTACCGACTCCGCACTTCCGTCCCTCTGTCCAACTCGGTGGTGTATGAGATTACAAGAAAGAATGGGTTCGGGCGCGCGACCGTTGAAAAGAGACGACGATATTTAGGTTTAGCGTGCGCCTCAGAGGCGCAGATTATCTTTCTAGGGTTAACAACCATGATAAATTAACCACACATACTCGTATGTCTTTAGAAAAGACAAATTGGTGTAGGCCTGACCCAGAATTTGAACACTAGTCGTTTGCACGATAACTGAGTGTTCTACCCACTGGGCTATCACGGTCGAAGATATCTGACCGCAATATATTACATATTTTTATATTATTTAGGGCGCATTAGTAAGTTTTTTAGGGTTTTTTCTGTGGCAGGATTATATCATAGCTCGTGTGAATTAGAACTGTCTATTTTAAAGGCTAAGATAATTATATAACTTCGATTCGTGTTATGTGATACTATAAAATATCAAAACTAAAGAGAATACTCATTTAAAAGTAAATGGTCTATACTTAGTTATAAACCCGTGTAATGATGCTTAATTTTGCCGCTACCACTTCTTTGCCAAAGATATTAATTACTTTTTTGTAACTTTACTTAAGAATTCTATTATTTGTGGAGAACATTAATTACTTTCCATTTCAAAATTTTTCAGTTAAAATGTTCTTTACCACTACATTTACCTATAAATGTTTAAGACTGTAAATCAGAAATGGGTAAACAGTCTTTATTTACGAATAAGTTAAGAAAGGTAAAATATATGAATAGGAAATTATAAAAAAATCCTTTTCGAAATTTTGCTTTCCTTTATTTATTCTTTATTTATTAGTAATAATCCCCACATGAGGTTTTCATGAACAAAAAGATTTAAAATAGGAAATTATAGTTGTCTCAACACCAATAACTCAATCAAATCCCTTAGTTACTTTTTCTTTACCCACAATAAAGGTAAACAAGGTAGGGCTATTCTGCTGATACGTCAGGCTCTCATATTCCAATTTAAGACGCTCTAAATGATTTATTTTAAATTAAAGTCATGAGCTTCTTAGTTCCACTAGTGTATTTTTTCGTAATTTAACTTTGAGCAGAGTATTTCCAAAGTGCATTACCAAGAGCTCGTTGTTGGCTCGCCGTCTCCTCCTGTCTGCTAGATTAGGATTGATGGACAGATCCATACTGCGGTCTAATAATAGATATCTTAGAAGCTAGCGAGCTGTTACCCGACTACAATTGCACAACAATTACTGTACGTATTCAGTTACATACAACACGGCTCCTGTAATTGCCGCTGCCCCCCGCACCCCGCACCCCCCACAGAGAGGGGTGCAAGAGGGGAGGAGAAGCTGTAGTTGTAAATCACTCAACTCCATACATTTTAGAGGATTTTTAGCAAACCTCTGACGTAATCGTTCCGCCATAAGACGTCGCGCTCAAATTAAATTAATGGAGGCGCGCGATTTCAGAAAGATGGGTATTAAAATGTTTTGAAATGTTTTTGAGGAAAACATTTTTAATATAATATTATTGTATTGAATAAAGTGAAGATGGATTTGCAGATAATGCTATTCATAGTACAATACGGTATTAAAGAGAAATGAGCGCAGTTTACGGTGTAAAAAATAATGTTATTATTGTTTTCATAAATTTTCTGTTAATTTGGGGTATAAATATTTGTGTTACCACGCAGCTTACCAAAGATCCCAATGATTTAGATCCCTATTAATTTTAAAACTAGGCACCTTAGTAATGCTGTCGTATCATGGCCATTATTTTTACATATTCACAGTATCCTGTGTAGTGCTTAGAATAGCACTATCCCATTTATTCCCGTGGGTGTTCGAAAGAGGCGGCTAAGTGTACTGGAGGCTTATTAAGTGAGTTTTTGGTGCCTCACTGCATTAGAAACGATATTTTGCCCTCTAGGATATCAAGGTTGTTTTTGTGTTATGTATGTTGTAAAATGTATATCCAAATACACTGAAAACAAAGGTGCTTCATTCTTACAAATAGAAACGCAGTTCTCTTTTCCCAAGTTCGCTATTTCGTAATAGGATTATATCAATGTTATAAAACGCTGCGTAGAACATTTCAAAGTCCGGTCCCGGAGGAGGTGCCGTCAGCTGTTTCAACACTCGGTCTAACTTAATACCGGACAAACCGGGCAAACCGGACAAAACCGATTATAACCGGAAAATTCTAGAAATGGTCAGATCCCATGCAGCAGAGCAACAGATGTTATTTTCATTTTGGTACGCTCAGCAATATCAACTTGCAGATTTCATTGCTTTTGGTTTTTTATTTCCTATTTTTCTAGCATTTAAACTATTTTGCAAGCATTTAAACTATTTTGTATATAAAATGTATATACAATTTGTATGTAAAAGAAATATATAAAAAAGGCAAGTGATCTTTTATATTTTAAATACTAGAGACTGCTTTTTATTTCATGAAAACAACGCTAAGGTTTCAATGAAGTTCTTGTTTGTTTTAAAATAATTCATTTTTCGCCGACTTTCATTTTTCATATGAAATCTCGATAAGCTATATTATAATGGACTTCCTTCCCCAACTCTTTAACAAATTGCACGTCTAATGCATCATTCATCTTTTTGCTCTTGTTTTATATGTTTTAAGTATGGCGCCCGTTGGCCAAAAAATAAAGGAGTGTGTAGATCAATGGACAGTATAAGAATCTGTAATCAAAGCTCGAAAGTGTTTGACTTTCGTTGGTCTGACTCGACCTACCGTCTATAGGAAACTAACGTCATGGGATTATTTATGTAACAAACATTTTGATAAACATCATCATTATCATTCAACAACAGCCTTACACCGCGGTTCAATCAATATAAACACTCCAAAACAAACCTCATTTGTTAAGTTGAAATTGATTAACAAAAATACAGTTTCACAATCTAATGGTATCTAGTCTTCCCACAAAGCAAAAACTCAATTCGGTAGATAACTGTATTAACAGTTTCCGTCTGATGTGTATCGCAGTCGGGCGTAGATTACACGCTAACAAAAAACGATCGTTGTCGCAATGTGGTGGTCGCGACCGAATGGAATCAATTCAGTTGTCGTTCACAGCAGAGTACTATATGTTCACAGTCTGCGAAAGTACCTTGGTTCAATTTTGCTTGGAATTTGTTTTTTTTTTAAAGTCTTTGATGCTGTGCTTTGATGCATGGAATCTTTTATAGTATGCTAGTCATGTAAAAGTGAAGTTGTGATATAAAATTGTTTATTTAAGATAATATTTATTGTTAGATTTAGAATATTTGGAACAATAAATAATACATAAATATGGACATATTATACACAGATCAAGTTAGCCCCAAACTAAGTGAAACTTGTATTATGGGGATACTAACTCAACATAATAACATAACATAACATAACATAAACGTTCACGCCGAATATCCCCGAAGGGGTTGGCAGAGGTACTAATACTTCTGAACATCACGTGACTTTGTCACCTGGTGTTCAGAGTACCCACGTTTAGCATGGACAGTGTACTCACGTGATAGGGGGCGTGCCTATCGCCGTTTTGTACGAATACACTGACACATGACTAAGTACAACTCAGCCATGTGGGTTTCCTCACGATGTTTTCCCTCACCGTTAACAACCATGATAAATTAACCACACATATGTCTTTAGAAAAGACAAATTGGTGTAGGCCCGACCCAGGATTTGAACACTAGTCGTTTGCACGATAACCGAGTGTTCTACCCACTCGGCTATCACGGCTGCACTAACTCAACGATATGTTTAATATAATAAATTACTCATATAAATTACATCCAAGACTAAGAAACAGTCATTTATGCTCATCACATAAATGTTGCTAGAACGGGATCGAACCCGCGACCTCCGGACTGAGAAGCTATCCACTCGGCCACGGACGTCGTCAAAAAACAAACAATAAACTTAGAAGCAATAAAATAAATTAATTTTTTTTAATAAATGTCCGAAACAATGGTTAACAGTGATATAAAAGTATATAATTACTAATTAAACTTAATCATCAGCCAGCAAGCCTCCACCCGCGGAACATTTATCTAAACGCAGTTTAAGTGACTTCGCTCGTTTTGGGCCGTCGCTAATAATTTTATAACTAAACACTTTTTGAGATTTATGAAGCCACTGATGAGTGCTATTTCACCGACCTAATTAAGATGGAGTGTTTTGTATACCTAGTATAATATTAAAATTTTAAACTCAACGTTCAAGACAAGTTTACTAAAACTTAAAAATTCTGGATCGCTATTCGAACTCTCTCTGCTGCTAGATCAACGAAGTAAATTATTTTCCGTAACGAAAATAAATAAATACTTACTTATTAACCACGTCGTTAATGGCCATTAGGGTAAGCCAAGACTATTGTTAGCCACATCGTACTATCCTGACAGACTGCAGTCGCTTCGAACATATCTATGAATCTTCTCGTTTGTGCTCTTTCAAACTTATATTTACGCAAATAAAATATTTGTTCCTAGTCTTGATCTATCTATTTTTTACTAATAGTACCTATTTATAAGTTTCATTTTCTTCGTATTTTTATTTTCAGTCCCTTACTTAACATTAAATTAAATGTTTAGAAAACCATTTGACAATAGCTTTTAAAATAGTTGCAAATATGATAATGTTACCGATTTACATATAATTTCCATCATATCAATAAACTTTTATGACTGCCACCAAAATATGATTGGACCAAACTGTGTTCCATATTTTGGCAATATTTACACATAAAAATGTCCCTTACCTATCACATAGAGTGTTTTTAGGTATAACCTGAGAACTCGAGTCAAATATTGTTGGGAATTAATATTACCTTTCCTACCTTTTCAGAGATAATGAGAAATAATAAATTATCACTTAGTTTAAGATTATAATGACATTCCGTCATACTTGATTACAAATATGGTAAAACCACTTGATATCAACAAAATCCAGAGCTAATGGTTCACACACTAATCGAGTTTTCACAAGAGGCTGATCTACAACATACATTGTATCGCAACATCACAACCCGCGGTTTCAGTCCCTTCCTCTCACTGCTAATTATGTGTGAGTAAGTTGACTAGATCGATATTTGGGTGAGCTTTGTAATAGTTTTAAACTTGAATAAAACCGTATTAGAAATTACCGAAACTTTATATAAGTTGGTTTAGAATTTTATCTCCATCTACAAACAGTTACATTCTTGACTAATAATCCCAAAAAAAGGTAGCCAGTGATTCAGAATTTAAACTGAGTGTGTAGCAGATTTTTAAATATAAGATGTATGGTGATGGGTGCCCGCTACATCTCCCTCATTTAAGAAGACCCAATACCATACTCATTTCAAAACTCCCAATACCCTAAGGCATCTCGTTTGACACCCGAGGAAAAAATAGTTTATTGCTATTCATTGCCAACACTACACACCTAACGTACAAACCATTTAGCATATAAAAGCCTACCTTCTCTTAACAGCATAATTCTCCCAGATAAGGTTAAATTATAACACGAACAATCAACATGATAAAGAAGAAATACGATGAGAGCACTTCTATTGTATTCAGTATCATGTATCCAGGATAACTATTGTTACTCGTACCTAGAACCTTTACACGTTGTTGAAGGAGATTCTTATCTCTGCATGGAAAATGTGACATTTATATCCGTAGCTAGAATGTTCAGCAGTTCTAAATTTTTCATTAGCTCACAATGCGCTTCATTTAGAACTTTATCATAATATATCACGATAGAACTCAAAGATTCGACTCTAACGTTCACGCCGTATGTCTCCGAAGGGGTTGACAGAGGCACTAATACTTCTGAACATTACGTGATATTATCACCTGGTGTTCAAAGTACCTAGACAGTGTACTCACATGATAAGGGGCAGGCCTATTGCCGTTTTTACGAATACACTGTCACAACCCACATATGGGTTTCCTCACGATGTTTTCCCTCACCGTTAACAACCATGATAAATTAACCACACGTATGACACTAGCAAGCGTGATAGCTCAACGACTAGTGTTCAAATCCCGGGTCGGGCCTACACCAATTTGTCTTTTCTAGTAATATTCATTATTAAAGAAAATAAAATAAACGGAGCAACGCCCAAGGTCACAACAGAGTGTTTAAGCTCTGAATTTTCTTTTAAAGGCTTTTTGGGGTTGCAAGAGACGTAAAAGAGGAAACAAACAGAAGAGATTGGTTTTCTCATTTGTTTTCCAGGTTGATTTGAGTTGAGTTGAGTTTTCCCATGAGTTTACTCCCACCAGTCTGCCTAGATTACAACATTTCATTAAAACTCAGGATTTTAAACCTAGTAGCCGAGAATGGACAGCTAAGCATACCATTATTATATATCTGCCAATAGACAAAAAACGCTACGATTAATATCTTAAGCTTCTTAATGGTAATATAGAAAGAATGCTGTTAAAGCAATCAATATTTCATCACAGTTACCCTTTCAATTTTTTAAATTGTTGAGTTAATGTGAATGAAAAACTTCTGGCTACCCTTTTTCACGATTCAAGTCATGTTTATAAGTAAGTAGTAATAAAAATATAAGTTCCACAAAGCTGTTCCAACTCCGGCCGCGGATCGAAAGCCCGGTCAAGAGCCGCCTACGTACTACTTATGAGTTTAATTAAAACTAGTGCTGAAACTCCTCGCGAACTAAGCGCTCTAGCAGTGCTACGGCCATCCCTCTTGTCTTTGTTAAAGTGCTAATAGACGATCGAACATGTACGGCGCGCACCACGAACTGTGCGGTGCGCTCTAGCCTACAGACGATCGAACATGTACGGCGCGCACCATCGCACAGTGCACCGCAAGCGCTTCGAACCAGCGCGCACCAATATTAATAATAATTATGTGCGGCGAACCACGCTACACACATTCGTTTTTGGTACGGCCCGTACCACGAACACTGGTGAGCGCCGTACATGTTCGATCGTCTATTAGCACTTTTAATGTGGCGTCTCGCGATGATGGATAGCTCGTGTTTATTAGCTACCATGTTGTCGCCGCTTAATGAGGTCATTTGAGATGAGAAAGAATGAATAGGTGTGATTTGGCAACAAAAGCTTAATATAAATAATTGTTGACTTCCGATTGTTAGCACGGGGTAGCATCTGATTTCAAACCGACTTAAAACGTGGAGGCTGAATGAGCAATGTTGTTTAATTATATATACTCATTCCAATTATAAATTATCTTTCATTATAAGGCCAAGCCCCGGTAACCCCATTGAATTACAAAAAGGGGATTATCGTTTTTGAAACATTACAAAAATATGTATGAATTATCTAGATGGCACGATGTAAAGTGTGTTTAATAATAAAAGACCGTGATAGCTCAGCGAGTACAGCAACCGCTTTTCAAGCAATAAGGCGTGGGTTCAAATCTCTTTTGTGAACTCATAAGTGTGGTTAATTTATCATGGTTGTTAACGGTGAGGGAAAATATAGTGACAAAACCCACTTGGCTAAATTGTACGTAGTCGTGTGGCAATGTATTTAGGCTTTGTTTTGTGGGTTCGAGTCCCGCTCGTGTCGAAATTTTTATAAATTAATTACATACATACATACATATACTCACAGCTGTAAATCCCTAGAAGGGGTAGCCAGAGCTAAGGAATTAGAAATTCCTCAGCCACTTTTGGAAATGATAGTAGGGAAAAGATGGTAAAAATAAAGGTTGTAGGTGATGGGTCTCCAAGCGCATCGCCCAAAAATCCCTTAAAAGCCCCAATACCGTTAGTCGCCTCTTACGTACACCCACCGGAAGAAATGGGGTAGTGCTATTCTAAGCCGACACTACACAGCATAATTATTGACAGTGTATTTGTTCAAAAAGGCGAAAGGTATTCCACTATCACGTGAGTAAATTTTCTAGCATAACGTTGGAACGGTTTGGTTGTCACACAAAATGTTTATTTATTTATTTATTTATTTAAGGAACACCAACAGCATACATATTAACACAATCATATGATTATATATAACTAAAGTCTTATTCTAATATTGTATGCCAATTAAAGGCGTACACAACACTTGCACAATCATAAATACAACAAACCTTAAACCTAGTAATTTAAATTAAAATTTAAAATAAATTTATAAATATCTGATAACTTAAATTTTGAATTGATGCAGTATTTTTCCCTGGAATGTTTTTAAAGAATCATTAAAAATATCAATATTTGGATTTTTTCTATTAATTTCATTAAATTCCTGACAGATTCTATTAAGAGGTGCGTACAAGCCAGTATTAGTTCTAGAAAAAGTGGTTTGGAAAAAGTTTTGTATATGTTTTCTGGGGTGATTAAACGGGACTGATAGTTTAATTTTCTCGGTAAGATGATTGCACTTTATTTTATTTGAGAAAATTTTATGGAGAAATGATAAATCTTGTAAAATGCGACGGTCACGTAATGTATTCATTTTAAAAAAATTAAGTCTATTGTCATAGGTGTTTCTATGCGATATTCCTATGGAAGTATATGCCAAGTATCTGGTAAATGCTCTTTGGATACTTTCAAGCCGCTGAGAGTGTACAGAGTAGTGAGGGCTCCATGCGGTACTGGCGAATTCTAATTGGCTGCGGACCAGCGCATTATATAGCATTATTTTTGTGCCTGCATTACGAAAATCTTTAGAATTTCTCTTTAAGAACCCTAACATTTGAGCAGATTTTTGGACAATATGATCGTAATGAGAAATGAAATTGAGTTTACTGTCAACTATAACACCCAAATCTCTGATTTTATTTGTTTGTTCTAATTTTGTATTTCCTATGGTGTAAGAAGATGGAAACGGTAATTTCTTTTTTGTATATTTAATATAATAACACTTATTTGCGTTAATTAACATACTGTTACGGTCACACCATTTTTTTATATTATTAAGATCATCCTGAATAAGATTTACGTCTATTATTGAATTAACTGTTTTGTAAATTTTTAAATCATCTGCAAAAAAAGAGAAGCTGCAATGTTTTATTTCGGCTGTTAAATCATTAATAAATATTAGAAATAGAAGTGGGCCTAAGTGGGATCCTTGAGGAACACCTGATTTAGCGATATAGGGTTTGGAGTCAAAGCCATTTACTGAAACAATTTGAGATCTGTTTGACAGATACGACTTGAACCATTGTAACAGCGGGTTATTTATACCAAGTGATTTAAGTTTTTTTACGAGTAATGTGTGGTTCACCAAGTCAAAAGCACTAGAGAAGTCAGTATAAATGGCATCAACCTCCATACCTTTATCCATTTCATAAGAAATGTCTGAAATAAAGTTGACAAGATTAGTTTGAACGGAGCGCCCTTTTATAAAACCATGTTGATAATCTGATAAAATGTTATTTAACTGTGGAGATAATATATCTAGTATTAAGGACTCAAAAAGCTTAGAAAAACAAGATAAAATAGAAACGGGACGATAATTTTTAACTTCCATGTCATTACCCTTTTTAAATACAGGCACGATTCTTGCATTTTTCCATTCGTCGGGAAATTTTCCGTCTATAAGAGAGCGGTTTATAATCAAGACTAGCGGTAAGGCGAGTGAAGCCCCACAACGTTTTATAAAGACAGGTGGTATGCCATCCGGACCGGCACCTTTATGAATATTGAGTACTTTAATTTTTTTTAGTACATCTGGTTCTCTAAAACTTATATTAGTAAAGTTTATTAAGTTATAATCATTATTTATTGATACATGGTCAGAGGTATTTTCGTTATTGATTGTGGGCCTTTGGTATACAGAAGCAAATTGATCAGCAAATAGGTTAGCAATATCTGGTCCCGTATTGGCAAGAATGTTATTCATTATCATTTCAGAAGGGAGTGTTGACTGATTTTTCCTTTTTTCTTTAATAAACTTCCAAAAAGTTTTTGGATCGGAGGAAATGGCTGTCTCAATTCGTATTTTATATTTTTTATAATCATTAACGATTAGTAGATGGCTGCGTTCTCTTAACATATTATATTCAATTTTATCACGGGGATTTTTGTATCTACGATATCTTTTCCTTATTTTCTCCTTCTCCATTAGTAATTTAATAAGGGTAATACTGAACCAACTGGGGTATTTAGATTTGCGTGGGTTGCGTTTAGGGACATGTTTATCAATTATGTCATGAACAATACCGTAAAATATTGAAATCATCGTGTCGACATTATTACAATGTAAAAACTCTTTGTTCCAGTCGATATGATTTAGTTCGGATCTAATCTTAGGATAATCAGTCTTATAATAGTTGTAATCACTACGAATATTTGGACAAAGATACGTGATATTTAAAAAAGGAATAGATACAAGTAAATTTGGATGTTTCGGATCAATTTTGCTAAGATTATCTAGGGGCTTAGAAACAACAATATCAGGTAAAGTACATAAAGCGAGATCTAAAATACGGTTGTCTTTGTTGAGTATGGTGTTACTTTGGTATAAATTATTTAAACTCATGAAATCCACCAACGCATAGCCTAAATTACAATTGTAATTGTTGTAAATGTTGTTAGTTAGTTGTAGTTAGTTAGAAAAACAGTAACCATTTTCTCCCGCGCGTAAGAGACGATTTAGCGTATCACGAACAACATTTATTTTACAATCTTTCCCCCTCAAGATTCCTAATTTGATGCAAATGAAGCTCTAGGTACCCTTTCTCGGGATTTATAGTTGTAAGTACATGTATGTATGGTTTCAAAATAATACATCTCTTGTTAAGGGTTTTAATTTTTTTATTAATTCATTTTAATGAAATAAAAACAAATGGGATTTCAGTCATTTATTACGATCATTTTGCAACAAACCTATTCATTAATTTTGATTCCCTATCCACAATTGCCTTATTCTGTATGTCTTTGAACAGTAAGTTCAAAGCAGTAAGTTCTTAAAGTAAACACTATTCTTTATGTTTCCTGCAATTTAAAATAATTGGATTACTTTATAAAATGTGGTCTAGTTTAGAACGTTATTGAGCGAATAATCTAGCCTAGAGTATCGTTTAAAAGCAAGTACAGTGGCCGCGAGGGTGTCTTAACGGGTAATATACAGCGCAACAACTTCCACACTTATTTCGCATCTTAAAAATACGAGCTTTAATGAACTCTATCTGTCTCTTTCTAGCAAAGGCGTAACAAGCAGGAGTTGGCTTGGCTTATACGAAGAAAGTTGGTTAGTTTGAAGAGGATTATGAAGGAGGGTGTGTGTAAATCTTGGAGAGTGTAAATTTCTTGCAGCATGCGAGGACGTCGCCAGTGATTTATTAGTAGTGTTGCCGACACGGGACACTTTGTTTTTAGTTTACGAGTGAGGTTAAACAGATCACGCCTCTTTGAGGATAGCACATATTGTTTTAGAATAGCTTGAACTATATTATATTGACATGATAGTGTTAAAGAGTTGTTAAGAGCCTGATTAATGTCTCATTTTGGAAAAAACCGCTTTTGCTTGGTCCACAGCTTATCTATTTTTATTTACTTTACTATTTATTACTAACCCATCTTTTTATATGACTAATAATATATATACTCACGGTTACAAATCCCTAGAAGGGGTAGCCAGAGCTAAGGAATAAGAAATTTCTCAGCCACATTTGGAAAGTTGAGTGGGGAAAAGATGGTGAAATAAAGGTAGCTGGTGATGGGTCTCCAACCGCATCGCCGAAAAATCCTATATAAGCCCACATACCGTTAGTCACCTCTTACGTACACCCACCGGAAGAAATGGGGTAGTGCTATTCTAAGCCAACACTACACACCACTAATAAACATTTAAGTAATATGATTTTCATATCATCCCCGTCTTTTTGTATGACAAACAAATTTTTAAGTAACATAATGTTCATATCATCATAGGACGCAGAATAATGTAATATAAAGATATGTAATATAGCTGTGTAGCACCGGCTTAGAATAGCGCTACCTCATTTCTACCGGTTTTTACGTAAGAGGCGACTAACGGTATTGGGGTTTTTAAGGGAACAATGGGCGATGCGGTTGGATATCCATCACCTACAACCTTTATTATACCATCTTTTCCCCACTGAACTTTCAAAAGTGGCTGAGAAATTTCTAATTCCTTAGCTGGCTACCCCTTCTAGGGAATAATAGCCGTCAGTATATGTATGATTTGTAAAATATGATAGGAGTATAATGTAAGTTATTACTATTTGTCTTATTCCACACAACAATTGTTTGAGGACATGAACTAGTTATTAATAATTTGTAACATAATAATCTAGCGACAGCCTTGTGAGAGCTAACACAGAAAGCTAGATCTGAATATTTGTGAACATTACAAGAGACATATCATTGGGCATTCATAAAACAACCTTATAGGCTGATAAATTTAGAAATGTGTTTATATTTTTATAATTTAACACACTGAAAAAGTGTATTTTTTTAACGATTAAAGTTTTTTTATTTTTACATTTCAGATGGAGTTTTTTTTTGCCTCTGAAACTGTACCCACGGTAACAGAAGCGAACTCACGAGACGGATATCTCTGGTTCGCTTAATAGGATATTGCAGTTAAAAAACTAAAGGCAACAAAGGCGACCGTCGAGGCTCGAAGATTATGGAGGTATCACAGAAAATGCACTCACGCCTTGGTAAAATTCCCGGCCAGCCAATGGATGAGGGCAGCACAGAACCGGCCGTGATGGCGATGTTTGAGGACGGTCTCTCAGCAGTGGAAATGTTTGATGATTATTTTGGTCACTGGACAGAGTATTTCTTTGATTAATTAAGATATGAAATGTTTTATTTTATAAAATCATAAAATTTGTATGTTATACGTACATACATACATATACTCACGGCTGTAAATCCCTAAAAGGGGTAGCCAGAGCTAAGGAATTAGAAATTCTTCAACCACTTTTGGAAAGTTGAGTGGGGAAAAGATGGATATATATATATGGATGGATATGTTATACGTGTATAATTTAAAACAAAAAAAAACATTACATTAAGTGAGGCTCTTAATTTTATTCATTGCAGTCATACTATAGTCACATGCATCCCATCGAGGGGCTCGAACCAATCCTGAAGAGGCTAGTAGGATGGCCAAACGACTATCACCGTCATAGCAAAACTTAGGATTAGCAGCTTTACGTACGAAAACATCTTTATTTTTTTATATTAATATATCTACTTGGAATATTTACGATATTGCAGGCAGTCAAAACTAAAGCAAATCATACATTTTCATGCTAGCATATATAGTTAAATGTGATGGACTGATTATAATAATGCAACATCTTCATTGTACCACATTTATGCAAATAAAAATGATTTTGATTTCTTTGATTTGATTTTTTACAAATTGAGTAGGGAACGGAACCCGAGATCTCTGAATAGTCAGCCGCTTTACGAGTAACCGCTACGCTACGGCGACAGTTCGGTTTATTAAATGTTTCGAAGTCTTGTGAACTAGTTAGTATTGGCACAAACATGGTGTCCAGAGATATGAACCGCCGCCCGCCGCCCGCAGCCGGCCCCGTCCGGTTAGATCCGGTTATTAGCAGTTACTACCGGTTTGCACTCGTTCTGCACCAGCTTTGACGACTGCTCTTTAGACTCTTCACAGACGATTTTAATTAAAATTTGCGAATCTACACAGATTAGTAAGATTAAACTAGAATGACTGAAAGGATTGAAATACGATGAATTTTAATTTAACGGGCATTTTGTATAACTCAGATGAATTTTCCATTTCGTGATATTATTAAATTATATTCCTGCAGAAATGTGCCCAAAGTTGATCCGTTATTAAATACTTGTTATAGTCTTGCAGTTTATTCGTGGTATATTGTATGTGTACAAAGCATAAAGAAGAAAGAGAAGAATTTTAAAGAGTTGTTTATTTTATTATCTCCAATATTAAATTAAATATTTTAAATTGCAGCATGGCATTTATTTTATAATTTTTTTTCATCGTGATAAACTTAAGTGCTCTCGTCGGTGTAACACTCACCAGTCACTTTTATAAAATGCCAGCTCCTTGATCTCTTAGTAAGACACTATTGGTAAAAATATTTCTTATCATTACTTAAATAGTATAAATCATGTAGTTTACAAAACAAAACCACGCAGTCATATATTATGAACAATGTATACTATGAGAGATTTATCATGGTTGAATAAAAACGGTACGCTTTGATGAATTTGAATAGTACGCAGTGTCCGCAAATATCACAGACTTTTCCTTCCGGAGGGAAATATTTGAAGCAAACAACTTCTGATAATATGAATAAAGAAGCATGAGTGGAAATATAGCCTAATCGTGAATTTGTCCGGGTGGATAGATGGCTGGGTTTATTTAAACAATATAATCTTAGCTGTGTAGTGTCGGCTTAGAATAGCACTACTCCATTTCTTCCCGTCGGTGTTCGTAAGTGGCAGAGTTTTTTTAAGTGATTTTTGGGCGATGCGGTTGGAGGGCTTATCGCCCGTGGTAAAAGATAAAGTGAAAGCCTTGTTAAGTTTTCTTCATACGAATGTAATATTTTTGCACTTGCTGGCAGGTACTATAAAACTAGCGCTTGCATAGGTCCCAAGATCCATCGGTAAAATCTACAATCCACAATTAAGATAGTAAAGTACTCAAGGAGATTGTAAGTTTGAAGTGACTTATAATTGACCTATTTATGGCCTTCTAGTAGTTAATTATGTTTTTTTTTCGCAAAATCAACTTTTTGTCAAAATATTTCTAAGTACCTCTTTACGTTTTTCTTACATATGATGAAAATATTTGAACTATCCATTCTACAAAACGCATAAAAACACGTAATTTAAATCTTTTTGTTCATGAAAACCTCATGTGGGGATTATTACTAATAAATAAAGAATAAATAAAGGAAAGAAAAATTTCGACACAGGCGGGAATCGAACCCGCGACCTCGTCGCGTCAGGGCGTATACCCGAGGTCGCGGGTTCGATTCCCGCCTGCGTCGAAATTTTTCTTTCCTTTATTTATTCTTTATTTATTAATAAAAAAAAACACTGTTCAGTAAAAAATAATAAACAAGACTTTCATTTTGATAGGTTAATACTGAAAAAGCCATCACGGACTACAGATTTTCAAAAAGGGACTAGAGCATATATCCCGCGGTCCCACCACGGGATATAAGCCGGTGTGAGACCTATAAACAAAAACATTTACTTTGCAGTCTTATCCTTGCTCAACTTTCAAAAGGCTACCCCTTCTAAGCATTTATAGCCGTGAGTATATGTATGAATGTAAATAACTTTAGACTTAGTAAAAACTCTAGACCAAGTATGCGGAAGAATAGACCTATATTTTGTAAATGCAAATGATCATTTGAAACATTGTTTTTTTTCTGTAAGTTTAATATTATGATATCATTTTAAATGTACTTTATTTTATGTTTATAATGTATGCCTGCATGTTTAGACATCTTGAACTTTTGAGAAATTACATCGTCATATTTAACATCTAATAACAGCAAATATATGATTTGATATTTGAGGAAAATATTGATAAATTTAAATAAAGCACTACGGTTTGCCAGCTGTACGTGTGTATGTATTGTTCCTACATTTTATAACATATTATCTCTCACTCATCGTCGATAAATAAAATAAGAAGGTTATATTGTAAAGCGCGGCGATAGAGAGCAGGTAGGATATTGTACGTCGCTGGTAACACACGACGTACGAGTATGAGAGTTTCAATTTAGCAGCGCCGGGCTCGATCATGGCAGCGAGTGATTTTTATGTGGCATTATGCACATTTTTGTAATAAATATAAGTAATTGACTATGGAGGTTCTGTTAAGTTTGAAATCATTTATTCATCTTTCATGATGGCAGTGATCAACCTTTTAAGGAAACTTACATGGCTGTGTAGTAGTTAGTCTGTTCACACGCACACAATGGTGAACTCACAAACTTGATCTATTTCCAGCAAAATATCCCTCTATGTAAACTTTTGAAAACCATTTTAGAAAATTAAAATATTTAACTTACTTCAGAAAACTGTATAGGTCGTGAAAATTGTAACTGATGGCGCAGCATAGAAATATACTATATCTTCCCGTAGCTGTCAACAATAGGACTTATGCAAAGGGATTTGTATTCTATAAATGTGCCGGATAGTCTAAAAAAAGTGGTGAAGAAATGAATTAAACCGCAATACCGCGCGACCAACTCGGCCAATAGCTCTGTCGAGTATCCTCAAAGAAAACAAGCAAAAAACTATAAAACGCTTGTAAAAAACGGCGAAGAGCCCGTTTCCTTCATTTTTACAACATCTTTGTGGATGTGGCAAATTAATTTCCAGAAGTTTGCGTCGGCTCGCAAAGATACGTCCGGCGCAACTTGCTCCTTGCACTTTCTGAAGAGTTCGGGCCGCTATTCTATGAGACGGCTATTCTAGATTGTGACACTTTTAAATTGAGAAATCTTTGGCTTTAAAAGTTTCAAAGTAAATACTATAAATGAAAAATATTGACTTGAAATCCACCCTGGCTTTGCACGGGAACACAACCATTTAGAAATTTAATATTTAAGAAACTTATAAAAATAAGCCTCAGATAAACCCATCTACATAAATAGTTTGTGCGAAAAATTCCCTTAAAATTGGTCAAGCAGTTTCAGAAACAATTATGAATTAACAAACAGGCGAAAATTGTTTAGTAAAATATTTTTGTATGAGCACTGTTCATACTATATGCATTTTCTCGCTAATTTTAATATTACAAACATAACCTCCAGTTTTATCCATTTGTATAGCTTACATTATAAAAGATAACAATAATAGAACAGTAAAATAACCTGAAATTTCTGTAAGATGTTTAAAATATGTATTAAAATTGCACCTCCTAGTTGAAATACTAGCGGCGCGCGGGCGCGGGGCGGGTAACTCGATAATTCATTACAAACTAACTAAGCTGAATAATGTCGTGATCATTTTTATTTTCAAAGACTCGAGTATTAATTTAAAATGGTCGATCGTTACACGGACCTGTTTTAATGAAAGAGATAAATTATATCGCCGTACTTCGTTATCTTTCTTACATCAATCTTTACCGAACGAATAATTGAACAAACAAAGACATGATTTTAAGACTCTCTGAATTGATTTAATTCAATTAACGATTTGAATAGACACATAAAAGTCGTTTAATAGTTAAACTTCATTTGCACAAGTTTAAAACTTCTGGTATAAAAAAAAACCTTACAATAATACTCAAAAATATTACCTATTTTAATTGTAACATCACATTTCGCTAGATGAGAATTTATGCCTTAATTTATCCAGGTTTTATGGCTTTCAAAAGGGAGTACCTAATTGCTTCGCTCCATTACAACCGTAATGGCTTATCATATTATAAGACTCAATAAGAAGCTATGCTATTACAGTAATTATTATCAGGTAATTAAGTTACACGCCGATTGAACGGCCGAACGGTTTTAGAGTGGCGGCCACGTACTGGGCTACGTAGTGCGAGTACGATACTCGAGGGTGCAGCAACGACTTGGTGAAAGTAAAGGAAAGGAAGGATAGGATCAGTACAGGAACGGTCGTTGTGTTTGATATCACATAAAGAATTTGCCTATTTCCAGCAGTGGACGTGCATGGCTGATGATGATAACCATAAATTAAGTTGAGCACATAAGCTGCAGTACTCTTATTTTGTATTTATAAATTCTTTCTGTGTTCCATTGGCTAAAATAAATAACACTACCCCACCACTTGGCGGGCTTCTATACGTGGTTTGAGATCTAGGTTTAACATAAGAAGAAGAAGAAATAATTTTTATTAAAAAAGTAAGAACACACTTACAAAGTACTTATGAACTAAACATGATATAAATTAAAAAAAACACTACACTTAACACAAATACACTTACATCTTTAACATTTTTTTTAAAAACTAACATAACATAACATAAACGTTCACGCCGAATATCACCGAAGGGGTTGGCAGAGGTACTAATACTTCTGAACATCACGTGACTTTGTCACCTGGTGTTCAGAGTACCCACGTTTTGCATGGACAGTGTACTCACGTGATAGGGGGCAGGCCTATCGCCGTTTTGTACGAATACACTGTCACATGACTAAGTACAACTCAGTCATGTGGGTTTCCTCACGATGTGTTCCCTCACCGTTAACAACCATGATAAATTAACCACACATATGTCTTTAGAAAAGACAAATTGGTGTAGGCCTGACCCGGGATTTGAACACTAGTCGCTTGCACGTTAACCGGTGTTCTACCCATTGAGCTATCAGGTTTGTGTGTAGTTTATGGTTCATAGACAGTTGTTTAATACCAACGATCCTTTATTTTGAATATTTACCAACAGACTCTTAAAATAGCTTAGATATTGTTAGTTTTAAAGCTATAGCTTGTCTTTTTCGTGTATTTCATCGTATCTTTAAATATTGTAATGTTTAATTAATATTGTGCTTTGTCGTAACACGTGTAATAAAAGGATTATCATTAAATCCCGCTGTTACGAGTCCCGTGACGAACGTTTCCAAAATCAGATATTACCCAAACATTGTCAGAAACAGCCTCCCACTGATGTTATTTTAGCAGTAACAACGGTTATGTGATCGTGTGAGGAATGATGTGATTCGTGAAAGGTGTGGTGTAAAAGATGATATTGTAAGAAAGATAGAAAAAGGAATATTGAGATGGTTTGGGCACATAGAGAGGATGGATGACAGTAAATTGGTGAAAGAGATATATAGAGCCAATGTGGAAGGTAATGTTAGTAGAAGACGACCTCGGAGGACACATTTGGATCAAATAGAAAAAGTGCTCAAAAAGGCAGGTGTCCGAAGTATGAAGAATAAAAGAGCATGTATGAAAAGATTGATGGATGTAAACGAAGCCAGAGAGGTTTGCCAGGATCGTACAAAGTGGCGATCGATAGTCTCTGCCTACCCCAATGGGAACTAACGGCGTGAGAATATGTATGTATGTATGTATGTAACAACATAATTTTTTGAACAAAATTGCGCAGAACTTTGGGTACTGTTATGTACAATGAATAATAAGAGAAGCACACGCACGCGCATCCTTTCTCAAATTATAAGAATGTCTTTGGTGTTTATAAGATAAAGGCGTAAATATATATTTTTTGTAAGAAACAGCTATTTACCATAAGTGTTATGATATTAATTTAGGTTTTGCTTCACTGAAACTAAATTCAAAACTAAGTACTAATTTAAAACCTTTTAAGACTGTATTGAAAGTGTGTCATTGCAAAATGCCAATGACCTTCTTCTATCGCAGCATATCTAATTTGTGCGCTCGTAATTTCGTAGTAAACGGGCCCCAGACGGCGCTACAGTGAACAGTATAGCTAGTACGAGCGCTATTGCATCGTCACGATATCGGTTAGAATGAGATGACAGTATACGATACTAAGTAAGTGCAAAAGAGATGGCTACTTTATACCACGCGATATCTAGTTATAAGGTCGATCGTACTAGCCATGCAGCTCCGCTGCGCTGTTCTCACTTTGTTAACACGTTTCACATTTACAGCGCACATTATTATACTGCTATTATTGTAGCACTACCCGGCCGCAAATTTGTTTTTATATCCGACCACGGCAATGAGCCAGTAAGAAGGGTAATGATTTTCGCAGTCTATGTGTGTTGTAGGTGTGTTCCAACGTAGCACCTGAACTACTGAACCACTTTATATAAACGAGGTGTCAAAATGTTTGTCGTACTCTTATCGGTATTAAAGGCAATAAAATTAAATTTAATATTTATGTGTGAGAGAATATAAATCTGAAAATCTAACTTCTCACAAATTAGCTAAGATTATCGTATAGTATTTGGTATTAAATAGTGGTTTTTACAAGAATATTACATATAAATACGGGAACCATTGTTCATCTACATTGTTAAAATAATTATATTAATAAAGATATTTTTTTATTATTTATATACATGTACTTCAGAATAAGAAATTCTTCAACCACTTTTGGAAAGTTAAGTGTGGAAAAATAGTATAATAAAGTTTGTTTGTGACAGGTCTCAAACCGCATCGGCCTACGTCGTTTGCGCTAATATTGACTCAAGTATGAATTTGAATATTAGTTATATTTTTTGCATCCTATTATTACTATACATCCTTGGTCCTAATTGGACTTAGTTCATTGCTTAATATTTCAGTATGTTTGACTTGAAACTAATGAGTGAACTCAGCGTCGGTCCGTGTCACAGGGTGAACATGTGAAACAGACAAACTCGACACAAAAACAGTTTAATCATGAAATAAGTGTGTCCGGGGCGTGCCGCGACATTCATTGCTAAACTAAACAAACTACATTAACTAGTCCCCCCCGCGCCCCGCACCCCCGCCCGCACTCGCCCGTCCGATATAAACACCGCTCGCTACATTTTCCATTACAATCGTCTTATGTTCGCACAGTTTCAAGTTTTATCGTATATCCTGGAATCGTGGTAAACCTGTTCTTTGTTGTCAAATCCTACACGTTGCACACTCCTCTGTATTTTCTATTTATTCGAGGACGTTCTCGGAAAGGCAACGTTTACTTCGCGACGAACTTGCAAACATCTGTGTTCTAGCATTGATATACGAGATTTAAACGTGCGAAATATGAGATCGGTCGATCGATCATCGATCTACATATCGCTGTTATGGAACGATTTACTCCGTTGACGGCCGTTGCAGATTGAATTGCTCGTAGTCGACTACGATACCCGTAGAAACTTCTCCATCGATCGTAGCATTTTATTGAGAAACTTAGTACTCGTAGCGCATTCTGCGTAATATATTATCCCACATTGTTAACTATTTTAACACTGCCGTGTTTGCGATGTTAAATTATATATTAACTTAATTTTAATTATCTCATGGATATAATTCTATTGGTTATCATTAATTACATATCGCTGTTATGGAACGATTTACTCCGTTGACGGCCGTTGCAGATTGAATTGCTCGTAGTCGACTACGATACCCGTAGAAACTTTTCCATCGATCGTAGCATTTTATTGAGAAACTTAGTACTCGTAGCGCATTCTGCGTAATATATTATCCCACATTGTTAACTATTTTAACACTGCCGTGTTTGCGATGTTAAATTATATATTAACTTAATTTTAATTATCTCATGGATATAATTCTATTGGTTATCATTAATTACATTGTCATTATTTATAAATTTTGATCTTCACTTGTTTAGGTTAGTTATTTTTTAATAATTTAAAACTATCGTTTCTCTTAATCTCTATGTATTGTCTTAATCTCAGTTTAGTATTTATCTTATATTGTTAGTTTATTTCAAATTGCCATTTACTTAAATTATTATTTATTCGTGATGATCCTTTGCGGATGTACAGCCTGTATTCCGTGAGTACAAAGAAATTATCAAATTTGCTAGTCTGCATCGTAAATATTTTCCCACATCGTCACCGGAAAGACCATAGCTGTAAGCATCTAGTAAATAATAAAGTCATCAAAATAATAACTGTGGACGGGAAAGTGTCAGGGTGCTTAGCTTTTTGCAATAATATTTGAATAATAAAAAATGACTCCTTAGAACTTAAAAAAGGGATGGTTGAGTATATATTTTTGTTGCTTAACATGCAAATCCTGTAAATCATGCAAAGGTAATACAAACAAAGTGCAAGTCGCGGGAAGCCGTTGAATGAAGGCAGCGCAGGAACGGTCAGCGTGTCGTATACATCTATTGTAACTATTAAAAGTGATTAAAACAAAACAAAAAATGTCTTCTTCAGGATTACTTTATTTTCAAAAACCGACTTTAGTAATCACACATTTAGAAAAAAACATTTTGACTATATACAGGCTGTACTTTTGGCTGAATCTTTACCTCAATAATTAATCCCGAATTAATGTTCTACAAATGTCGTAAAAAAAGTCGGTGTAGTAAATTAAATGTGATATATGTTGACCATTGTTATTTCTTCCACCACACGACGAAAGCAAATAAACTGTTGGACTTTTCTTTTATAGTGTATGTCTGTTGTTTGTCCTAATTAAATAAAAAAAATTACACTAAAATATTAAATGACATCTATGATAAGCTCATCCTATTTACATATTAATTATGCAAAATGTTTCAAACAATTATAACTGTTTTAACTACTAACCTAAAGTAAGATTCGCTTTAATCATAATCAATCAATTTATATACATCACACATCATATTTTTATATTTATACAACTTCCGTGTTCGTGTTTTTAGTAATGTAGTCCACTTACTTGATGTCCTGGTGAGTTGCTCCGATCTCCCAGAATTGTTCAAGAGGTTATTTCTTCTGTATTTTGTTTAGATCTGAATGCATCCAATCTTTGCCAAAAATAAGATTCCCTGTCCAAGGAATATCGTGTCCTTTTATTCTTTCCTTACTTTCTTTCGTATTCTACGTATTCCTGATTCAAACGCGTGCACCGGTGACCGCACCCAATGGTATCAAGGTTCACTTTCTCAGACGATATTACTTTTATATGGTCCACAATTCCACCGATTCACAATATAAACAATCAAAATATGCTGCTTCTATCACAATACTCAAAATTTATACAAAATTAATTACAATTTTACAATACAACAACCGCCATTCAATTCAGAGAGCGTCAAGAGTTGTTTTTATCTATCCAATCACTCAATATATAGAATAGGCTAAGGCTAAGCGCATACTGCCAAAAAACAAACACTTAATCATCTAGCGCGAACATCCGTCTTTCAAATACATACATTACATTACAAAAAATGCACATGGGTATGGCGTGCTGAAAAGTCGTGTGACATATGTTAGCAATAAGGTATTTCTCAGCTCATTACGCACTGAGAATTCACCTCTGCTGTACTGCCTAACTTAGCTCACTGTGCCATTTGCTTTACTTAATAAATGTTGTGAATCCTTGATTTATAAGTTTCTGTTTGAACATCCGGAACATATTAAAATTAACCCTTAAAAACCGGTTGTGTGATTGCCCCTTTGAATTGAACACCAGTCAGTAAGATTTAAGTTAATGCATTGTTTGATCCAATACTCAAAAACATAGGTCACAATAGATCGGTCAATCGACCAACGAAGGTTTGTCGGGTGAACTTCACAGAGTTGCGAACACGTGGAATTTATATTGGTCTCTCGAGCGCCGCCCATTGAACCCACTAAGCCTTTCGAGACTGGCCATATTGCCTCTTATCGCTTTGTTCTACAAGTGAATATTTTACGCTGAATATTCCAAAGCAGAGTACGCTTTTAGCAATTTCACATTTTAAAATTTAACGTTAGATTTTGGGTCATGTTTTTAGCAAGCAATTTTTAAGCAAGTAGTGCATTAAATTACTCTCACATTTTTTTATTAAGTTACGAACCCTTTGTACATGTCAGGATTTAAAACACTCACGGTTTGTGCGACATTTCAGTTGGCTTAGGATATTGCTGAATCAGCTGATCCTCTGACACTTGAAATATTTCCGTTTGAAGTTGAAAATCTCGTGAGGTCCCGACTCCTATCACAATAGTAGTGGTTAATCAACCCTATCAACCCCATTCGAGGTAGGCGCGAGATTTCGGTAGGGGCATATATACAGCCTTTGATGAATAAAATAAATAGTAGACATTTTAATATCAGATGTCATTATTACGATAATACTAATGTAAAATCTACAAGAAAACAGTTTACTTGTTTTTGTCAATGAGAGATTTTCTTTTTGAGAAATAAAAAAAGGCATGTATTTAACGCGGCGACAAGTTGATGCCATTTCGGGTCGTAAAAAAACTGAAAATGGATGGTAAATAATCTACTTTGGCGACTAATTAGAGGTAGCATCTTAACTAGAAAGCGGCGGCTTTTTAATGAGTTTTGAGGTTTTATTTAAATTTAATCTGGCAGTGATTTTCTTTTGTGGCAATTGAATTTCTTCTAAGGCGACAAATGATTGGCGGATAAAAAAGTTAAAATAGGCTTTCATAAATTCTAAAGTGGGGTTGTCTATAAACATGACCAAGGTCTAAAATAAATATAAACAAGATCTTAAAAAAATACTTTTGACTACATTTGTAGGGATCTAAATTAACCAAATTGTGACATGCTATAAAACTATTCTTGGTCTATTTTATTAACATTCCCTCTTTTAAATGAACCTACACCTACACAACTTAACCTTACCTAACAGCGGGTCGACGTCACCCCGCTTCGCGGGGTTCCTATTTCCGCTCTAAGGGACACAAGCTAACCCTAACCTAACCTAGCAAAAATACAATTGTGGTGATTAATTGTTTTTTAATGCGGGGGGCTTTGCCCCCCTTCCTCCCTCTGTTTTCCTTCCCTAACTTAATTGCATCTGCCCATTAGGCTGGGTGAAGCAACTTTTAACCTAACCCAATTTATTTTATTTTTATTAATTTTTACTTCAATACACATAATATGTAATTTACTTAATATTATAGTCACAAAAATAAAAAAGCGAGCGAGCGCATTTGCCGCCTTTTCAAGAATTTACGAATCTGCAAACAATATTCTAATATCCAAATAAATTATTATAATACCCATTTTCAGTTTTAAAGGTACCTAAAAATCGCTGCCAGATGTGTATTTTTATAATGAAATCCAATAGTTGCCAGTGAAGAATGTATGATATCCCCTCGGAAAAATTAGTCGCCACATTAGGTTTTATAATACCTCAACCAGTTTTACACTGATCCCGCTTGATATATATGATACCTTATAGTAGCAGCCGTATTTTAAGTTTTTTGATCCTAGCATTTTGTTGCTTGTATAGTTTAATAGTTGCTAAAATATTTAATCACTGCAAAGTTAGTTTTTTTGTGACTTAATAGTAAGTTGCCTAAAAAGGATTTCAGTTGCCGTGTTAAATATTTGCCATAAAAAAACAACCTAGTTTCCTAGAGCTCTGTACAGATCCACAATCTTATCTTGGCCGGTAAGGGCGTCGCTGTCATCGATATTAGTATTGCCAGTAAATAAAAATTAACCATTATAAGGGAAATAATTTTACATCATACAGGCTAATTTATGTAGTACAGTATTGAAATGTCTTAATAAAACAAATTATATAATATTCATTTCATTAATAACTAGCTGCTATGTAGTGTCGGCTTATATTAGCACTACCCCATTTCTACCGGTGGGTGTACGTAAGAGGCGACTAACGGTATTGGGGCTTTTAAGAGATTTTTGGGCGATGCGGTTGGAGACCCATCACCAATAACCTTTATTTTACCATCTTTACCCTACTCAACTTTCCAAAAGTGGCTGAGGAGTTTCTAACTTCTTAGCTCTGGCTACCCCTTCTAGGGATTTACAGCCGTGAGTATATGTATGTATGTATGTAATAAAATTATTGTAAGTAAGCAAGTTCGTTTTAATGTAAGCTAATTATATTTATTTATTTTTGCCCTTGTCTGGTATGTCTACCCGAATGACTGTGTTGCTTATCTTACCTCCCAAATGTTGTCTAGAAGAGATCGCTTTTAGCGATAACACTGCCAATGGTTCTTCTTTGCAAACTCATTATTTTATACTCAAGGATTTGTTACTTGTGACACTCAGAGTTAATAAGTGGGTAACTACATAAAATCATTTTTTTAATCCTGTAAATCAGAGGCTTACCTTGTCGTGTACTGTCTTTTACATTTCATATTCACACATAGATCCCCCAAAAAGGTGGCACAGAAAAAATAATTCTAAACATCAGATATCGTTTGGGTCATTCATTTTGCTGGGTCAGTGAATTTATGGGCACTTTTTTAATGCTGTTAACAACCTTGTTACATATAACATAACATAACATAAACGTTTACGCCGAATACCCCCGAAGGGGTTTGGCAGAGGTACTAATACTTCTGAACATCACGTGACTTTGTCACCTAGTGTTCACAGTACCCACGCTTTGCATGAACAGTATACTCACGTGATAGGGGGCAGGCCTATCGCCGTTTTCCACGAATACACTGTCACACGACTAAGTACAACTCAGCCATGTGGGTTTCCTCACGATTTTTCCCTCACCGTTAACAACCGTGATAAATTAACCACACATATGACTTTAGAAAAGACAAATTGGTGTAGGCCCGATTCGGGATTTGAACACTAGTCGCTTGCACGTTAACCGGTGTTCTACCCATTAAGCTATCACGTCGTATTTGCCTTGTATTTTTATATGTCAGACAGTTATGACTTAAGAAATGACACATTGGTACATCCCCGCATTAGGATTAGAACCCACGCATCAGTGTATACGAAGTGAAATCTTATTCAGGAGCATTTCCCCACTTCCCGTAACCCGCATCGCATGACTATCGATGCGCGCACAACTTTTCGGACGGTGTTAGCCTACTTAGATAAAATTTAACAATATAAATAATAATTTTCATGAATTTTTATATTGAATACTGGAAATAAAAGCGTTTATCAATAAGCAAAGATACATCATAAAAATAATTGTCTTTGAAAAAAAGTTTCCACTACAAAAAATATTAATGAAAGTGATAATTTATTGTATACGTAGGTCATCCTATAATTTTTATTTAGTTAAGAACTAACTGACAATGACAGGCCGAAATTTCAAAATGGCGACAGTAGTACCAGAGTCGCCGCCGGCCAAGTTATGATTGTGGATCTGTAGATCTAACTGCGTTACTTACTTGATTTTTTTCTTCGTGGCCTCAATCGTGTTGCCACAATAATTTCGCCAATGTCAACTTTAAAAACATGTGTCACATCACCATAGAGTAACTTATATTACCACGAACGACTTATTCTTATATATAAAAACAACAAAAAGAATGTTAAATATAAATACCGTCTTTGTTATTTACTTTTAAGCTATCTTGGCTTAAACTGATATTTATTTAGACTTACAAATCAGAACGTTTTTATGTACGTTCCGTTTTATGATATCATTACATCCAAGTATGAAAAACGGTGTGACGTTCCGTTCCTACCAGTAACATAGCAAGTCTGGTGCCATCTATCCTGAGAACAGGGAAGAAGAAAAAAAGAAAAAAAGGAAAACCTCTCATTGTAACATAAATAACGGGTCAAACATAAACTTTTATTAATAAATAAAGAATAAATAAAGGAAAGAAAAATTTTGACACAAGCGGGAATCGAACCCGCGACCTCGGGTATACGCCCCGACGCTCTGCCAACTGAGCCACCGTGTCAATTGGCTGCCAGTGCGAAATTCTTCTATCTTTTATTTCTTTTTACACGTTTCAGTAGTGTTTGCGTTTCCTACCTCCGAATTTTAACTAATTCGGAAGGCCACTTGTCTACCTTTTCAGATAGAATGCAAATGTTGAAAACGCCTAACTATCACATAATTCACATAAAAGGAATTTCCTTTATTTATTAGTAATAATCCCCACATGAGGTTTTCATGAACAAAAAGATTTAAAATAAACTTTTATTTTCTAAATCGGTTAAAAAGGAATCGCCCGCCGCCGCCGCTCACACAGCCAATATCAATCTATTTTCTCCCAAATTGAGACCTACACAACTTTCACCGCTTTTTCGCATTATTAATGGACATAAATATATTACTTTGGAACTTACACAATGAGAATACAAACGAAAAAAGAATATCGCTTAGATTTGTCTTATTGAGTTCGTGAATATTGTATGGTATTTTCTGGTAAAGAACAAAAAATCGGTGTTAAATAAACAGACATTCAGAATTTAAACAGCATTTTTAATCCGTTGATAAGAGAGATTTCTTCTTAATCTTTCGATGGCAAGTCCAATTCTGATTGAGAATAACATTAATACGTGTGTATAATGTAATATGTAATTTGCCGTGTAGTGTCGGCTTAGAATAACACTACCCCATTTCTACCCGTGGGTGATCGCAAGAGGCAACTAAGGGTATAGGGGCTTTTTAAGTGATTTTTGGGCGACGTGATTGGAGACCCGTCACCAAAAACATTTATTATTATCATCTTTTCCCCAATAAACTTCCAAAAGTGGCTGAGGAATTTATCATTCATAAGCTCTGGCTACCCCGTTAAGGGATTTATAGCCGTGAGTATATGTATGTATGTATGTATTAATACATGATAAATATGATCTAAGTATTATATTTAAAAGATCTTACAATTTGACATTCTTTATGTTCATTGGCAAGTTAAGTGGAAAAAGGATTGTAAAATAAAGGTTGTTGATGATGGGCCTGAACCACATCGCCCAAATATCACTTAATAAAACTGTCTGAGGAAAATATAATTCTTTTGGAAGTTGACTGGGGAAAAGATGGTAAAAATAAAGGTTATTGGTGATGGGTCTCCAACCGCATCGCCCAAAAATCCAATAAAAAGCCCCAATACCCATAGTCGCCTCTTACGTACACCCATCAGAAGAAATGGGGTAGTGCTATTCTAAGCCGACACTACACACCCGTGGGTAGAAAGGGGTAGCAACATTCTAAGCCGGCACTACACGGCATATATGTATGTAATTACGGTACGGTATGTATGTAATTTGTGAAGAAATACTTTCAATCTTACAAAATATTCGTGAAAATGAATCGGATTGTGGCTCTGAAAGCGCAAAACGTGACAGTGGCGATGATAGTGCGGTATCACTTTTCAGTTCTAGTTCCTCTACGGATGAAAGTGACCTGGAAGATCACGTACCTATTGCAACTTTACAATACGTTCACAGTTTGAGTTCTCGTGGTCGTGGTCGTGGTAGTGAACGAAGCTGTGCTTGTGGTCGAAGCTGTGGTAGGAGTCATAGTTAAGATGATTCTGAGCTTCAAGGTCTTATCACCTCTACTGACGGCACGTCGTGGTTACTTCAAGTGGAGTCAACTCAAAGTGGTCGCCGAGCACGGCACAATATCATAACTGAGCAAGCAGGGCCTACCTCATATGCAAGAAGACATGAAAATGACTGAAAATGTACTCAAGAAGAAGCTAGGCCACAACAATTGGGTACTAACTTTGGAACAGCTGGAATTTTTTATCGCTATTTGCTATGCTCGAGGCGAGCTGCCTACGGTGCAAAAAATATTTCAGTAAATGAGCTATGGAGTAAAATAAAAAGTCTACACCTTCTTCTTTTCGATTCCAATATGTGAAAACTGTTTCTGGCTATGTTTTAAATTTTATTGTTTTTTGCTAATTGTTGTGTTAAAGCTGTTTGTTTTCCGTAAATAAATAAAAAAATAAATAAATCTTCTACTTAAAATTCGGAAACTCAGAAAAGGTGACAATGTTATGTACAAAACTGCAAAAATAAATCTAATAACTTGTAAAAAGCCACTTTGCGGCTCTTGTAATGTAAACAAAATGTCAAAATGTAAAACATGTGTATAAATATTATAATTAATCATACATTGAACCATGTTATATTACTCTAGTTACCATTTTAAACAGTTAAAACAAAAAATACTTTAAAAAATAGAGGGGAGTCATTTGACCGGTTGCCGTCTTTGTAGGCAGATATATTTTCCCGTTTTCTAGTGTTAACAAAAACATAAACCTGTGGTTGTTTGCATGTTAAAATTATTGATCCGAATTCTGGTTCAATCACTAACAACTGCACAAATTTAATTTATTCTACGCACAGCTCCCTTTTCACATAATGTTTAAAATATGAAATGGTGGCTAAATAGGTCCTTTACCTTCTCAGTATCAATCTGGCAGCTCTACTCCGCAATACAAATGTGCGCGACGCGACTTCCCGGCCAACCCGTTCCAACTTATTCCACAATATTTCCACATCCGACCAAACGATATTGGAACCTTTAAAACATCAATTCTACACCTTATTACACCAACCTTAAAGCTCTTATTACCTTGAGTAGAGTGTAAACTGCGAGACATTTTCAGCCAATAAGTGACGTCACGAACGTTCGTATCCAATGACAACGCTTCTCTTATTGAGACCGAATGACTTGCGATTGTAATTGTTTGAACAATACGTCTGTTTTATTGTCAGCACTAACTTTAACTTCCGTGAATAGTTATCATTGCAATTGCAGTTCCAAATATCAACATAAAACATTTACTCATACCTGTAGTTCCCATTGGGGTATACAGATTCTATCAAGATGGTTATTTTCTTGGACCCTGAAATCCCGCGCCGTTTGCTAATTAAACAATCTTCTCAAACAATATCTTTTATTTTCAAGAATTTGGAATTCGAAGGCCTCTCTTATCTGAATGACTCGCGTCTTCTATGTTCGTTTTCTTCTATCCAAAATCTTTATGAGTACTATACCACCACTTCTTTGAATACCAGTTGTCGTACTATTAAACACAAGATCTCCAAGTCCTCAGATTTAATGTAACTAAGTCTATTTAGAGCTGAAACAAACTGTTGAGGTAAAATGATATATGGAAGAACAGTATACATTTCAAGCACCTGTTGTTCAACCCTAAATCTTGTTCTGAAATAACTTAGAGATATCACAAATTTAGATACAAACATAAGTATTAATAAGAAAAAAGTTGTTTTTATTATCTTCTATTAGATGTGTTTTGGTCTCTTTAGTACTTTCATGTCCGTATTGCAAGTTCTCCTATATGTTTAGATGAAATGTATTCAAAAATACAATATCAGATCTGCGGTGTAACTGCTGTTCTTCTTCAAGCCAACATAGTCTCGTTTTTAACATTTGAGATCGATGCAACTAACTTCATTTGGTTTATAAAGTTACTGTACATTATTGACGCAAAAAAAATATGTAACTCTAGCCTGTTATTTCTTACTGTACTAACTGTTCAGGTGTTAGGTGTCAGGTGGTATCTGTCCTGCAGATGACATTTGGTGTCCCGTACGATTAAATTACCGAAATCAATATAGATAAACATATCTGGGAATTGAATTTTTCTGCAAAACAGTTTAAAATAACTGTAAAATAAAAGATGTAACTCACACTGTATGTAAACCTGCCCACTCCATATCTCAGCGCGCGCGACTCGCAACCGGAAATTAAACACGTCGTTATCAGTTATCACCGCGCGAGCCTTTTTCAATTACCCACAAAGGAGTGGTCCGCTCCGCCGGACGATTAGTTTCGAACCTATCAAATATTCCTTTCGATTTCCTGTGACATTCGCTTTTTAGAATGAATGGCATAAAACTAATTCATTGTAAATTTAATTTCTAGATATTTGCAGTGATAGTAGTCGAGAAATATAACTTTTTGAATTGGCACTATGGAGATTATAAATATGTGCTGTGAGAGCACAATCCACTTTTTCATTATTTTAGCCATATAGCCTAATTTAAGATGGCATTATGATAATCATTGAACGAATCTATTTGATAAAATAAATAAAATAACAAAATGATAAAATACGAGTTCGTAATTAATATGATTTTTTTAATATGAAAAAGGTTCACCGATGAGTTTTCTGTTTTTCAATGCATTTGTTTTGAATTATCATCAATACAATATCCTAAGAAACATACAGCACAAATTTTGTTTTCTCGGTCGAGCGCTATAGTTAATTAAGAAAACAAAATGTTTATCTCACATTTAGTTTATTTAAATTTTATGTGAAATAGGATTAATTAATGCCAAGTCAATATGTTTATTTAAACCAAGACAGTTTTTAATACTGATATGATAGGCTGAAGTTGGCTTATTATGCAATGCCTTAAGTTCGTAGATTGGCAATACAAAGACGACACTCACCAAAAAAAAAGTGCAACTGTGTGCGTAAATGAGTGTGTGTCCGTGACATTAGTATGGCGGATTCCATACTAGCCCTATTAAAATTGATAAAAATTCACGAATTTGTTATTTTTGCCAATTTGTAAACTTTACAGTAATTGTATTATTATGATAATCTTTTGATTATGAAGATCTTTTTTATTATTTATTTGCATTGAAAACTTTGGTTTAGGATCTATAATAGACTGGTAATTATCACAGTCTTAATTTAGGCTTGAATGGCTAATAAGTTATTGTTTGCCAAAAAATATGTTATTGATTTAGATTCTGTGCTGTTAATTATTAATAACTTTATCAAAGAACACGAAAGTAAAGAGTTAAATACCAGAATTAACGAAAATAAGACAGTAATTTTCGTTCATGTTTGATGCAAAAACCGTTGTAGACCGTTATCGTGCCCGTGAGAGGTCCTGCCTTTGTTCGTTTATGCTATGACGTTTGTCACTTACTGCCGATCTATGGATTCTAAAAAAAATTTAACGATAGAAGAAATCATTTGCGAGAACACAGCAGAAATTGACCATACGTCTTGACCTGAAGTGCCAATGGTCCAGGACAACTGTTAGGGTAAAAACTAGGTAAACTGCATTCAGTTGGGAAGAAACATCTGCTACATATTCATGATTGCATATCAAAAAGTAGATCATTCGTGTAAATACTCGTATATTGAACCATATTACAAAATACAATATCGAAATTCGCAAATGAAGTATCGATATAGTTGATACTCATTACGGAGTTTGTTTGACCGCGGGAATCTCGTTTATTAGTTTTTTATCCACTCGCGGCACTGATCCGCCGGGCGGCGCGGGGAGCGCGCTTATTAAAACATCGCGCGGGGGTGCGGCGCGGCGCGGGGGGTAATGGAATGCGATTATACAAATAGCACATATAACGACCGTGGAATCAATTAGTGCTATCACCATCCATGCATATTAGTTGCGCAGTGTCGGACTAGATCTGACATTTGCAATTACGCCTTACTATGGTTTGTTCTAAATGGCTTTGTTTTTGCAATGTACGTTTTACAGCAGTGGTTTGTAATGTTGAAAAATTTCGGTTTCGAAAAGAGAAACCGCCATTTGTTAGTAAATTCGCTTTGGTGACGGTACAACGTATTATGAAAATACTAAGACATGCCCACCATGAAATTTAATAATAAATTCCTGATACTAAGTGGAGCAATAATTTCGACAAAATATTGGCGGCCAATAAAATAAAAAATGGAAAAAAAACATATCACGTAATCAGAACATGTAAAAATATAGTTTTCTGATAATTAAGATGGACAACCCTGACGTAGCGATTCCTACAGCTCAAAATAAACAAGCTATATTATTTCGGGCATGTTATTCAATAACGAGAAACAGAATGTTAGTCTTGTATTTCAGTTGCAGAACATAATATTATGACTATTACGTAGAAAAATAGTAGTTTCTGATTCGTGAAATCTGGTCTCTTGTTAAGACGTTCATGACCGAGTGAAGTACCGCAATGGATTTACTGTTTGTTTTAATCTGAATTATATACTACAACTCGGCATTTCAAAAAGTCACTTTGAATGATTGTAAGAAATTTACGATTTTAAACCTTATTATCCTACTAATTTTAAATGTTTACTTTGTTTTGTATATACCCCATTCATTAAAACTTTGTGTCATTTCATCAAGGTCCATAATATAAAATTATTCTTCTTGTTCATTCTTCTTGCATTCTTTTTGTTCATATTGTTAATTTTTTAGTAAATATTTTGTTATTAATATTTATTTTATTTTTCAACCATGAATTATCAATGAGTGTCTGTTAATCAGTATCAAAATTTTCTTAACTTTTCAATATGTGTTTTCTTTTCACTGGACGTTGGCAAAGTTACTGTGTTAAAACACGGTCAAAGGCCATTGAAGAAAAATTTAAATGAACCTTATTAAACTTAAATATTAGACCTATTCTTTGCAGTTGTGATAATCGTATATTAATGAATAAATTAAAAAACAATGATATATACAAAAAAAAAATAAGTAAAAAAACTTTTTAAGAAAAAACTTTTATTTAAACGCTCTAAAAAGAAGAAAATAAAATATTCCTTTTGGATTATACTAACAACTCCTCATTATACCACAATTTATATATAATAATAAAAGCTTGTCGCTCGATTTACCACAAATTATTATGATATAAAGGAATGTTGATTGGTATGTAAACCTCGCGACAAGCTTTTTATTATTATATATAAATTGTGTATAATGAGGAGTTGTTAGTATAATCCAAAAGGAATATTTTATTTTCTTCTCTTAGAGCGTTTAAATAAAAGTTTTTTCTTAAAAAATTTTTTTACTTCATTTTTATTATTTTTTACTTATTAGTTATCGCTGGCTAGGTTCCTCAGTCTGGTCATCTCATTTAATGCATCATTGTTGCAAGGACGTTTGCCGGTTAATTTTGAACAGTCCAGCTCTTCAATCAGTAGACCTTCTAATGATGTTACCCTACTTAAGGCCACGTATGCTTGACCAGCAGCAAAGAGCTTTGAGTCTAAGTAAATAACGGCGTAGTCGACAGTACTACATTGCATTTTATGAACTGTACAAGCCCAACATAATACAATTGGCAGCATTCTTCGTTCCGCAGTTCCGTGGCCATATTTTGCCGGAAATTGCACAGACTTGGGCTGAATTAGATGGACACCGTCTTTTCCGAAGTCAATACGAAACGATGGTATGTCGGTGTCGTACATTTGTGCTCTTCGAAAGCAGGGCCATATAATTTCAACTTGTGCCTGACGAAACACAGTTCCGGGTTTGATTTTGGAGTTGTCCCTTCTCCTAGATAGGTTGCAGACCAATGCTGATGACGCCTATCTCGCCAAAGCACACAAGTCAAAGTTTATCAATCGACCGTCTTGCATATTCCCACCATTTTGGATTTAGAATAACGACACATTCTTTTTTCAAGTTATTATTACTCTCAAAATGCCCTCTCATTTGATACCCATATTGTATAAGTGGATTAAATATAACTGTTCTGACATCTTGTATGATCCGCCATATTGAATTTAGAATGACGTCACATATCTTATCATGTATTGTCATCCAAACAAAATGCGTCC
>OY755177.1:19995062-20019151 GCA_963576735.1 Bedellia somnulentella
CTATTACATAGAAGAATAGTACTTTCTGATTCGTAAAATCTGGTCTCTAGTTAAGACCGCATCGAAAGAATTCAGAAACGGTTTTGTTATCATCTGAGTAACGCCGATAATAAATCCCGTGTTCTTCCGACTTACACCGATCGTCTTCACTATTATGGCCTTGACACCCTTGCCAATCAGAGAACGCGGGTAGACCTTGTCATATTGTATAAAATTTTGAATAACGACATTGAAAGCCCCGATTTACTGCAGAAAATCAATGTAAATGTTATAAATTTTTAATTACAACTATACTAGAAAACCGGTTACCATTCAAGACGAATATTTGTCGCACAAATGTAGGCTTACACGCTCCCTTACTCGCATACAGAACACAGGCAATAGACTTAGAGCTGACCTGGACATTTTTGATGGTAATATTAGTAAAATCAAAGAAATGAAATTATAATTGTAATTGTTATGGTCTTCTTTTTATTTGTTTTTTACTTTAGTTCCTATTTTAGTTCCTTTTTATTAAGATTAAGTTTTTGTTCTTTTGTTAGTCCATTTAAGTCACTTAAAATTTAAACTTAAATTAATGTTCATAAAATCGTAGGCATGTTGACTCAAAAGTTTTTAGGTTCTACAATGCGCATGTTGCTATGAAATGTATAGATTGAATTTGTTATCTTGTTGTAAGCAACCTGTTTTTTGAGCAAATAAATAAAAAAATAAATAAAAAAAAAGACGTTCATGACCGAGTGAGGTACTGCATTGGATTTGCTGTTTGTTTTAATCTGAATTACATACTACAACTCGCCATTTCAAAAAGTCACTTTGAATGATTGTAAGAAATTTACTATTTTAAATCTTTTTAAACTTAAATATTAGACCTATTCTTTGCAGTTGTGATACTCGTATATTAATGAATAAATTAAAAAACAATGATATTTACAAAAAAGAGACCCTGAAGACTCAAACCTGCACGCCGCATATCTCCGACGGGGAGGTAGAGGTACTGATACTTCCGAACATCACGTTACATTATTGTCGGCTGATGTCACCTCCCTCCCATCTTTTTGTTGTGTGAGGCCCATAATATAAATATATCAGTTAAACTGTGCCTAAGTCTGAAAGTTTAATCGGAACAATAGAATAGACAAAACATAACCAACCCCAAAAGAGAGCTTAAACTGACACTCACAGTAGGGAAATATGTTAAATATAAATATATAATTTCTTTTCCACTGAATAGTGCCATACTCCTTAAATGAGAATCATAATGAAAAACAACGAATATAAAGTCACCACATAAATTTTAAGGAACTTGCGTTTTCGTACATTTTTTTCACATCAAGCTGTCGCGAGATGAGAGCGCCTGACCTAATAAGAGTTAATTTCGTCCTGGCATGAATGTGTGTGTGACTTGTCAGGATATGCATGTGTGTATGTTTGTGTGCGGTGATGAATATGCAGGGTCACGTGATGCATTTTCAAAGGCAGTGCGGGATCGTGGCACTACTACTGATATTTATAAACTATTACTACGGACTGCCGTCATTGTTCGTTAATTATATTTATTTCCGCTCAGTTTTCAGTCCCTGTACTGATATAGCATTTTTTGAATTCAGAAACGGTATATTTTATTTGCTACATGAAATGAATAAATTTTAGTATGTATTTTTATAAAATGGCGATCCATAGTCTTTTTATACCAAAGATAAAATTATTGCAAATGCTCTTCCTATGACTCGGAGACTTCTTACGCCGAAGTGGGAACTCGAGATTTGTCAGTTTAAAATGTATTTTAAACTTTTTGCCCGCAACTACGTCCGCGTGGACTAAATTTTTTGCATCCAGTTTACATCCAAAATACCAAAACACTATCTAACTACACTAACTTCTGTTTTTTTGTATTTATATTTCCGTGGGCGTTGTAATAGATATAAAGAACATTGAGACTTTTTAAGTGATTATTGGGCGATGCAGTTGGACGGTTGGACGGACCCCATTCATCTTCCAAAAGTGGATAAAGAATTACTATCTCTGGAGCTGTGGCTACCCTTTTTTGGGATTTATAGCCGTCAGTATATTCTCATGATTGATTGATGGATGAATTTCATACATTCCTTTTTGTAGTTGCTATATCAGTCAATCGCATCAAGACTCAAATTTCTAGATACATTGTATTTATAGATCATATATATATAATATATTTCAATCTCTAAGGGGATGAGTTCCAAAAAACCTTTTTAATTGTTCATAAGAAACATGAAACAAACCATTTTGTAACCAAGTTTCTATGTTCAAAAATGAAAATATCTTGAGTAAGTATGGATAGCAGATTGGCGACCCGGTGCTGCCCCCTACACTGACTGTTGGTGATGTGTGAGAGATTGCAATCATCGGTCAACAGATGGCGTTACTGAATTAACATTGAAATATTTACTATTATTTACAAACTATGCATTCTGAGGCTTAAACAGAATATTAATTTATTCGTAAGTAAAACATAATATATCTATGATAATATAAGTTAAAAATAGTTAAAAAAACAAAAGCTATAAACATATTCTCAAACCTACCAAATGAATACGCAAAATTCATACAATATACTTTCAATTATCTTTATTCATACATATTCGCATAGTTGAATGTGAAAAAGAAGGATTAGTGCATCCTATTATTCTAACCTAACACAAAAGCAAAAAAGTCTCAAAAAGACTTTAATCACCCGGGATTCGAACCTGGGTCATCCGTTAGTTTAGTTTTAACCAATCGGTATACAGCTACGCCACAAAAACATTAGTAATGATGTCAAATTTGTGATATGGTATATATCTAGTAGCCATACTATTGACAAACAATTTAAATACATACGTACATATACTCACGGCTATAAATCCCTAGAAGGGATAGCCAGAGCTAAGGAACTTGAAGTTCCTCAGCCACTTTTGGAAGTTGCGTCGGGAAAAGATAGTGAAATAAAAGTTGTTGGTGATGGGCCTCCAACCACATCGCCCAAAAATCCCTTAAAAGCCCCAATACCGTTAGTCGCCTCTTACGTATACCCACCGGAAGAAATGGGGTAGTGTTATTCTAAGCCGACACTACACAGCAATTCATTAAATAGACATTTATTTTGATGAAAATGGATAAAACCCTTATTTTTTTCAAAAACACTATTAATGAAGAGTCTGAAAAAGTCGGTCGATGAAAAAAATAATCGTGTAAATATGGGGAGCAATAAGTTGGTGATGTGAGAGAGATTGCAATCATCGGCCAATAGACGGCGGTACTGAATTAAAATTGAGATATTTACTATTATTTACAAACTATGCATTCTGAGGCTTAAACAGAATATTAATTTATGCGTAAGTAAAAGTATCATATATCTATGAAAATATTAGTTAAAAATAAACCGTTAAAGCAACCGTGATAGCCCAGTGGGTAGAACACTCGGTTATCACGCCGAATATCCCCGAAGGGGTTGGCAGAGGTACTAATACTTCTGAACATCACGTTACTTTGTCACCTGGTGTTCAGAGTACCCACGTTTTGCATGGACAGTGTACTCACGTGATAGGGGGCAGGCGTTTTGTACGAATACACTGTCACATGACTAAGTACAACTCAGCCATGTGGGTTTCCTCACGATGTTTTCCCTCACTGTTAACAACCATGATAAATTAACCACACATATGTCTTTAGAAAAGACAAATTGGTGTAGGCCCGACCCAGGATTCGGACACTAGTCGCTTGCACGATAACCAAGTGTTCTACCCACTGGGCTATCACGGTTGTCAGATAACATACCTAGGTTATAATAAAAAATAGAACACAAAATGGTATAATATAGTTATAACAAATGCGAAGGCGGCGCGGGTCGGGCGGCGTAGGAGCTGTCTAGTAGATATTGACGTATGAAGAGGGTGCAATTAGCTATGAAAATGAAACTGCTCCTCGCAATTGGCTCGTAATCACCACTTTGAGAGCTGATACGAACTGACTGCTATTCTTCAGCTCACATTAACGCGGGATCACCCGCCTGGTGTATTATTTACAGCGAAACTGACTGAATATTGCGTAACTTTGCTAACATTTAGATACTTTGAAATACTTTTACGTCTTGTTTACGTGGGAATGTAATATACTAACTTTTAAACATGTTTTTTCACAACTTTCATTTTAGTCAAGATTACCGTTCGCTATTTTGTATGATCCTGGCAAACCTCAGCCGCTCTTAAATTCTCTATTTTGATATAAAAGTGTCCACCGTGGTGCTTCTCTACTGACAGTACCATCCACACTGGCTCCATAAATCTCTTGCACTTTTTCATACTATGTTGTCTATATTAATAAACTAGTGGATTGTCCCAGCTTCGCACGGGTAGCGTTGTTTTTTAAATATCTGAGGTTTCTTTCTTTAGTCACTGCTCAAGCATTGTGAAATTCAGCGCAATGTTTTCAATTTATTTAATTTATAGCACTCCCTAAACAGTGTAGTTTGGTGATTTTTAATGCGCTTTAATGAACGGTTCAGTATTTCCGTTTAATAGCAAATTTTGGAATAAAACACTATGAAGTGTTTATAACAATCTAAAAAATAAATCATTACGTGTTGTAGGATGCAACTACTGGCGCCATATAGTATGTTATATGTAAATTAGTAACGATTCGGTTTTGGTCACGGGCGCGATGGCTTATTTTATGTATAATTTTGGTGTTTCTCTACCGATTTCTATGATTTTTTTATTGAATTAGTAATAATGTTACCTTTTTTAAATTAGGGATGAGTGAGGGGTTTACAAACGTAAGAGTAAACAAATATAATCAGAATGTTCCGAACTGCTAAGCTATCAGGAATTACACGTGTTATTGTGAGTCAACCGTAAAAGATAGACATAAACTGTAGAGGATTTTTTTTTAGATAATTTTGTGAAGAATATTTCCGTCATACATGATTCCTATGTAAGTTTAACCATTTAGGCTGCACACGCGACGGAAGCTTAAAAAATGTAGTAACTTCTCCCGTTTTCCCAAAATTTCCCAAAATTCCCCTTTACTACTCTGCTGGAAAGTATACAAAAACCTCCCCAGGAGTATGGAGAATAATTGTACCAAGTTTCGTTAAAATCCGTCTAGTAGTTTTTGTTTCCATAAGGAACATACAAACCGACAGACAGACAGACAGACAGACAGACAGACAGACAGACAGACAAAAATTTTACTGATTGCATTTTTGGCATCAGTATCGATCCCTAATCACTACCTGATAGTTATTTTGAAAATATATTTCATGTACAGAATTGACCTCTCTACAGATTTATTATAAGTATAGATTATAGCTGCGCTATCTATTCGATCAGTTACAATGTGGCAGCGCCTAGAAAAAATATTACATGATGCTATAAGTATTTAGTTCATCCCCAAATATTCAACTGGCGTTGTATAAAGTGACAACGAGGGAGCCAGCTAACATTATATCATTATCAAATCAGGTATAGCTTAGTTTTTGCATATATTACAGCACTTTGTTATGAAGACAAGATAAGTTAGTTCGTTATAACTAGCACTTACTTAGCTGGAAAAAACGCGCTTGAATTAAAGCAATCTGTGGCCAACTAAATGTGAAATTTTAGCATACTTTTATACGAAAAGGACTCTGTTGAGCTTTACTGTAGTTTAAAACTATAATTACATGAATTAAATTCAAATAACTCGACGTTTAAAACGTGGAACCGTTTTCAAAACTAACGAACATGTAAATCCTTTGTCTTAAGAGTGTGTCATAAATATGTAAATGTTGGGAACAAAACGATATACTTACTTTGAAGTTATTTAAATAAATTAACTAAGAGTTGAGAACAATTTAAACAGGCAACAACTCGTGAGGAGCGTTTCCTTCCTTCCTCACAAACAGCGTGAATTTAATCGTTTGAAGAATATTCACTATATATTAAATGTTTCCTGTGTAGAGTCAGGTTGAAATTGTATTATATATTTGCATTTCAACTCGAAAAGAATATGGTCCGACACTGAAAAAAAGTTTTTTTTTTGGACTTTGTTACACATTTAAAACAAAACGGGTAGTCAGAATTTCAGAGATAAATATACTAAGCTAAAATATAAGTGATGAAAGACTTTACAATAGGATGGATGGTTATGATTAGTGACGGGTTTAAGGCCACATCAAAGTACATTTTGTAACAAATTCAATATCTATAAATTTACTCGTATGAAAGCAACGGGAAGAAAAAATATCAATATTAGGTTTAACATATATATTTTTTCTTTTTGGTTAAAAAACCAATTTATAATGCAAATGGATTTTTGGATTCACAGCTATGATTTATAAATATATGTTATAATAAACAGTTTACTAATTGAACTAAAACACGTGAATAACTCGTAGCCTACGTATCTTCATCGACTTGAAGAAGCTTTTAATATATATTTTTATTTTAACTATGAATTTTGAATCTCCATTCTCTGCTATTAACCATACCAAGTACTACAATAAATAATATAAGTATGTGATATACTCACGGTGGCCGCCCGGACGTGCTCCACGTCTGCTGGCCGGGTTTCATGCTCTTCTGCAACAAAACATGCCAGTTTTAGTTGTTAAATGATTGCCATGTTGTAATTAAACGACGTGTTTGCTGGTTGAATTATTACTGACTAAAGACTTAAGACTAACTTACATAGTATAATGGCAAGAGGGGGACGAGATGCACTCACACTACACTACAGATGGTTTATATGCACAGCTTTATTGATTTGATATTGACTCATGAAACGTTCAGCTTGCCTATGTGACCTCTATCCCACGAATGTAAATATAGCCATATAGATTTTCTCAAGACCTTTTCGGTGCCGTTATCTACGATAATAACAGATATTGGTTAGACCCGTTTCCTGGCAATATAGACATACATACATATACTCACGGCTATAAATCCCAAAAAGGGGTGGCCAGAGCTTAAACGCTAGGAACACACACATTTGGAAGTTGATAGGGGACAAGACGGTAGAAATAAAGTATCTTTGGTGATGAATCTCCAACCGCATCGGCCAAAAACAACCAATTAAAAACCCCCATACCCTTAGTCGCCTCTTACGACACCCATATGTAGAAAGGGATAGTGGCATTCCAAGCCGGCACTACTAGGCAAAATATAGTTTAGCAATATATTGAACTTATATGTAAGTTCATACGCGATGTTTTATTCAATTTAAACTGTAACACCACTATTTAAATAAAGAGCAAAAAATCTTTAATCCTCAGATCACTGAGAACACGATATCGCAAGATGTCCTTTAAATTGTTGTTATATTATAAACTGAATGTTAGCTATAGGCACAAAGGCAACGTTTTAACAAATATATTTATATTTTCTTGATCAACCGTGATAGCTCAGTGGGTAGAACACCGCTTATCGTCCAAACGATATAGGATGCAAATCCCAGGTCGTTCCTACACCAATTTGTATTTTCCTGTCATTTCTAAAGTCATATGTGTGGTTAATTTATCAAGGTTGTTAACGGCGAGGGAAAACATCATAAGAAAACTTACATGGCTAAGTTGCACTTTGACATGTGACAGTGTGCTCGCACAAAACGGGGCGATAGACCTGCCCCCTATCACGAGAGTACACTGTAAAAGCAAAACGAGGGTACTCTAAACGCCAGGTGGCAGTGTCAAACCCAACACCAACAACCTTTATATTAAAATCTTTTCCACACTTAACTTCCAAAAGTGGCTGAGGAATTCTTTGTTCTGAAGCTCTGGCTACCCCTTCTAGGGATTCATGGCCGTAGTTATGTGTGTGTACGTTTCTTTAAGAAATTTGGTTGGATTGATTTGTTTATTAATAGCGTGATAGCTCAATGGGTAGAACACCGGTTATCGTGCAAACGACTTGTGTTCCAATCCCAGGTCGGGCCTACACCAATTTGTCTTTTTAAAGACATATGTAAGGTTAATTCATCATAGGTGTTAACGGTGAGGGAAAACATTCGTGAGGAAACCTAGTCTTAGTCATGTGACAGTGTGTTCGTTTAAAACGACGATAGGCCTGCCTACACTGATTACTACTACCTGATTACACTGTCCATGCAAAACGTGGGTATTCTGAACACCAGGTGACAAAGTCACGTGATGTTCAGAAGTATTAGTACCTCTGCCAACCCCTTCGGGGATACTCGGCGTGAAAATTTATGTCTTTATTATTTGTTTAAGATGTTATGTACCCATCGGTATTTCGTTGAACACCAAAATATTATATTAGACGAAAAATTCGGCAAGTTTAGGTGTAATGCAAAATAAGACTAACGTTACCTTGTTGCACTTCGTCTCCTTCATTATCTTCATCCACTTCCACTTTATTTAAACCATCACCAACATTCTTAACTTCATCACTTTCATCTATCAATTCCTGTAGTTCATTAGCGGGTGATTCCGAACCTCCAGTGTTAGTCTCATCACCATTGCTAGGGTCAGGCAACGCGAGCAGTTGTCTATACAATTCCAGCTCGTGGTAGAACTCCCCGCGGGGAGGCCGCGCGCCGGCGGGCGGGCCGCGCACCTCCGCCGTCAGCCCGTTCAGCACCAGCCGCCGCGCCGCCATCTCCATCACTCACTTATCACGCATCGCGGTGCTCCGTCACTCTTTGTCTTCGTGTGTTTGTTTGTATAGATTAAAGTTTAGTTACATGTTGATTTTAATAATCTGTATTGTATAGGATATGTGGCGTTTATCAGTAGAGTAAAAAAACTGGATAAAGTTGTAATATTCAGATCAGTGTAGCCGCTTAGCCTACATGACAAGGGATTAGTAGTGACAACTTTTATATAATGGGTATGATCATCCCTTATGAAAAAGGGGTTAATTTATTTTAATAGAACATCCTTGTAATGCATTACATTATTGAGCACAGTCCAGCACAGGTTATTTTTAAAGTTTATATACATTAATAGTATAGCTATAATTATCAATGCGAGGTAGCCAGAGTTTCAAAATAAGAAATACCTGAGCCACTTTTGAGACATGGCCTCCAATAATCGTCCTCATCAGAAAGCCCCGAGTCACCCAAAGGTCAATGGAGATGGCTTTATTAGGAATTTAACTAGCGATCGAACGTAAGATCCGCAGAAGAACCGGGGTTACACTTACATAGCCGAAAGAATTGCACATTGCACGCAGAACCGAGGGTCGTTTGGGCTCGAAGGTTCTGAAGTAGATACCAACTTCAAGGTGGACCGACGACTTGGTCAAGCCGATGGATGAGCAGCACAGGACCCGTCGTGAGGAGATGTTTATAAATCCTGCAGTTCACGTCAGTAGGCTTTCATGATGATGATGAGCCACTTTCAAAAGTTAAGTCGGGAATACATTACAAAGTAAAGGATGGCAAAATTAACTTAAAACGCCCCAAATTTCTAGGTCAACTCTTACGACACGAAGGTAAGTTAGTGCTATTTGAAGCCGACTCTAAACATATTTTTTTATAAATAGATTGTACGCACAGGCTTGGTAACGACGTAACTACCAATAATAAAAACTGAAAGAGTAGGCTAAATTTATTGGTTTAGACCGTAAGAAACTGGTTAAACATAAAATATGAGCGTGCCTCATTAACAGCTGACTGTATTTTCACAAATGTCCGTCAAATATTTGTCGCAATAGGTTTTTGTGAGTTTTGACTGTGAAATCCTAATTATGTTTTTGATCAAGTTTTAGGTGTAGAATAAAATTTTAGTTTCTTAACTTACTTGTTCGTTGTTACTTGCCGTGTAGTGCCGGCTTAGAATGCGACTACCCCATTCTGCCCACGGGTGTCGTTTGAGGCAACTGGGCATGGGACATTTTTAAGTGGTTTTTGGAACCGCATCGGTTGGAAATCAACTGCGATACTCTATTTTTACCATCTTCCCAATGTGATTGAGGAGATTCTGGCTCTGAATCTCTATCTACCTCTTTTTGGGATTTGTGGCCGTGAGCATATGTATATATGTAACTTTAATAAGTCAATCTAAATAATTGCAGAGCTTTTATGTAGGTGAGTACAATTTTCCACAAGCAAGAGTCTAAATAAAGGGAAGGCAAAAGCTGATCATGAATACAAATGAAAGTATGAAAGTAAAAAGAACACTACAATAGCCATAAATACAGTGGCAATGAAGGATACACTAAAGAAAGTGTCCTCAACCGTCACCGGTAAAGAATTACTTTTTCTCGTCCTCACGGTTTACCCGCATGGGAATATATGAAACACTGACAACACCAAACTCTACCAAACAACTATAAGAAAATATAAATTGTGACTTGTCGTTCTTAGATTACTCATATTTTATTATTTTTTCAGACAAAAAATATGACTAGTAATAGTTTAACTTCTGATCGTATTTCAATATAAAATTAACGATTTATTTAATGTTTTATTTGGTCATGCATGACTGATTTCACTTTTTCAACCCATAAAAAAATCGCAAACAATTAACATCACTTTTTATACAATAGTGATACAACACTCACTGTGAACCCAGCACTACTGCTTTATTCCAAGCAAATATTACGCGATGAAAAGTTGCGATATAAATTCGCGAAGGCGTGCAACATCCCGGAGCCGCGTGACTCCCGCGACCGATAGCGCGCTACTGCCGTACGCGGACCACCTCACCTTCTTATCATTTGCCAATAAATCATAATTTCATTCCTATCAAATACCAAGTTATACATTTATAAAAGCCTAAAAATCTGTAAAGAAATATGTTATTTCAACTTAATAATCCTTATATATTAAACGAGATGGGTGAATTTTGTGATCCAGTCTGTGTCGCGATTGTAAGAGCTAGAAAATTGGTTCGGGTATCAAATTGAAGGTCTCCATCTGAAGTTTTACCGAAAATTCATATATTGCCATAACTGGATTATTTAATTTGTTAGCGATTTATGAATTGTCAAAATTGGCCCATAGACTTTGCCGGAGTAAAAGCGCGCGCAAATGTGTCAGTCACGAGATTGAATTGATTCGCTCGCAAGCATTATTTATACAACAATACAACTTAAATATAGAATAATTGCGGTCAATAGATGCGGTTCACTGTTAGATACAAAGTCTTTCCCCAATATTCACAATCGTAACTCATTTTGCAATGATTTCACTAATACGCCTTCATGTCTTTTCCCAAGGGACTGTTAACCCTTGCATAACCCACCAGCATATATCATGAATACATACAAGATTGGCTATAGGAGGAAGGATAAGTGTAAAAAGTTTTCGGGCAATACAATAAGAATAAATAAACGGATATATTGTACTCGTATACAGATCAAGTTAGCCCCCAACTTAGTAAGACATGTATTATGGATACTATCTCAATGATATATTTAAAATTACAATTAAGTTATTAATTTTTGATTTGTTATCTAAAAATATTTATTTGTTAGAGAAAAATCTTTTCTGATATTTCTATTGGCAAAATTAAAATGACTATACCATTGCGTTCTATTGCAAGGTGTTGGTAAAAGAAGAGCAAAACATTAACTAAAGAGATAAAATTTTATTAAATAAATATTCTACAAATTTTACCCTACAATTGCATACATACATATACTCACGGCTATAAATCCATTGAAGGAATAGCCAGAGCTAGAAAATTAAAAATTCCTCAGCCACTTCTGGAAGTTGCGCGGGGAAAAGATGTTGAAATAAAGGTTGTTGGTGATGGGTCTCCAACCGCATCGCCCAAAAATCCCTTAAAAGCCCCAATACCGTTAGTCGCCTCTTACGTACACCCACCAGAAGAAATGGGGTAGTGCTATTCTAAGCCGACACTACGCAGCAATAACTTTTAATTGCAGAACTTATACTCTCCCGTCATAAAATATTGAAGTATAATCTACAAGAAGATACAATAAAGAATCTGTTTTAAATCTGAACAAGAATCACTACTTAGCACCGAAACCAAAATTATTACATAACGAGTAAATTGTAATTATAAATCGCCTCGTTTCACGAGTTGCTTTGAAAAATATATATAGTAATTTATGGTAACATAGTTCCAAGACTGCCTCCGTGGTCTCGCGGTTAAGCGCTTGGTTTCAAGTACCGAGGTCTCGGGAACGATCCCCGCGGGGTAGTAACCTTACAAATTTAATTTGTAAGATTTAACTCACACTGGAAGGATATTGCAGGCTTGAATCACCTGATTATCCGAAAATTAAGATGATTCCGTGCTTCGGAGGGCACGTTAAGCTGTCGGTCCCGGCTACTATTTCGGTAGTAGTCGTTAGTCAGCCAACCCGCAATTGGCCAACGCGGTGGACTATGGCCAAATCGCCCTATATATGGAAGGCTCGTGAGGGTGACTATGGCTAAATCGCCCTATATATGGGCTGTGAGGGTGAGTTCTTAGACCTTTATACTCGTCAAAACGGGTTAATTAATTAAGCGAGTGCAAAATGCCTGCAAAAGATTCCACTGAGACATACCACCAAGAGATATTGATTAGATAGGCCCTACTAACTTACTTACTTATACTCACGCCCTTTATTCCCATTAGGGTAGGCAGAAACTTTCTATCGCCACTTTGCACGATCCAGATAAAGCTTAGACAATGTTCTCACGTGGAGGAAGGTCCATCGCCGTTTTGTACAAAAACTCTGTCACTAAATTACACATATGAATTAAAAAAATCAAACAGGTGTAGGCCTGACCCGGGAATTAGACCCACGCTTGTCGGCATGATAGGCGGTGCTCTACTCCCTGAGCTATCACGGTTGAATTATAATTGAACATAAAGCTTATATCTTATAAAATAAAGAAATAAAGAACGACGAAGAAAGGTTTTTTTTGCAATTGTCCTAATTTGTTTAAAAAAACCCACCTTATTCTACTTCAGTGTAACTTAGTCTGACAGAAAGACAAACAATGTTGAGGTGGTTTGGGCACATGGAGAAGATGGATGAAAGTAAAGTTGCGATAGTAGCGGATGGTGTTGTTAGAAGAGGTCGGACGCGCAATACGGTTGAAAACTAAATTAAAAAAGTTCTTACACAGGCGCAGGAATAATTAATTTGAGAACACCCACCGGAAGAAATGAGGTAGTGCTATTCTAAACCGACACCACACAGCAAAGCTACTAAATTAAAATTGAGATATGTGCTATTATTTACTAACTATGCATTCTGAGGCTTAAACAAAATATTAAATTATGCGTAAATATAGCACAATATATCTATGAGAATATTAGTTTAAAAATAGTTAATAAAAAAGTTATAAACATATTCTCAAACCTACCAGATGAATACGCAAAATTCATACTATAAACTTTCAATCATCTCTATCCATAAATATTCGCATAGTTGAATGTGAAAAAGAAGGAATAGTGCTTCCCATTATTCTAAGCTAACACAAAAGCAAAAAAAAAACGCAAAAAGGTTGCGATGCCCGAGATTTGAACCTGGGTCTTCCGTTCGATTAGTATTAACCGAACGGTATACCGCTACGCCACAAGTGTTGACTTCAAATGATAAGCTATATATCCAGTAGTCATACTATTGACAAACAATTAAATGGACATTTATTTTAATGAAAATGGATGAAACCCTTATTTTTTCCAAAAATACTATTAATGAAGAGTCTGATGAAGTCGTTCGATGAAAAAGTGAATCTTGTAAATATGCGGAGCCATATAAAAGTAATGTTTTTTTGATGTTTCTGTAGGAACCCTTGCGAAATCCGAGGTAAATTATAGCTATATGTTGGCCAGGTGTAAAAGCTACATTCATACCAAATTTGATCAAGATCCGTCTGGTAGAATTAACGTGATGACCGGACATACAGACAGACAGACAGTTTTGACAAATTTGGCTTTAGTATCGAAAGTTAAACATATTCCACCAGTTTTTAATTTTTTTTCTTCAATGTACAGTTTTGACCTCGGTACAGTCTTATTATAGTATGGCAAATATTTAACACGGCAACTGAAATTCTTTTTAGGCAACTTACTATTAAGTCACAAAAAAACTAACTTGGCAGTGATTAAATATCTTAGCAACTATTAAACTATACAAGCAACAAAATGCTGGGATCAAAAAACTAAAAATATGGCTGCTACTGTAAGGTATCAAATATATCAAGCGGGATCAGTGTAAAACTGGTTGAGGTATTATAAAACCTAATGTGGCGACTAATTTTTCCGAGGGGATATTAGACATTCTTTACTGACAACTATTGGATTTCATTATAAAAATACACATCTGGCAGCGATTTTTAGGTACCTTTAAAACTGAAAATGGGTATTATAATAATGTATTTGGATATTAGAACATTGTTTGCAGATTCGTAAATTCTTGAAAAGGCGGCAAATGCGCTCGCTCGCTTTTTTATTTTTGTGACTATGATATTAAGTAAATTACATATTATGTGTATTGAAGTAAAAATTAATAAAAATAAAATAAATTGGGTTAGGTTAAAAGTTGCTTCACCCAGCCTAATGGGCAGATGCAATTAAGTTAGGGAAGGAAAACAGAGGGAGGAACGGGGGGCGAAGCCCCCCTCATTAAAAAACAATTAATCACCACAATTGTTTTTGTGCTAGGTTAGGTTAGGGTTAGCTTGTGTCCCTTAGAGAGGAAATAGGAACCCCACGAAGCGGGGTGACGTCGACCCGCTGTTAGGTAAGGTTAAGTTTTGTAGGTTCATTTAAAAGAGGGAATGTTAATAAATAGACCAAGAATAGTTTTATAGCATGTCACAATTTGGTTAATTTAGATCCCTACAAATGTAGCCAAAAGTATTTTTCTAAGATCTTGTTTGTATTTATTTCAGACCCCATTTTAGAATTTATGAAAGCCTATTTTAACTTTTTTATCCGCCAATAATTTGTCGCCTTAGAAGAAATTAAATTGTTACAAAAGAAAAGCACTGCCACATAAAATTTAAATAAAACCTCAAAACTTATTAAAAAGCCGCCGCTTTCTAGTTAAAATGCTACCTCTAATTAGTCGCCAAAGTAGATTATTTACTATCCATTTTCAGTTTTTTACGACTTGAAATGGCATCAATTTGTCGCCGCGTTAAATACATGCCTTATAGTATAGATTTACCAAGATCGACCAAAAAATCTCTCTCAGTTCTCCATATTTCTGCAGACGGCCAAAGTTTCTGAGGTAGAGGCTGGTTCAAAAGCTATAGGTGCACTTTTGGATGAAAAATCTGAGTAGATGAAGAAATCAGATAGAGAGCTGTAGTAAAAATACATGTTTTGGGATAACGAATTCATTTTATAATATTCTTAATAAAGCTTCATTAAAAAAACGTGTATATTGCTCACATATTAAAATAATAAGGTATATGATGAATACAAATAATATGAACATTTCTATGTACTAGGGCGTATTGCTGCCTTGTCACCTCTACTACGAGTAGTAAAAGGTTGGATGGAATAGGTTTAGTAACTCTAAACGACACATGACATACCCACGTGATAGGAGCTAAGCCTACCACTGCTTTGTGAAAATACTCCGACAAATAACTTTTGATAAGGTCCGAACAAACTTTAGTTAATCTGAACCACGCGTGACCTACCCACGTGATAGGAGGTGATCCGCTCGCTGCTTCGAACGCGTACTCCGTCACACAACTTTTATAGCTTGTATCTACTCGTATATAACTAACTAGTAGCCCGAGCCGGCTCCGAACTGGTAGCATAGCATTTCAGGCATCATTTAAATAACAAAATAATTCATATTTCAGAAAGTTTATTGGATTTTTTACGACGAATTACTACTACTAAACTAGCTGCGGTAACACTTTGACACAAAGTACTTTTGACAGCCTAGATTATGAAACTTTTCAGAAATACTATGCTCATCAATAGTTTTGCCGATCTTTATATAGCCAAAGAGCTACGAATGAAGTAGAGCGGAGATTTGATGATTTTTTTCTATCAACAATATTTAATCGCCTCTCACAACTAAATTAGGTGCTGTATCACTTTATTATTGGGCCTTAGTATTAAACCTAGTATAAGAAAAGAAAGAAAGATGCTGTGGATAAATTAATTTAGATATTTTCCGCGCAGAGTACTTACAGTATGCTCCCGTACCGCATCTTCCTCGCTCAGGCACATAGCATAGAGTTGATTGAAAGGGTCACTTAGTTTCGTAGCGCAGCTTGTACATCTTCGCAGTATAGCTACATCTACATAGCACATTTCTGGTGGAAAAGCACCCTAAAAGTGTTATCGCAGAAACTTTAAGTGGTAAATGGAGCACGAATAACAATTTTATTATTATATTTAAATCCACCGTTACGTGTTTAAAAAAATAGAAGCAATAAAGTACGAAATAGAAACAAAACTTACACAAAAGCTAACTATTCGTCAAAATGACGACTACAAACTGAGTTGTGAATGTTGTGATACTTTAACCAGCTCGCTGATCACTGAGTTAGCCCAAAACATCGCTTGCGTAAGGAAATCGGTGTTTGAAGGAAATAAAAAAATTTTGCTGTTAGTAGTCATTTTGACGAACTTTACTATCCAGGGTTAAACCGCATGCTTTTATTTAGACGAAGTGGTGATTGGTTTTCTTATTGAAACTGATATCAACTAATTGTCGCATCAAAATGTCGCGATGTTGCGTAGTTATACAACATTGATCCGAGTAGACATCCAAAAACTGGATCTAACTTGGCCCATTGGGATGTCGTATTCGTATACCAATTTCATACAAAATGACATCTAGATGAACTGAAATGAGAAGATAAATGCACTTTTGGATCACAGTTCTTGCTTTCTTTTGGGTTTGAAGGTAAGTAAGGCAGAGGTAGGGACCACCATCTCTCTAGGATAGAAAAATGACTGTTAAAAATATCAAATAAGGGGCTTAATTAAAGGAATTTTAAAGGAAGCGGCAGGTTTTGAATAAACATCAAATTCGAATAGGTTTTCGCTTTGCTATGCCTCTATAATGCTGAGTACATGGCTGAGTATTATAGGTATTATAAAACACAGACTATAATCATTTTAATTTATGAACAAAGCATCAATCTACTATCTATCAATGAATCAATAAACCAACTGACCAATGACTGACTTCACTAAATGTCAATGTCACTTTGATTGAATTGAAAACCTTGATATCGTACGATTTACGTAATATTCTTCAAATTTTATTGAATAAATCATCAAATAAAGATGTTGCGGATTGGCAAAAAGCAAATAGATATGCTGACGTCGTTCACGGGCTCAATGGCGGGCTTCGGCGGCGCCGGGTTCCTGACGCTGCTCTACTTCACTGACTGGAAGGTGTTCGTCGCCAACATCCCCTTCTACGGGGGCAAATTCCCTGCCCCAGTTGAAGAGAAGTAATCAATCTGGCTCCAACTAAATTATTGTAATTTATCTAGAATATGTTGTTAATATAAGTTGTATAGTCGCCCAGCAAGTATTGGTTTTATTGTAACTACTCCTAACCACATTTCTATTGGGTAAGGTAAAGTGAACTCAACCGTTTTATTGCAAGTATCTACAAAAAACAGTTGTTCAGTGTTAAATTGTGTGCGCCAACTAGAAAGAATATGACTGAATGTGTGATTGAGATTAATGGTAAGAAAGTGTGACAAGTGAAAGAGTTTGTATATCTGGGAAGTTTGTTTACTAGGGATGGAAAATGTGATGAAGACATTGAAAGAAGAGTGAAAAGGAGTAATGTGGTTGATGGAACCATGAATAGTCTAATATCCAGTCGAGTTCTAGTAAATATCAAGAGAGGCCACCCGCAATACAGGTTTTACCTAGTGCAGGGGCCATTGGAAAAATTACTATGTAATTCAAAATGCGCAATAAACAATTTTTATTATTTAATTGGTGTCTGAAAAGGCCCAAGGCTGGCCATGATGCTGTTGTTGTTCCTATGCTTATGTATGGCAGCAAATGTTGGATGTTGCAAGAGAAGCATGATAGTAAAGAGATTTAGAGAGGAGGTGCTTTAGAAAAGTTCAATGTTAATGTTTGTAATGATAGGTTATATGATCAAGTGAGAAAAAGTGCGGTTTCGTAAAAGATGATATTTTAAGAAATATAGTAAAAAAGATATGTTGTTATGGTTTGGACAAATAGATAGGAATGGGTGATAGTAAATTAGTAAAACAGATCGATAGAGCCCATATGGAAAGTAATAATAGTAGATTGATATTGGAGAAGACATTTGGACCAAAGATGGAGTGTGCACAACAAGGCAGGCGTCCAAATTAAGACGAATAAAAGAGCATGTATGAAGAGCTTAATGGATGTAAACAAAGCTAGAGAGGTTTGCCAGGAAGGTACTAGGTGGCAATTGATAGTATCTGCTTACACTAATGGTTAGTAATGGCATGAGTATATGAATGCATGTATGTATGTAACATAAGTGTCATGCAAACTGCAAAATAAAGCTTGACATGGATACTTTCAAATGCTGCACATACCATAGGTGAAGCAACCACTGACATTGTAGTGCTCAGTACTATCAACTACGGCAAAACCTTGTAATTATACTGAAAATTACTTTCCTTTTGGCCAATTATAATATAATACCGTTTTCTTTTCCCCGGGAGCATGTACGATTTACACCGCAGAATCGCACATTTTGCTTACTCGGCATAAACAGATTTTCCAGTTCAGTTTGTTACCGACATCAAGACGGGCGATCGCATCATCATCATTTCCACATCATTATAAATAAGTCAATTAATTAATAAACTTTATACCATATCAAGAGGTATTATTTATCATATCATTATGCTGTACGAGTAGTAACTTACTAGCCTACCGTACAAAGTAATTGGTAAGCATTGTAAATATAGTAAAGTTCTTTCAGCATGAGAAGTAACCTCAAGTAAATTTAATTTAATGACTTGAGGTATGTGATACCAGCTCAGCAATATGTCAACGTTTACTTCATACTATATAACAAATATGCATATTCATCATATAAATGTCGCCCTCAGCAAGATTCAAACAAACACATTCGAAGACACACCCAGAAGCTAGTCACATATCCACAAGACCACAATTTCGCCACATTAAGTGATTATGCAATACATATAATTTTTCACCGCATAACTCATTCGCCCCTATACTCTAAGGGGTGGCTGTGGTTCTAATACTTCTGGACATACATACATACTTACGGAAAGTTATCCAGTGCTAAAAAAGAAATAATCCCTCAGCTTCTTTTGGAAATTGAGTGGGAAAAAGATTATAAAATAAAGGTTGTTGGTGACATCTCACCCACCCCTTCGCCCAACAATCACCTTTGAGGCCCAATACCCTTAGTTGCCTCTTACAAACACCCATGGAAAGAAATGGGGTAGTGCGATTCCAAACCACTACACAGCTGTGAATGATCATGGGAAGAGAAATACTATGACATTATTGTTACCTGGTGTTTGGAGTACCCACATTTTGCTTGGACAGTGTACTGTGTAAAACTTCTCCATATGGGTTTCCTTACCATTACCAACCAACACCCATGGAAAGAAATGGGGTAGTGCGATTCCAAACCACTACACAGCTGTGAATGATCATGGGAAGAGAAATACTATGACATTATTGTTACCTGGTGTTTGGAGTACCCACATTTTGCTTGGACAGTGTACTGTGTAAAACTTCTCCATATGGGTTTCCTTACCATTACCAACCATGATAAATTAACCACACATATGACTATAGAAACATTACATTGATGTAGGTCCAACTCGAGATTTGAACCCTCACTTCTCTGTATTGCAGCATTTGCAGTTGTTGGTACTTGTAATATTGGTGTTGTGTTATATTAGTTACTTTGTGTCTGTAATTTGGCATAAATCTACATAAAAGTTACACTTGTCATCAAGATTTGCTTTTCAAATCTAATATTGCATAAAATATGTGTTTCATTCATTCCATTGTGGGACATCACTGTATGGTGAAATATCTTTCCTTTCCCACATAAACCAATGCCCAGCAATATTTAATGTCAGTTTTTTTCTGTCTGAAATTCTATTATCATAAGTGGCTGAGAAATGGTGATTAGGTTGGTAGGATAATAGGAACAATGAATAGGATAAGTGAGTTGGTTATGCAACAAATAAAATAAAAACCATCCAATGTATAGTTTTATATTTCAAATTACTGGGTACGGAGTTTAGAAAAGTGCAAATTATGATTTGGCTACTATGGATTTATTTGGGATTAATAAACTTATTTCTAGAATATTCTACTTCATAGAAATTTGGTCTCTTTACAGAAATAAGAACGGTTTTTTTATATTTACTCAGAAGTAATGTTAAAAACTCAGAAATATTGAAAAAAAAACCTAATTGAAACTAAGACTCTAGCTTGAGTCAAATTGACATTAAACATTTTCATATTCTAGTTGCATCATTAATGTTAAGCAAACGAAACTACGAGAGTTTCTTAGCAAAAGTGAGATTCGATGTGACTAATTACTTACTGCTAAATTACCATTTATGTCAAGTAGGCAATCATTAATTTACTACGAATTAATACACAAAGAACAAACAAGCTCTTGTCAACATACTAACATGTTAGTTGGTGCCATAAGTAAACTGATATTAATAAATAATTTATATATTACCAACTAGAGTAAGTATATATTAAAGAATTATCTAGGCAACAAAACTACACTTCAACATTCAACCAAGGAAGCAATGAATGGAAATGTCTTGCCTTCTTGACCATCCTTGTCAGTCTTACTCCACTCATGGACGTTTCTTGATTGAATGGCAGCTAACGAGGTAACATGACGAGTCAGTCACCTATCCTATTATAGAATAAGTCGCATCAACTCCAGAAATTAACAAGATAAAATTACATATCAGCTCAACAAACTAACAGCCATAGCTACTTTACTTATCCTAAATCAATTTAACTAGATGAAGTTATTCCTTCCACTTTGCTATGGTAAACACGAGTTTTTTTTATAACACATGGTTACTAAATTTTCATGTTTAAATAATAATAAGAAAACTTTCCTGTCCATAACTGCATTCATGACTTTTTTTATTATTTTCATTTTGTTAACATCAATATCCGCGCTTACGTAATAATGTCAACATTTGAATTGTTAGTATGTTTCCTAAAATGCATAATTAGATGTCAACAAAATATACTATTAAAACCTTATCTGTTAATAATAAAAATCAACATCACGTAAAAATTTTAATTTAACACAATACAACTTCGCAGTTTATTTAGGAACCTTAATAAAAACTTCATAAGAATTTTATTTCATTGCCAAATAAGGGCAATAATTAAGAATGTATAATAGTGAATTGATCTTAAAATTAAAGAATATTTATAACAGTCCAACAAAAACGCATATATGATTTTATTGATAGCGAACCAAGTGGACTCAAAATTTAAAGAGGAATACGATATTATTTCTTACGGACGAGATGATAGGAGACCACAAAAAGAAACGAAATCGTAATAACGAAAATAAAATGCTCAATTTACCTAGAAATCAGACTACGTATAGCTAACTTCATGAATGAGATCATTTAAAGAGATCCTCTCTCCCCGTCACCGCTGCTGGCTATGTCTTCATCATCGTCATCATCGTCAGCAGTCGCTCTCCAAGCATCATCATCTCCGAGACGATTATTTTCTACTTTTAGGGGTCCCTTTTTTCCCTCTAATCTGTAATCGACATCGTTGTAAACACGTCTATCAAGATATCCTTTATCTCCTCTGTACTTCGTGATTTTGGCAATTTCCTGGTCTCTGGTTTCCCATTTCCCTAGATCCCCGCGATCCCGGGAGCGGTCCTGGGATCCTTTGTTACGTCTGGAGTTGTCTGTGTTTCGACCGTATTGAGTACAGAGACACCATTTCTCTCGAGTGACTCGTTTGCCGCATGCTTTTAGAAATGTTCTCAAGCAACGCTCGCGCTCCACGTGTCCTGGAAATATAAAGTTATCATTATTGGAAATTGAAATTAAGCAAAGGGTGGTAGGTATACTAGTACTTTGGTGTATTGCGTGACATTTTGTAGCGCGCCCTCGTATCACGATACGTGTGAGAGCGACTATCTCACGTTTTTTGTGAGATAGGCTGCTTTGTTATACAAACTGTCCAAACTGCTGCAGTTTTTAAAGTGCTCACTTTTTCTGGATACTAAGAAGAAAGTTGCAGAATTTCTGTTATGCGGTTAAGATTCAGCCTTCTTGGTTTAGCGAACATATTTCCCCAGACATTCGTGTTTTTTAAGAGAGTATATTATTGAAGGTCCGACTAAAGACTAAAATTGGACCACTGCATGTTGAATTTGAGTCGAGCTCTTTCCGAAGAAGAACTATAGTGTGTCAGTGTGTGTGCTCACTCAGCGCGTAGAATTTGGAGAGTATATGGTGTGCGTGTTAGGTTGTCGGGAGAAAGTATATGTGTGTGCTTGGTGTCGCAGTGTGCGTGCTTGTGTAGCGCGTAGATGTTTTCGGGAGACTCAAGACTCAAACATTCACCTACCAAGCCATGTAGGTTTTCTCACGATGTTTTCCCTCACCGTTAACAACCATGATAAATTAACCACACGTATGTCTTTCGAACATATGACATTAATTATGATATTAATTTATGTCTGTGCACCAGTGGGGTGCCGTAGGACGACAACAACAACAACAACATGTCTTTAGAAAAGACATATTGGTGTAGGCCGGACTGGGGTTTGAACCCTATCATGTCCGCATAAAAGGCGTTGTTCTACCCATTGAACGTTCTCAGTAGTCGGGAGAGTATATATATATATGTGTGTGTGTGTGTGTGTGGGTGCGTGGTGTGTTAGTGTGTGCTGTGTTAGTGCGCGTGTGTGTGTGTGTGTGTGTGTGGTGTGTGTCGTGTCAGTGTGCGTGCTCACGTAGCGCGTAGAGGTTGTCGGGGGAGAGTGCATGTGTGTGTGTGTGTATGGTGTGTCAGTGTGCGTGCTCACGTAGCGCGTAGAGGTTGTCGGGGGAGAGTGTATGTATGTGTGTGTTTGTATGGTGTGTCAGTGTGCGTGCTCACGTAGCGCGTAGAGGTTGTCGGGGGAGAGTGTATGTATGTGTGTGTTTGTATGGTGTGTCAGTGTGCGTGCTCACGTAGCGCGTAGAGGTTGTCGGGCGAGAGTGTATGTATGTGTGTGTTTGTATGGTGTGTCAGTGTGCGTGCTCACGTAGCGCGTAGAGGTTGTCGGGCGAGAGCTCCCCGTCGTGGTCGGCGTCGAGGTGGCGGAACATCCAGCGCGTCTCCGCCGGGCACCACGCCGGGAAACCTGCAACCAATGTAATAGGGTGATTTCGACAAATTTTTAAACGCATTAGCATTGTCAATTGAAACTTAACTCGTTTTAGACGAGGAGGGCGAAAATTAACTGTGTCATATTTGTTGTTACATATTTATTTAATATATAAACGATAAAATGACACCGATCAAGTTAGCACTAAGTACAACATATGGACTTGTAGTACGGGACACTAACTTTACGGTATATATTTAATGTTACACATATAAATAACATCCGAGACTAAGAAACAATAATTTTATGCAAATCACATAAATGCTCTCGGAGGGATTTGAACTACACATATATGTAAATGTCTTGTACAACTAAATGACTCAATTTCTCAGCACAGGTAACTTGTTGCACAGTTGAAGGTCTACTCTACAAGACGAAAACCATAATTTCTTATGTTCCTTAACTCTGTTTAGTATTCACTAAATTATTGTCTGTGGTTTTCATGTATAGCTGTCTCGCTCTATTGCTTTCTCTCTCTCTCTCACATCGTCTGTGCCAACGTAGCATTGGGCTCCACATAATTTAATTAATTAAAAATAGAAAGACTGATCTAAAGTTCTCCTAACTGCATTTTATGTACAAGTGTAATGTGAATAACGTGTGCCAATAAACGTTCAAACCATAAGAAGCTGTTTCAATCATATAAAAACTCCTTGTAACATGTATTCGTGTCGTTTTGACCGCTTTGATAGTTATTTGATAATATTTGGCTCAATTCATAATTGTGGACTTGCTTTTCGATGAAAATAATAAAAACGGAGATAGGTATTTAAGGTTTTG
>OY755177.1:20019351-20091851 GCA_963576735.1 Bedellia somnulentella
CCCATGAGCAGTCGGAACCAGGCGGCCAGCCGCGCCGCCAGCCGCGCCGCGCACGCGGGGGCGGGGCCGGGGGGAGGCGGGCAGCCCGCGCAGCGCGCCGGACACTGCGCCGGCTTGCACTGCGAGCGGCACCACGCGCAGCTGCGGACAATGTGGCAATATCATCCGTTGGGCATTGAGCTATGCCTGTAATGGTTAAGTTATGTAAATATATAATCCCACCAAACACATTTTAAATGTAAAAAATGTTAGCCAAGCAAATACAATACAGTCGCCGTTCTGCTGACATGAGATAAATACTAGGTATTATGATACCTATTAATTAGTACGACAGGAATCAAATCGGAGTTTTTATATTGAAGAAATGTATTGCTATTGTTCGCAACCAACTGGGCTGTGCTAGTACAGTTAGTACCTATACTCATAGTTTGAGTTTTGTAATTGCAAATAACTTTAGCGTCGAAGTTTAATGAATGATCAAGTAAGTATGCATAGCATACCTAAACCTATTCAGAACGGAGTTTTATATTAGCGTCATAGAAATAATGATTAGCGTCAACAACATTTCATCATGGGATTTATTCAAACTTTAGACACTATATGATTTCTATACAAAATGTTCTTGTGAGGGAAATATTCAAAAATCTTAAAAATTCTCCGTTTTCAGATTTTTTCCTTTGTTAATATTTGATCACCGACCTGGATGCCGAATTTCAACTTCCTGAGATATCTGGAAGTGGGTTAGCTTTTTGATCTATATGTCAATGAGTCACGAAAACCCTTTGTTATGTATTTATGGAAATTGGACTACTAGTTTGTATCCTTGATTTGATATCAACAAATGAGCCAAATTTGGTTGGTTTATGTTGATTAGATTTTGAGTTATGATGGTGTAAAAAGTCGCTCCAAATGGTTCGTGTAATATACACATACGGTGCGCGCTCGCCGCCTTGGCTTGGTTTGACGCACTACCGTGCGTCTTGATAAATAAATATGGCGTGAGCGTTATGAACTGGAAAGATAGATCTCGAGATTACTTTATTGTTATAGATTAACTTGGTTTATTTGGGAGCACTGCCTATTTGTCAGAGTAATGTTTGTCATTCAGTGAGTTGAGTCGAGATAATTTGAGTCATTCAGTGTCTCGTATAAATCTATGCGTTACTTTATGTAACAAAACTCCAAAAGAACGTTTCGATCGCAAGCGACGTCAAAATTAACATACTCGAACCCACCCTAAACAACATATTTTTTTTATATAAATACACTTTTATACAGTAACATAACATACTAGCATTATTTCTAAACTTATAATATTAAAACGTGGGTACTCTGAACACCGGGTGACAAAGTCACGTGATGTTCAGAAGTATTAGTACCTCTGCCAACCCCTTCGGGGACATTCGGCGTGAAAGTTTATGTTATTATGTTATGTTATAATATTAAAGAAAACTTATAAAAAATAACATTCACATAATAATTTAAAAAAAGCACAATTATATTTAAAATAACTAACCGTTAAATAATAATTAAATATGTAAAACAATAAACTTTAATAAATGAGTTAACTAATAACAACAATTTAGTTCTTGATATTTTTTATTTTATAGCAATAAGTGGGTATGTATGTATGTAAAGTTATGGCGTCTACTCGCCTTCTTTTGACCTAAGAGACGGGGATTGCGCAACCATAATATATTTTACAAGATCTTAGAAAAAAGGATGAAATTATCGACGATGTCAATGCTACTAGACTTACCGCCTATGAAACATCCGCTTGCTCACGCTTATGTTTCTATTATTGCGAGTGCTGGTAAACCCGCTGCCATACAATTATAAAACAGTACTCATAGCTGGAATAGTAACCGACATTCCACATGGATTCTACAATGCTGCCAGCATTCGATATTTGCTCGTAAGTTTTACTTCCTATAGTGTATTCACCGAAACAAGTTAATATAGCGCTTTCTCTCTCTCTCTCTCTCTTTCATGAATCTGTATGCAAATGAAAAAGGAAAGCGGCCAAGAGCGAGATGGACTCGCTAATGCAGGGTTCCGTAGCAGCACTAGCAGCAGTTATTAAAATGTTATTTACTTATCACTGTATTACCATAAGAAAACAATGGTTCACGTTTTATGCGTAAGGCCTGTGATAGTAAAATTATTGTTATATATTTCAGTGAAATTAATAAATTAGGTAAGTAATTTGATTTATGACGTTTAAAAATAGAACTACTGGCTAGATCTCATTCAAACCAATTTTCGTTAGTAGTTTGTATAGTAATACTCATCATATATTTTTTTCAGTTTTATCTTGCCCATATTTTAGAAGTTACGGGGGGGGGGACACACATTTTACCACTTTGGAAAAGTCTCTCGCGCAAACTATTCAGTTTTGAAAAAAATTATATAAGAAACCTCAACATCATTTTCAAATACCTTTTGATAGATACGCCACACGTATAGGTTTGACGAAAAAAAAATTTTTGAGTTTCAGTTCTATGTATGGGGAACCCTAAACATTTTGGTTTTTTTTCAGATTTTATTTTAAAATCTTAATGCGGTTTACAGAATACATCTACGCACCAATTTTCAATAATGTAGTTCTTATAGTTTCGGAATAAACTGGCTGTGACATACGGACGGACGGACGGACAGACAGACAGACATGACGAATCTATAAGGGTCCCGTTTTTGCCATTTGGCTACGGAACCCTAAAAAGGACAGGGGACCGTCATTAACGGTGAGTGGGTGTAAACAATCGCAAATGTAGGGATGCATCCACAAGGCTCGTTCGGTACTGCTTAAATTAACAATGTCGGTACCTAATTGGTTCCTTTTAAATTTTCAAAAGGTCATAATTACACAATTTTTGACTTTAGTGGGAACACCATCCTCATTAGCAGTCGACTGATTGTGTTATGTTTGCCTACTTGGAAAATAAAACAATAATTATATACTTCATTTTAAAATTTTATTATTCACTGTCTGTTGAGTCATCGCTACTCTCTTCTCTTACTTACAGTAATTATAAATTGTGCAGATACATTTTAAATATTTCTATCAATTGACGACGAGTGACAATATAGACTAGCAAACGCCAGTCGAAAAATTTACATCCGAACGCGCCCTTGTTCTCTTATCTTGCTCTTAGCTTGCTCCCGTACTAACTTGTTTCGTTGAATACACTATAATCTCGACGTTTCACAAGATACTTACTATCTCACGTAGATACTTTGATAGGGTCCCTGATAACCTCAACCCCCTACTCAGAGCTTTGCTCGACTACACTACCTCACCGGATGTCGCAACTAGAGAGAAGCCCTCGTAGCGTGCTCTCGGATCCCAACGACCCGGTCACCCGCGAGGCGTCCAGCGCTCGCGGACAACAACGCACCACTCCGGACCGCGACCTGCCGGCGAGCTCGGACAACAACGCACCACTCCGGACCGCGACCTGCCGGCGAGCTCGGACAACAACGCACCACTCCGGACCGCGACCTGCCGGCGAGCTCGGACAACAACGCACCACTCCGGACCGCGACCTGCCGGCGAGCTCGGACAACATCGCACCACTCCGGACCGCGACCTGCCGGCGAGCTCGGACAACAACGCACCACTCCGGACCGCGACCTGCCGGCGAGCTCGGACAACATCGCACCACTCCGGACCGCGACCTGCCGGCGAGCTCGGACAACAACGCACCACTCCGGACCGCGACCTGCCGGCGAGCTCGGACAACATCGCACCACTCCGGACCGCGACCTGCCGGCGAGCTCGGACAACAACGCACCACTCCGGACCGCGACCTGCCGGCGAGCTCGGACAACAACGCACCACTCCGGACCCCGACCTCGCCGGCAAGCTCGAACAACTCCAAATTAGAACCTCCCTTGCCGTGCCACTGGCCTCCCGACGGACACGAGAGTTCGCACTGTATAACACAAGCCTCCCACTTGGTCACTTTGTTAGGGTCTTTTTCCCCTCTTTCCGATTTGGCGTAGGTACACTCCTTTGCCGGGCCACGGCGGCCCTCAGCTACCCGGCACACATAAAGTCATAGTGTAGGACAAGGCCACAGGGCCAGCAGCAACCAATCCATTCGAAAAAAAAAGAACAAAAAGATACTCACTTCTTATCTGGTTTTCGTCTAGTTTCCAAAAACACGTCGTCATCGAAATCAGCATCAGGATTCAGCGCGTTGTCCACCTCTCTGGAATTTGCAAACAAAACAATAAATTACAATCACTGCGCCCCGGTAATAGTTTAGTAAGCGTTTTAGTTTAAAGTACTAATTTCATAACTAGTATAAAAAGAAAAAATATATATTTGGCAAGTATAGTACATTGTAAAACAAATGTTAAGGATTTCTTTTTCTACAAAATGGAAAGATTACACAGCCATTTGATAGTAACCTCAATTTTAATGCAATTTTCAATAATTAATAGGGTCACCCACATAGTCATTTTAATATTTTATAATACGCTAATATCCACGCTATTAAACCGCAAAAAAATTTAATGTTACCACTCTGAAGCAATACAAAAATAAAACATACAACCGAATACAGACCTTCTTCTTTTGAATTCTGTTGAAAATTAACGATTTACTTGGGGATTAGCAAGTTCCTTAACAAAGTAATTAGCGCGCGCACCCAAAAAGAGGTAAATGGTGATATCATACTACGTATGTCAAACCAAGAGTTTTCTTAGGAACTAAGTATACATACATACGTACGCTGTTACCCTAGATAAAATACCTACTTATAGTCATCGTTTAAGCCGTATATGCGCCTAGAGGGGTGGTAAAGTTACTATCTTTGTTTTATGAAAAGGCAATCATTTGACATCAATTATTGTTTCTTTAAGTCTCTATGTGTTATTTTTTAACACAAATTAGTATTAATTTTAAATTGATAATTATTTCAAATTGCCATTTGTGTGGAACCTTTGTGGATGTACACTTATTTTAATTAATGTTTCTAGTCATAGTGTATATTTGTTAAATAAATAAATATACAAAATGCGGTAAGTAAGTGTGTGTACTGACGTTGCGCGGCGACACACGGCCCGGCCGCGCCGCACCGCGCAGCGCTGCCCCGCCTCGCACCACACCGCCGCGCACAGCAGCGCTGGAACAATTATGTGATAGTTACGCGTTTTCAACATTTGCATTCTATCTGAAAAGGTAGACAAGTGGCCTTCCGAATTAGTGAAAATTCGGAGGTAGGAATCGTAAACACTACTTAAACGTGTAAAAGAAATAAAGGATAGAAGAATTTCGCGCTGACACGGTAGCTCAATTGGCAGAGCGTCGGGGCGTATACCCGAGGTCGCGGGTTCGATTTCCGCCTGTGCCGAAATGTTTCTTTCCTTTATATATTCTTTATTTATTAGTACAACACTTCGTCATTTGTTTGTTTCTTGGTTGGTCTCCAGACATATCGCCCAACAACTTATTTATTAGCCTTTTTAACTACACCCTTGGGCATAAGGTAAGAAGGTATAAAGTTCTCAGCCTCGCACATTACGCCACCAGAATAACGTCTTAATACAAAGAAACAATTGTATGTAAGATTCTGGTGAATAAGAAATAGTGGAAAAGAAACTATAATTGGATTGAATCAAAATCGATTTAATTATTGGAGCTTACTTGGTTTGCCTCACTTAAAATACAATAGGGAATATTAATGTTTTTCTTTTTTGTCTTAAATTAATAGTTTACTATTTTGTAACGTAGAAAAAAATATTACTGGGCTTCAAAATCCTCTAGATATTTTTAAATTGAAATTTAAAACTTTTATAAAATTTAAGCAGTTCAAACGCCGCCATTTTATAGCGCGTATACGTGACGTCACATGACACGTCCAGTGGGTGTTTACCTTAGTGTTTTCGCTAGCTTTTGATTACAATTTCGTGTCAGATGACGTCACATTTCGTTCAACCGATGGTGGCGCGTTTTGGAAGTTTGAATTTCGCTCCCTTATTTTGCACTTTTTGAATATTATTTTAGGGGTTTAAATAATAAGTAAATTAAAAAAAAACCTTTTCATTATAATATTGCGATAATAAGCATTCGTGAAAAAAAGTTTTAGGGCATTTAAAATTTTATGCATATTCCCTATTGTTTATTTTGTATACCCGATTTCATGCATCACTACACACGGGAAATAAATTGATAATCTGTAGCAGTTGGCGGCTTCTTTAAGACCCTGTACAGACGCAACCTATGTATAAGAATTTTGAACACAGTTTGCCTTAATACGTTTGTTTGGGTACGCAATCCTCCGCGGAGAATATACCTTTAAATTGGATCAACAGGTACTTTGTAAGATTTTTCCAATACTAGTAATCTAATAAAAAAAGAAACCTCTTACCTATATTAGAATCTACCTAAAAAATCGCAAACTTACAGTTAGGGTCAAGGATGTGTCTCTTGTTGCGCGCGGTGGCGGCGGCAGCGGCCTCATTGTGAACGTCCTGAAATATTTACAAGAACAATTGTTTATCAGAACCCATGAAGAGGTTTTCATGAACAAAAAGATTCAAAAAGACCCCATTTGACCGGGTTTTTAGACATTCTAGTTAAGTCATGTCATGTCAACGACGTGATAGTCCAGTGGGTAGAACACCCGCCCGAAAACAGAAGGGCGTGAGTTCCAATCCTGGGTCGGGCCTACACCAATTTGTCTTTTTAAAGTCATGTGTTGTTAATTTATCATGGTTGTTAACGGTGAGGGAAAACATCGTGAGGGAACCCACATGGCTAAGTTGTACTTAGTCATGTGACAGTGTATTCGTACAAAACGGCGATAGGCCTGCCCCCTATCACGTGAGTACACTGTCCAAGCAAAACGTGGGTACCTTCTCTGGAAACTAGATGGCGCTGCCATGTGAGTTCAGAAGCATTGGTACCTCTGCCAACTCCTTCGGGGATAAACGGCGTGAACGTTTATGTTTTATTATGTTATGTTATAATATAAGCCACAATAAATAAAGAATAGTGAAGAATAAAGAACAGTGTTGCATTAGAAAAAAAACTAGCGGGAATCGAACCCACGACCTCCGGGTATACCCTGTCGTCCTGCCAATTGAGCGATAGTGTCAAGTGGCTACTAGTGCGAAATCCTTCTCTTTTTAAGTAGTTTTTAACATGAGGTTTTCATGAACAAAACATTCTAATTATAATATTTTAACGACTGAGCTGTATAGTTATAGGCTTCAAATATAGTTACCCTATCTCTTCCAATCAGTGCCGCACGAGGCGACTTATAGCTCCAAGAATCTGACCACTAACGATCTATAAACTTATCACGTTATCTAGTGTGGAATTCTTAACTACGAAGTTTCGTTTTATTATAGCTGTATAGGCAGGTATATAAAAAGGAAAGAATATCAATTGTATCAGAATATCTACGTTTTGCTTAGGCGGTTCATCCAGTCGCATAAGTAAGCACAACTCAACCATCGTTCACGATGTTTCCTTCAAAGTTGATAACCACCTTGATATATTGCCCACTTGCATCAATTAAGAATAGACACATTTTTAAGGCTAGACTCAGGATGCGGTGGTATTCCCACTGAGCTATCAAGGTTGTAATTATTTATTTAACTTGGGTTTAAAGTAAAGCACATTTAGAAAATCATAAATTAAATTTACTATAGGAACGATAACTTTCCTTAACAATTTTGGGTCCGAAATTTCATTTCTTATATACTATACGTCTTATAGCATTGTATGGCTTAAGATAGATAGATAATAAAAAAATACATAGTGGCATGATGATGGAATCAAATGTTTGTGTTATTTTTTTGTGAAAAGGTTTCTCCACTTTAAGGCTTCCACTAGAGGTCACCTACTATTGAATAGATTAAACTTGCGAATTTTCGCGACAATCAAATGTAATTACCCAAGGCGAACCATAACTTCATAGCGCTGACATACTGTACTACTAGGTAAATTGAAAATTCTACGAAAAGCATTAAAAATATGACGGTCATGCCACAGTAGTTATATATACATACATCCAAAAGCAATCAACCCAGACATACTCGCATGTTTTCACAAGACAAGTAAAGTTATTGTATTCTAGTACTACATACATTTACAAGATATAGGGGTTCATACTCACGGGCGTGTCTGCAAAGTCGAAATCCGTAGCCAGAACGGCGCCCAGGAGAGCAGCCACAATAGTGAAACCTACCACGCGACCCATCTCGTTGGCGCCCGCCTTCTCACTGCCGCCGCCGTCGTGCGCAGGTCGCGGCGCCGGACTGTGTGTGTGTGTGGTGCGTGTGTGTGTGTGCGGGTTGCCTCCCTCGTGGCAAGGTCGCGAATGTAGTTCATGTGGGTTGGAAAACGATTCGCCCTATCATGATTTTGTTATTTGCAGTGTTGCATTGGGAATTGGGGATGGAAGTTATATTCATCAACTGTTGTTTTAAATTGATATTTGGCTGAAAATATTACTAGGTATTTAATATTATTCTCACTAACATTTAATAATTTGCTACCTGTTGAAATAAATACCACAATTCATTATACTGTAAATATTTCAGGCGTTTACATGTCACCCTTGTTAATGTCGAACAATATATTCAAGTTTGTTTGGTTACGGGAGCCCCGTTAAATATATATAATTCTGGTTTTTATCATTTCTTTTTAAAGAAGCGGGTGCAGAGTTACATTTACTGAGATATTTTTAATGCTGAGAGCCTGGAGAGACGGCCAAGTCCGAGAATCAGGTCCTGTTACTTCGTTTTCGTGCGGAATCGTTAATATAACGAACTCTTTAATTTAATAAAGTCTACTATAGAATCATAGGATATAAAATTGTAAAAAGTTTTATTATAACTTATAAAAGGTAATGAAATCGAAGATAAATGGCAGAAGCTGGGCTGAAATCATCTCTTGCACGTGGAAGTTAGTACTGATTTCCGGAAATCATCAACAGGATCACTCGATTCCTACCTCTACATGCTACACGAAACTTATTTTATTACGTATGGTTTTGAGCTTTCGTATCCACCTTATAAGTATATCCAGAGTCCTCACAAAAAAATATATGGCTTAAATCTGCTTTATAAGAGTTTTTGCAAAATGTAGCAATCTGCGCACGTTAATCGAGGTAGGCGGATCAACAGACAGATATCACCTATTTTAAATGAGTTCTAACATTAAATACTAGTTTGCCGAGTTAATATCTTTTTACTTAACTACTTCAATCTGTATAGAGTCATCTGAGCCGTAAAATCTCGCTCAAACTTAAACTCTGAGCTCAGCAACATGAGGGTACGCCCATCAGACTACTACAATCTACTATGGCAGCATCAAAACTTAATACAAATACAAATAGTTTATTCAAGAAAAGCGTACAAGTTAATTATAATGGTTTATAAACAAAAACTGTGCTTAGCTTTACAGTGATTACACAGTTTTAACGTCAATCGAAAAAGTAAGTATACGATAAAAGTAGTATGGGATACCATTATCAAGGCTCATCCACATCAATCTCATCAGTTCATCCGTGAAATTATTTAAATGAGACATAAAAAAAGAATATAGCATAGCTATGTAGGGTCGGCAAAGAATATCACTAACGCATTAATCCCGTGGCCGTCGTAAGAGGCAACTTACGGTTTTGGGGGCTTTTTATGTGATAGTTGGGCGATGTGGTTGGAGACCCACCACCATTCATTCTTTATTTTTATTAATTACTAGCTGACCCGACAGACTTCGTACTGGCAAATTTGCTTATTACAAAGCTTAAGGCGTTTTTACCGGTACTCTTAGTTCAATCAGGCGTGAATATTTTATTGATAAAAATTTCCGGGATAGAAAGTATCCTATGTTGTAATTTGTGTCATTATCTAGCATTCTGCCAAATTTCATTCATGTACATAATGTACTTGAGGAGCCTATTTGCACAAAAACATCCAAACATCTAAACTTTCACATTTATAATATCAATAGGATTTCTATTTTTTTCTTAGTTAAATAACGTTTTTTTTAATGTACCAAATCTTGAATTTGCTTTATTTTTATAAGTTCTTAAAAATGTTATTAGAGGCTTGGCGGTAAATATTTCCTGCCGTTAATTCTTCACAAAGATGTCACTTTGTTTCAACTGATATGTTTACGTATGTTTTATATTTTTATTTTTTATTTTTTTTACTTTTAATCTACAAAATGCAGCAATATTTGGTTACGTTTTTTCGTTTTCATTCTGTACAGCTTGAATGGAACCCACAAAAGGTTTTCACGAATAACATTTTTCAAGGGGTTGAGCGAGCAGCGCGGTTCGTGAAGACTCTCAAAAACACTTCGCTGTCGAAAAGGTACAAAGAATGACGTTTTAGTGCCAACATCATTTGAATAACAACCCCAAAAGCTTTGTTGCATTTCTGTTTGTGAGAAAAAATAATATAGGATAGCCTTAGATATTACAGGCTTAGGATGGAGGAGGAACTTATTTATTTATTTATTTACATAAGGAATACAAACAGCTGTAATACTAAAAATTATGATACACTTTCAATAAATATTAGCCTAACAGTTTTCACCCATGAACAATGTTTGTTTTACTTTCGGGTTGCGATTAATTATTGAATAATTTGCTACCTTAACTTAAACTTTAGTCTTAATGTATGAAATGAAACGCGTAGATACAAAATAAGTCACCGTTTATTATTTAATAAATATGAGTTAACAGCGTCAAGACCCAGAGTTTCTCTTACAACTAATCAACCGCTCCCCGCTCAATCACACTTCTTCACAATAATCTCTACAAATTCGATACGAAGCTCCATTTTTCAGCTGAAACAGAAACATATTCTTCTATTAATTTAATTTGGCTAAATTTATTTGGTACGAGGGCGGGTCAATAAGTCCGTGACTTATTGAATTTCTGACCTCTTTACTGAAACAGCAACACTGCTCCTGTGAACAGGCATCTGTCAGTTGACTCTTGTCTAAATTTTAACTTGTTGCGTCAGTTAGTATGTTTACACTGACGCTTCTAAACTTGACAATAGTCTTGTTGGTGCAGCTGCATGGATTCCCAAATACAAAATCATACTATCTCAAAAATGTCCAGCCGAATCATCCGTCTTTACTGGTGAATCTGTTGCTATTTTAGAAGCTATTAAGTTCTGTATATCTCATAACATACAAAAAGCGTTAATTCTCTCTGATTGCCTGAGCAGTTTACAAGCCATAACATCCAATCCATTTAGAAGTAAGAATAAATTCCCCATTATATTAGAAATCAAAAACCATCTCTTCACTTGTCATTCGAAAAAAATTGACATTATCATTGGCTGGATTCCCAGTCACTGTGGCATTTCTGGAAATGAGTTGGCTGATAATTATGCCAAATTAGCCATTAGTTCCGGCTGTATTGATTACTCAATAATCTATAGTCATGATTTATGCTCGATAGCAAGGCCTCGAATGTTTGAATCTTGGAAATTGCTTTGGCTCCAGTCAAAATCTTTAAAAGGTAAATATTACGGTGATATCCAGGGTGACGACATTCCGTCTAGACCTTGGTTTTTCAAATGTAAATCTGCTGACAAATGGGTAGCATCCACTATTTGTAGACTTCGTTTAGGTCATTCGTGTACTCCGGTTCACCTTGCTAAAATAAGGATAAGGGACAGTTCGATTTGCGAGTGTGGATTAGATGAAGGAACAGTTGACCATATTTTTTTCGCATGTCCTAATTTATCATTTTCTTTATATGATGTTTTGCCTCCATTCATCCCTCTTCCTACTAATTTTAAATGTTTACTTTGTTTCGTATATACCCCTTTCATTAAAACTTTATGTCATTTCATCAAGGTCCATAATATAAAATTATAATGCATTATTTTTGTTCATATTGATAATTTTGTAGTAATTATTTTGTTGGTAATATTTATTTTATTTTTCAACCATGAGTGATCAATGAGTGTATGTAAATCAGTTTCAAATTTTTTTTTAACTTTTCAAAATGTGTTTTCTTTTCACTGGACGTTGGCAAAGTTACTGTGTTAAAACGCAGTCAAAGGCCATTGAAGAAAAATTGAATTGAACATTGTACGATTTACGTAATAATCTTCAAATTTTATTGAATAAATCATCAAATAAAGATGTTGCGGATTGGCAAAAAGCAAATAGATATGCTGACGTCGTTCACGGGCTCAATGGCGGGCTTCGGCGGCCATTGAAGAAAAATTGAATTGAATTGAAATCAGTTAGTATGTGTTTGACAGCTATTTTTATCAGACTACTCACAAATTTGAGAAGAAAATGGAAAAAAGTGAATTTCGTGTGGTTATTAAGCATTATTTCTTGCGAAAAAAAAACCATTACCGAGACCAAGGCTAAGCTTGATAAATACTATGGGGACTCTGCACCATCGATTTCAATGGTAAAAAAGTGGTTTACTGATTTGTTTGTGGCCGTACAAGCACTGAAGATGCCGAACGTCCTTGACGCCCAGTTGAGGTCTATACACCCGAAACAATCGAAAAAATTCACGATATGGTGTTGGCCGACCGAAGATTGAAAGTGCGAGAGATTGTGGAAGCCGTAGGGATCTCACATGGCTCAGTGGTTTCAATTTTGAATGATCACTTGGGCATGAGAAAGTTTTCCGCAAGATGGGTGCCGCGTCTGCTCACAGTCGACCACAAACGCAATCGTGTAACAACTTCACAGGAAGGTTTGGCGTTGTTTAATCGAAATGTGAAGGAGTTTTTGCGCCGTTTTGTAACCGTGGACGAAACATGGATCCATCACAACACACCAGAGACCAAACAACAGTTAAAACAGTTGGTTTCTAAGGGTGAATCGGCGCCAAAGAAGGCCAAGGTGGGTTTGTCAGCGAATAAAATTATGGCGACTGTTTTTTGGGATGCACGCGGGATAATCCATATTGACTACCTACAAAAGGGAAGAACAATCAATGGGGAATATTATGCCAACTTATTGGATCGATTCAATAACGATTTGAAAAAAAACTGACCTCATTTGGTCAAGAAAAAAGTTCTTTTCCACCAAGACAATGCAAGGGTGCACACATGTGCAGTTGCCATGGCAAAAATCCATGAATATGGCTATGAATTGCTCCCTCATCTGCCCTATTCTCCAGATTTGGCTCCGAGCGACTACTACTTGTTCCCAAACCTGAAGAAATGGCTGGAAAAAGATTTGACTCCAATGATGAAGTCATCTCGCAAACAAAGGCCTATTTTGAGGACCTCGACAAATCATTTTTTTTGGAAGGGATAAAAAAATTGGAGAAGCGTTGGACAAAGTGTATAGAGCTCAAGGGAGACTACATTGAAAAATAAAATTACATTTTTATCAAAAAATCTGTGTTTTATTCCAAAAGTTACGGACTTATTGACCCGCTCTCGTACATTACATTTTTACGTATGATTTGCAATAGATAATAATTACATAGTTAACAACGAGAAGGGCCATTGAAAGATGAACATGAACCCATGAACAGAAGGGATCGTGTTAGTGTATACATGCATATACTCGCGCCATTAGTTCCCATTGGGGTAGGCAGAGACTATCAAACACCACTTTGTTCGATCCTGACAAATCTCTCTAGCTTCGTTTACATCCATCAACCTTCTCATACGTGCTCTTTTATTCTTCATACTTCGGTTGCCTGCCTTTTTGAGCACACTCAATCAATGTGTCCTCCGGCGTCATCTTTTACCAACATCCACTTTAGCTCTATAAATCTCTTTTACCTATTTACGGTCATTAATCGTCTCTATGTGCTCAAAACATCTTAACATTCCTCTTTCTATATTTTTTATTTATCATCTTCCACCACACCGCATCTTTCACGAATCACGCTATTTCTCACTCGATTTCATAATTTAACATCACAAACTTCTCTGAGGGACCTCATTTCCACTGCATTTACTCTACTTTCATGCTTCTTCTGCCACACCCACCTAACATTCGCTGCCATACATAAGCCAAGGAATACTACACACACCCATTTGGGCCTTTTCTGACACCGATTGACTAGTAATTACTTTATTCATTACTTCATTTACCGCATTACCCTCTTTCACTCTTTTTTCAATGTCTTCATCACATTTTCCATACCTAGTAAACAAACTTCCCAGATATACGAACTCTTTCACTTGTTCCATTTCATTAATCTCAATTACGCTCTCGGTCATATTGTCCTCACTTTCAAAAACCATGGTTTTTGTTTTATCTACATTCACCCCCCCATTCCCTTTCTTCCAAAAGACGCACATGCAGTATTCATCATATCTTGCAGCTCTTCCCACGATGATGCTAGTAGCACTTGATCGTCAGCGTAAAAGAGGCATTTAATGGCTAGTCCACCCATCCTCAGTCTATAACCACTTTCACGCAACTCTGTTAAACAGTCATCCATGAACAAATTAAAGATCCACGGAGAAGCTACACATCCTTTTCAGACACCCCGAGAACTTCCAAATTATTCCGTGTTTTCTCCGTTTACTCTTCCACATGCACTGGAATCTTCTTAGAGTGATGCCAATGCACTTATAAGTTCAATCCCCAAACTAAACTTTGACAACACCTACCATAAATACTTTCTTACGACCCTATCATGCGTTTCCTCTAAATCTATTAAGGAGCAATACATCTTTTGGGTTCTTAGCTAAGAACTTTTCGGTGAAGCTCCTTAAACAGAAGATTTGATCCACACATCCCATTCCCTTACTAAAACCGCCTTGCACATCCCAAATTCTATCATCCGTTTCATTCATTACAATTTTTTTTAATCAATACCTTTGTATACAATTTACCGACAATGCTGAGTAGGTTGATACCACGGTAGTTTTTAGTCTCCTGGTGTGACCAATTTATTTTATATAGAGGCAAAATTACCGCCTTGCACCAGTCTTGTGGTTCTTTGCCACTCGACAGCGTTTTTTAAAAAAGAAGCACAACAAGTAAGTCACCACCCTTTACCAGCCCTCAGCATTTCGATATTTATCCTATCATAACCTGCCGCTTTCACTAGCTTCATACTTTTCATTGCTTTCATTATTTCTTCCATACTAACCTCACTGTCATTACAGTCATCCATTGCTTCATTCCAATCAACAATACTTTCAATTGGCGAAGAAAGAATAACTATTGATTATTCTAGAAAATTATTAGAGAATTAATAATGTGTTAATAATGGGATGGCTATATTTTAAGATGTATATCACATTCCATATTGAAAGTCATAAATTGAGGATCTATCTATCTTCTAATTTGTCACATAACAATAGCTATCGAAAGACATACTGTACACTGAAATGGGGTACATAATTTACGAACCATCCTATTTATAACTTGTATTAAATTTTGGCAATCAATAACATATATTTTTTTAACTTTACTTTCTAAAAAAGGGACTTGACACAAAAGACTGGGGAAAAGATTATAAGGTATACATAAAATGCAAATACTCACCATTGGGAGGCAGCGGCAGCGGCGAGCGCGCGGCGGCCGCGCCCGACAACGCGGCGGCGGCCTGCGCTTGAGACACGCGGAACGGACTGTCCGTCACGGACACGTTGGTTCTGTAACAATAGCGGTACGTGTACTAACGCTATACATAACTACGCCCGACAACGCGGCGGCGGCCTGCGCTTGAGACACGCGGAACGGACTGTCCGTCACGGACACGTTCGTTCTGTAACAATAGCGGTACGTGTACTAACGCTATACATAACTACGCCCGACAACGCGGCGGCGGCCTGCGCTTGAGACACGCGGAACGGACTGTCCGTCACGGACACGTTCGTTCTGTAACAATAGCGGTACGTGTACTAACGCTATACATAACTACGCCCGACAACGCGGCGGCGGCCTGCGCTTGAGACACGCGGAACGGACTGTCCGTCACGGACACGTTCGTTCTGTAACAATAGCGGTACGTGTACTAACGCTATACATAACTACGCCCGACAACGCGGCGGCGGCCTGCGCTTGAGACACGCGGAACGGACTGTCCGTCACGGACACGTTCGTTCTGTAACAATAGCGGTACGTGTACTAACGCTATACATAACTACGCCCGACAACGCGGCGGCGGCCTGCGCTTGAGACACGCGGAACGGACTGTCCGTCACGGACACGTTCGTTCTGTAACAATAGCGGTACGTGTACTAACGCTATACATAACTACGCCCGACAACGCGGCGGCGGCCTGCGCTTGAGACACGCGGAACGGACTGTCCGTCACGGACACGTTCGTTCTGTAACAATAGCGGTACGTGTACTAACGCTATACATAACTACGCCCCACAACGTGTCTGTAACAATAGCGGTACGTGTACTAACGCTATACATAACTACGCCCCACAACGTGTCTGTAACAATAGCGGTACGTGTACTAACGCTATACATAACTACGCCCCACAACGTGTCTGTAACAATAGCGGTACGTGTACTAACGCTATACATAACTACGCCCCACAACGTGTCTGTAACAATAGCGGTACGTGTACTAACGCTATACATAACTACGCCCCACAACGTGTCTGTAACAATAGCGGTACGTGTACTAACGCTATACATAACTACGCCCCACAACGTGTCTGTAACAATAGCGGTACGTGTACTAACGCTATACATAACTACGCCCCACAACGTGTCTGTAACAATAGCGGTACGTGTACTAACGCTATACATAACTACGCCCGACAACGTGTCTGTAACAATAGCGGTACGTGTACTAACGCTATACATAACTTAAAACACGAACTGATACTAAATATGGTAAATTGTATCTTTGCTTGCTTGCTTCCTTAGTCATCATTAGCCAGTAGACATCCACTGCTGGACGGGTGCCTCCTCTTAAGATATACAGAGTACCGTTTCTTTATTTTGGTAAAAAAATCTAAGCTACCTATGTCGACACACTCTGAATTCTTACCACACAAGGAATTTATATTGGATAAATGAACCGCTGAAATAATATAAATGAACCGCTGAAAGAGCAGTGCGTTTTGATAGTAACCACCGGCCACGAGACGAAAGTGAAGAGTTTGTTCAGTGGGTTTAATATTTATACACCAACGCGATTTGAAAGATATAAGTACCGAAAATAATTTAAAAGAGATTTTAAATATAGAGTAGGATGTCTATAACTGAATTATATATTTATGTGGTTCATGAACATAATTTACTATGGAACAAAAGGACCAACAAATATAAACTTGGTCATTAGCACATAGAGTGACGTCACGGGTACCAAATCAACAATACTACGTACAACAAAAATACAAATAAGTGTTTGCGAGTACATTACCTATGCAATAAATATCCTGTTAGTGTCACAAAACTGTTTCGTACTTTGTTTGGGTTCACGAACACAATAGAACTGGTTATAACCGAGAAAATAAGTGATACGCGGTGCATAGTGCTAACTCAAATTGAAGTGATATTTTTACCTACCCGTTAATCTAAATTATTGCTTTGGAAATATTATTATAATTTTGTTTAGAATTATGGTTCAATGCGTAGCATGTAAGTCTGACTTATCACGTACCGAAGGCATAAGATGTCCCAAATGCAATGCGTCATATCATCGTCGTTGCGTCAATGTAACAACACCGGCACGCAAGGATTGGGTATGTCCCGAGTGTACGTGTTTTATCCCGCGTGATAACAATGCGGACACTTCGGTTAAGGGTGTCCAGAGTGTTGGGACTACAGAAAGTACCTCTTCTATAGATGTAGTCCATTCCATTTCAACCGAGAAGTCTACGGGTCTCAGATTGGAGGACATAAGTGTGGAGCTACGTCAGTTAGGAGTGACGATCGGGACCGACCTACAATCTTCGAAAGCAGACGTGGCTGATCTTCGACGAGAGGTCGCTGATATGCGGCTGGCGATGGCCATATACGACGAAAAGTTTGAGTTCATTAACCAAAGGATTGATAAAGTAGAAAAAACGCTATCGGAGACAGCCGGGAATCCGACCACAAAAGCTCTGGTTAATGATGTTCAGATAGCAAACATCGTTGAGCAGAAGAGTGAGAATGTCGGTCACCTAATTCTGGAGATCGGCACGAAGCTGGGAATCAAGCTCGACGAGCGGGACTTAGTGTGCTGCCAACGAGTTGGCGCGCGGAGAGGAGAGGGCCGCCGGGCGCGCCGGCGCTATGTTACCGAGCGGCGCACTCGATTGAACAGAACGCTCCCGGCGGACACGGGAGCGAGCACGCGCTATGTACCGAGCGGCGCACTCGATTGAACAGAACGCTCCCGGCGGACACGGGAGCGAGCACGCGCTATGTACCGAGCGGCGCACTCGATTGAACAGAACGCTCCCGGCGGACACGGGAGCGAGCACGCGCTATGTACCGAGCGGCGCACTCGATTGAACAGAACGCTCCCGGCGGACACGGGAGCGAGCACGCGCTATGTACCGAGCGGCGCACTCGATTGAACAGAACGCTCCCGGCGGACACGGGAGCGAGCACGCGCTATGTACCGAGCGGCGCACTCGATTGAACAGAACGCTCCCGGCGGACACGGGAGCGAGCACGCGCTATGTACCGAGCGGCGCACTCGATTGAACAGAACGCTCCCGGCGGACACGGGAGCGAGCACGCGCTATGTACCGAGCGGCGCACTCGATTGAACAGAACGCTCCCGGCGGACACGGGAGCGAGCACGCGCTATGTACCGAGCGGCGCACTCGATTGAACAGAACGCTCCCGGCGGACACGGGAGCGAGCACGCGCTATGTACCGAGCGGCGCACTCGATTGAACAGAACGCTCCCGGCGGACACGGGAGCGAGCACGCGCTGCCGGGGAGCTTCGTCTGGACTCGGGAAGGACGAGTGTATGTCCGACAGAAACAAGGTTTGCCTGCTCACCGAATTAAGCGAGAGAGTGATATAGATAATATTTTTGGGTAGTGTCGCGTTAGTTTTAAGTTTAATTATTTTGTTTAGGTTTCTTTTATTTTTATTGCTTTTAAGTTTAGTTCGTACATTATTCCACTGTTATCTACGCCCGTTCATATTTTGGTTCATTTGTACTTCACAAATCATTTTCAACATTTTATTATGGTGTAAATGGTCATTTTATTAAAATTATTACAATGTATTTAGATTCACAGTTTGAAAGTCTGAGTCACCTATGAAAGTAAAGATATTAATTACGTTACTAATAGTATATGCAGTTCATGTATTATAAGTATATTTATGTTATATGTATTTGTAATCAATGAGTATAATTATAATGTTATGTACTATTATGGTATTTATTGTTATCTTGGTGTGTATATTCCGATCCCTACCCATCCATGAACCGGTTTAAACACTTAAAAGTTCGACTCCACAATGCCGGTTCCTTAGGTATAGGCCATGACCGGTCGCCGTAATAACACGATCCGCCGTCGACATAGTTGCCATCAACGAAACGAGTAGTGTAAAAAAAATTAGTCTGATTTAGTTTATCGTTTTATCGTACGTCTAAGTATTATCTCTAATCGTTAGTTTTATTTATTTATATTTTGTAATAATATATCTTAAGGTTATACTAAGTAAATTTATTTATTTAAGTATTATTTATAGTTATAGTAGTATTATGATTTATAGATATACTTTTTGCTCGGGTCCGTGACGTGGCACAATCGGTTCTGACTGAAAATCAGTTTTAAAAGCTATGCCTTTAATGAATGCTGAGTCAGCAACCTTTTCTTTGCCTTTGAGGGGACTTTAACTATGTAGGTCCCTAAATGTTTTATTAATATATTTTATTTTATTTTTTTCTTTATTAAAATTGTGTGTGTTTTTGTAAAAAATGTAATGTCTTATTGTTCTCTGAGGCAATGAATAAATGATATCTTTTCTTTTCTTTTTCTTTTTTTAGTTCCCGAGTACGTAAGACACTCACCGTTTAGCATCGCCTCGCATTGAGATTGATTCACAATCGCAAATTAACCATATATATAATTAAACGACGACGACATGATAGTCCAGTGGGTAGAACACCCGCCCGAAAACAGAAGGGCGTGAGTTCCAATCCTGGGTCGGGCCTACACCAATTTGTCTTTTCTAAAGTCATATGTGTGGTTAATTTATCATGGTTGTTAACGGTGAGGGAAGACATCGTGAGGAAACCCACATGGCTGAGTTATACTTAGTCATGTGACAGTGTATTCGTACAAAACGGCGATAGGCCTGCCCCCTATCACGTGAGTACACTGTCTTAGCAAAACGTGGGTACCTTCTCTGAACACTAGATGGCGCTGCCATGTAAGTTCAGAAGTATTGGTACCTCTGCCAACCCCTTCGGGGATAAACGGCGTGAACGTTTATGTTATGTTATGATATAATTAAATTAAATAATTAAAAATGACTACTTACTTGTTGATATCAGGTGCGTCAGACTTTCCAGTAATGAGATTCCGCCAGAATTCGTGAGTCTGAAACAATACAAGTGATATCAATTTATTTCTTCTTTACTTGTTTTAGTAAATGTACAATTGAAAACATAGTATCAGTAAACAATCATTCATTCGTATGGTCACGCCAAACAATTATACACAGACATACACTCACAGATTCTTTGGTTGCGTTTGAGAAAGATAGACGATTAACTATTAAGTAGGAATTGTTCCACCCACTGATTATGACGATTAAGATCCCTCGCTCATTATATAAAACTTACGTAAGTATAACGTACGTAAGTGTAACGTACATAAGTTTAATAAATGGAATTTTAACTGAAGAATAGCACTACTCCATTTTTTCCGGTGGGTGTACCTAAAATAAAAGGCGACTAACAGTATTGGGGCATTTAAAGGATTTTCTGGCGATGCGGTTGGATACCCATCACCAACAACCTTGATTTTGCCATTTCTAAAAGTGGCCGAGTAATTTCTAGTTTCTTAGCTCTGGTTACCCCTTCTAGGGATTTATAGCCGTGAGTATGTATGTACATATGATTTTAGAAAAGACGTTTTGACCCGGGATTTAAACTCTCATCGTATACAATACACGATAAGCGGTGTTCTATCCACTGATCTATATATCCATGTTGTATCAGCGAACTAAAAAATATATTATTACAATCACCTACAATAACTATGACCTACTAATTTAAATATTTTTGTTCATGAAAACTTCATGTGGGGATTATTACTGATAAATAATTTTGACACATAAGGTTTCACGAACAAAAAGATTTAAATTATGTGATAGTTAGGCGTTTGCATTCTAGCTGAAAAGGTAGACAAGTGGCCTTCTGAATTAGTAAAAATTCGGAGGTAGGAGACGTAAACACTACTTAAACATGTAAAAGAAAAAAGGATAGAAGAATTTCGCGCTGGCAGCCATTGACACGGTAGCTCAATTGGCAGAGCGACGGGGGCGTATACCCGAGGTATTTCCTTTATTTATTGTTTATCTATCAGTATGACTTACTGACCTGATCGACAACCTCATAGGCCATCTCTGCAGACTGCGGCAGTCCGTCGAACGCGAAGGTATTCTGTGGCTTCCCGTCCGGCACCTTGTAGAGGCGGAACCACTCCGTCGTCGCGCGCAGAAGCCCCGGACAGCGCCGCTCCACGCCCGCCAGACCCTCGCCCGCCTCAGCCGCCTCACCGCCTGAGTTGTCCACGGCCACGGCCAACAACTTCCAGTCGGTTTCCCCCTCGTCTAACAAGGCTAGAGCGCCGACCAGTTTGACCGGGACTATTTCCCCGCGAGACCGCACGGGCCCACCTAGCTCTACCACGTCCACGGGGTCGTTGTCGCCCTTAAAAGTAAATATAGAATTAGTTTGGATATGTAGAGTAAAAGCGGTGAATGGGTAGCTTACTATTTATCAGAATTTGTACACAAAAATAATTAAATTAGGAAACCCAATGTAATGGGAAACCTAATTTATTGCTAACTTTCTGACCTATGTATGCGGTAAAGGGAAAATTTAATAAAATAAAAGATTTTAAAAAGCTTACCCATCAACCAAAATAGATCAAAGTTTGGAACACGTGCTAATCATGCAGAGACGTGTCGGTTCAATTCCCGAGACGAGCCAACATCAATGTTTCTTTTTTAAAGTCATATGTGTGATTAATTATCTAGCTTGCTAAAAACCCACGTGACTAACGCCCGATTTCTGAATTGAATATTCAGACTGTGAACGACTTAAATATCGTTTTGTCTCATTCAGTTGTTAAGATTTCAATGCGACAGAACAATACTTAAGTTGTTCTCAGCTAGAATACTCAATTCAGAAATCGGTCGTAAGTACAACTCCGTCATGTTAAGTACTACTTAGTCATATTACAGTATATTCATAAAAAACGATAGCCTATACCCTATCGCGAGAGTATACTGTTCAAGTAAAACGTGGGTACTGTACCAGGTGACAATGTCATGTGATGATTCGAGGATAAAAAGCGTGAAAGTTTGAGTTGAGTTACCCATCTAGTGAGATGGTTTACTGTATAAAATCCTCTTTTGAAATGCAGGCCACATCACTTTGTATTTGAGGCCATGCTCTTTCTTCTAACTAAACCAACGAAGCTGTAGATGCAGGAATTAATATATTTTAAAATAGTTCAATCAGAAATGAATGCGTTAATGCTATGATACCGGTGCAAAGCCGGGCCGCTGCGTTAGTTAATAATAAAAAATCGTCCTCCTTGTCCTCATACCCATGGCACTTATTCCATTGGAGTAGACAGACTATCACTCATCACCATGGATTTGTGTGAGTACTGTTAGAGCGCCCACTACAGTGAACTCACTCGCACATAGCAGCATCTCACTCATATTCCTACATCGGGGTATGTAAATGTTTTTCGAGCTAAGCATAAATACACTTTATAAGTTGGAACACAGCAGGGTGTACTGGCCAGTATATCTTTGCTGTTTCCACGGATTCATTACCGTTCTTAATTTTAATATCTTTACCCATTCAACTTCCAAAAGTATCTGATAAATTGTGAAATATAAAAATGAGAAATTCTGATGTCATCTACCCCTTTCTGCAATTCACAGCTGAGTGTAGATAGGTATGTGATACCTTAGCGTTGGTCCGATGGTCGACATGCTTGGGGTCCTCCCAGGTCTGCGGCAGCGCGCCGTAGTTCCACGGGTAGCCGTGGTGCGGGAACACGTTGGCCACGAACCTGAGGGCGCCTTTCTTTACGTCCTGCTTTATCGGTGTGAGCGGCTCGCCCAGCGTCAGCTCCATCTTGGCGTTGGACCAGCGCGGCACCTCCACGATCATGTTCACGATCTTGTTGGCCTTGTCCGCCCACAACGGGATGTCGTGCATCGCCGAGACGGGGCCCGCGCCGTCTTCTGCGATACACGATTGGTAATTAATCCTATTAATATTATAAATGTGAAAGTTTCGATGTCCATGTGTTTGAGGTGGAAAGGCTTCTCAATTACAGAATGTATATGAATAAAATGTAGCAGCATGCTTGAAAATGACCTCAATTATCAAATAGAATACTTTTTACCCCGAAAAATGTGACCAATAAAATATTCACGCTTTATTAAACTCAGAGTACCGGAAAAAACGCCTAAAGTTTGGCAAAAGCAAATTTACAGTAGGAAGTCTGTCGGGTCAACTAGTATTAAATATACGAACATATTATACACAGATCAAGTTAGCTCCAAACTATGTAACTTCTATTACGGGATACTAACTCAACGATGTTTTATGTTTTAAATACACATATAAATAAGATCCAAGACTAAGAAATAAATCATTTAACAACATAAACATTTAATCTCTGTCTTTAATAATATGCTGAGTATGATTTGGCTTTTTAATCTTCAATTATATTGATATACTGCGGTTAAACGTTTCGAATAAAATAGTTTAATTTAAATATTTAGATACTTATGCATCCAAATCCAAAAAACGGAAGCCAGATTTTAAGTATTGTAACTCCAGAATTTTGAGTGGGATCACCGCCAGTCAATATACATCCACTGTTGGACAGAGTTCTCCGTCAACGATTTCCACAACGACACAACAACGCTTGGGTTATGATGGTAAAATAAGAGATGGTTGATGACTGATAGACTAAGTCGCCATGTGCTACACCCATGGGATGGAATATGTTATTGCTAATAACAAAAATATAAATGTCAAGATGGTTTGGGCACATTGAGAGGATGGATGATAAGAAATTGGTAAAAGAGATCTATAGAACTAATGTGGAAGGTAATGTTAGTAGAGGACGACCACAGAAGACACACTTGGAACAAATTGAGAGTGTGCTCAAAAATGCAGGCGTCCAAAGTATCAAGAAAAAGAGAGCTTGTATGAAAATATTGATGGATATAAATGAAGCAAGAGAGGTTTGCCAGGATTGTACAAAGTGGCGATGGAAAGTCTCGGCCTACCCGACCACATGACAAAATGTATGTATTTAAATATTATAAATTTAACTATATTTTATTTGGTTAATATTTTTTATTTATTGTTTTTTTTTTAAATATAGCAACATGGCTCCAAAATCTACCTATTTCTTTTTTTATTGGTGTTGTTAGAGGTGACTTAGGCTATAGGGTAGTATTGGTTACTGCGGGTCTACGTTAATACTCCTTACAATACTTATTTTACCCTCTTTACCCCAAATGAACTTTCAAAAGATGCCAAGAAATTATAAATTTTGTAGCTCTGACTACCCCTTTAATAATTTATTTCAATAAGCATTAAATAATATCCTGTATGATAACATTAAAATACTAAAGCCCATTTTTGAAATTCTTAGTTAATTATCTTGTATATCATTGATCGGTATCATTTAGAAATTTTAATTTGTTGGTTATTGCAAAAATTGCTTCTGTGATATATTTCACAACTAGTGTAACCTAAGTGCAATTTTACAGTCTGTCTTTTTAAGCCCAATATATTCAATTCATAATTGTCAACTCAACAATTCATACCACACCCGATATAACGGAACTCGATACTCAGAACAGGGTAGCAGTGGTACTAAAATTCTTGACATCACTTAATGTTGTCACCTTCAGAATACCCGTCTTAGGTTAGATATAAATTAATATTTTACTTAAATCAGGACACAAGATACAATCTTGAACATGTGCACAGCTCAGTGAGCTAGTTATCAAGATTTGGTGGCTATTTGCTTGCCTATATGTGTTGAGTTAATGCAGAGGTAAACGAGGCTCATTGGAAATATACCATACATAAAATACATAAATTTCAATTATATTTTAAAGGCTTTCTTATGTCATTAAAGAATAAGATTGTAGTTGGTAATTTTTGTCAGCATAGAAATAGTATACAATAAAATTGCTATGTAGTGTCAGCTTAGAATAGCATGACCTCATTCCTTTCTGAGGGTGTTTGTAAGAGGCGACTATGAAGTAGGACTTATGAAGTGTTTTTTGGGTGATATGGTCAGGAACCTGTTTGCCACTCAACTTCCAAACTTTAAGGGATTTAAAGCCATGTGCATATGTTTGTATTTAAATAATACATGAAAATTACATATTATACCACTTAAAGCTTTATAATTAAAGAAAAAAAATACTGGGTGCTTTTCAAATATATCAGTTAACTATTCAAACAATACATTGTACATTTAATTTTAATATCCACAACAACACATACATATAATAGAATAGATATTAATAATTTATTTGTGAATACTTGTTATTGGCTTAGTTGATAACTGAATTTGTAAACACTTATTGTATTATTTAGCTGTAAGTATTCCGAACTAATAAATAAATAGATGTTTTAATAATAATGCAAATATTGATATTGCTATGTATAATCTTTATATTTAAAAAGTCCTCAATTACTTATAAATAAAAGATGTTATTAAAGGAAAGAAAAATTTCGACACTGGCGGGGTTCGAACCCGCGACCTTCGGGTATACGCCCCGGTCGCTCTGCCAACTAAGCTACAGTGTCAGTTGGCATCCAGCGCGAAATTCCTCTATCCTTTGTTTCTTTTTTACACATTCAAGTAGTGTTTGCGTTTCCTACCTCCGAATTTTTAACTAATTCGGACGAAGTAATAATCCCCACATGAGGAATTCATGTCAAAAACATTGAATTAAGTCCTCAATTGCCAAGTGGCTAAGGAATTTCTTACTTCAAAGGTCTGGATACCCCTTCAAGGGATTTATAGCCGTGTGTATATATGTATGTATGATATTGTGTCTTTGTACCGCATAATCAGTCTATTTTTGGTTCAGTGTCTATTTGGATTATGTTTGCATAATGCTTAATTCATTAGCCATACTTGGTTTAGCTTTGCCGTGCTGCGCCGGCTTAAAATGTCACTACTTATTTCTTCCCACAGGTATTGTAAGATGCAACTAAGGGTATGGGGCTTCTTAAAGTGGATTTTGGGTGAGGCGGTTGGAGACCCATCACCAATGATTCTTTATTTCTTCCATATTCTCCTTTATCAATTTCCAAATGTGGCTGAGGAGTTTCTGGCTATGAAGCTCTAGCTACCCTTTTTTTATTAATGGCTGTAATTATATGTATGTGTGTATGTATGTATTTTTGGTTACTGTGTTTTTCTTAAAAAATTTAGACAACTTAGCATTAAGCAAATAATACCTATAATATTATAATGTTTTTGCTTACTGTTCATCCTAAAATAAACATAACATATTCAATCACTGCTGACCCCCTCAAGAAACTAAGTGGAACAATATTTAGCCTTTTGTTGTTTCTGAAAGCACTTGGTTAAGATATTTTGAGCCTATTCATTACAACCAAATGCACAACGAATCTTTCATCTTTGTAATATGATATTAATACAGAAAAAGAATAAACTGCTTCTTGATATAATTGCCTGATAAAAAACATTACAGATAAAATCAGTTTTTCAGAATTTTTACATTTATCTTCAGTTTAAGAGATAAGGTGAGTAATCATGATAAATTGTTGTGTAATTTGGAAATAGGAAAAATACAACCAAATGTTGAAGTGACAAAATTTTGAGGTTATTAACATCAAATCATCCTGAGTCTGCTATAACCAATAATGAGATAGAAACTTTACTTTAAACAAAAACTACTCACTACAAGGGGAGATTGAGCAATAGCAAGAAAAAAAAACATTAAAACATTTACCGGCGGAAAATTAGGTTATAAAACCTCGACATCTTCCGGAGTGGAGTCAACCGGGAAGCATAGATATAAACTGGTTATCGAAGATAGTGAGATTAACTGAAGTGGCCTGAGGTTATTGCATGATACGTCAGCACAGCTAGTGCAAATAGTTATCATAACAAGTATTTCACGATCAAGGGCAACTTACTTATCAGTCTTATCAGAATAAGTTATTTTTGGAATACTCACTAAAAAAGTAGACACGATAGTCGGGAGTGTAAAGAGCACCTCTCTCCTCGATAGTATACATTTTAGTACTTTTGCTTTTGCTCGTTGGAGTAACACTGAATCCACGCAAACCTTGCGCTATTCGATTTCCTACACAAAATGAAATTACGTTTCGACGCACCGCAATTGACATCACCATTTTGACAATGACAACTGACATTTCTTTTTATGTTATTTCATTTGACAATGACAGCTCAGAATAACAAGAAGCACGAAGCCTCAGACCATCTATAGACAGATAACGCGCGCGGCACCCTATATGTCTCTCTTTCGCAAAACTGTGTTGAGTTGACACAAAAACAATTTCGCCTCGCTTGTGGTAATTTGGTAAGGCTTTTCCCATGCTTTCAATAACGACAAACATATAATGTTATCGAACATGTATGGCACTTATCCTCAAATAATAAGTTTATAAATAGATAAATCCCACCAAAATCATTCTGTAAAAAACTACCCAAATCTCGATAGAGCTGCTTGTTTATCTCTAAAAAGTAATGAAATCTCTAAAATAAGTGAAGCCTTATAGTTATGTAAAATTAACTATAATAATAAATTGCAGTAAGGAACCTTAGACTTGGCTCCCCTTTTTTATGGATTTCATTACTTTTTAGAGATAAACAAGCAGCTCTATCGAGACTTGGCTAGTTTTTTACTAACTGTATTGGTGGAATTTTACTTCTTTTGGGCGTAGACCATAGATAACCCCCTATAGATTCTGCTTACAGGGCACTCGATACCCGCAACACGTTTGAGTAGACGTATAAAATTTCACTTACGCACTGTTTCAAGTACGACCTGAACTAGGAACTAATTTTAAATAAATCGTTAAGTTAGTATCCCATAATACAAGTCTTACTTAGTTAGGGGCTAATTTAATCTATGTATAATATGTCCGTATACAGATTATTTCTTAAATAGAAGTACAAGTATATATTTATTTATTTGTTTTATTTAGTCTTTTTCCAAAACTAATATCAAAATCAAAAGGACGCAGACGGAGTCGAGAGTACCAGCTAGTATCTAAATATTTCAAATCTTGCTCTGATAGAATATCGTTTATATTTGAGTTTTCCTAAATTACCCGATATGAAAGCCAAATGGATTGAAGCTACTCATCGTTTCAACTACACCGGTTTTGTTTACCGGCCCATATATATATATATACATGTATTTTCATTTCTTTCTGTCTTTTCAATAAAAACATGAATGTTAAAATGTATTATTTTTTTCCCTACGAACTAATTTATCAATATCATTTTCCAAATCTGTCCCATCACTATTAAAGAGTTCAAATATAGTGCGACCTTGAAGAAGCCAATCTCAGGCATTGTGCGTTTTACCCCGCTACCCGTGCTTTCCTCCAAGAGTTGTGAGTTTTACTTTCATACAAAAATATACTGTATGCGGAGTCTATTGGGGGTGGTCTGTGGCGTAGACTGATTGAATGGTTACATTTTCTTAGTATTATATTATGTTGTAAAATAAAATAAAAATGAATTCCACGACTTTTCAAATCATTAAAATACACGAAAAAACTTTTAAATGTGCAAATAATTAGCTACCGGGATTTAAAAAACAGCCAGCGCCATCTAGTAATAGTGACGAGTACTATGTAAGAGCGTTTGGCAGTACTTTTATTATGTTTTCTCATCAGCGTCACCAGGTAGTTCAGATCTTCCATAAACCTTGTTCTGATAGTTTTTTTTTTATGTGATCGTTAAGATCTACCTCTGCACCAAATTTCAGCTGTCTAGGTCTATGGGAAGTACTAGTTATATTTTGATGATCAGTGAGTCAGTCAGTCAGTGTCGAAAATGCAAAAGTTTGCATTAATTTAACTTCGGAATTAATTGATCTACCGACTTGAAATTTCAAGTGCGTAATTACGAATTTCTAGGTGACGAAAATTTCAGCGTTTTAATCCTATCCTGAGGTTCTCGAATGGGGCTCCGAAAAAGAGGCGAAACGGTTCCAGAAAAGGATGGTACTGCAGTGCTTGCTTCGCACTAGTTATGATTGACGCCCCTAGCCACTATTCATTTGTCAGCAAGTAACCATCAGTATTTTGCTAGGTATCAGTTAGTAGTGAAGGGGAACAGTACTTCCAAATCAAATCTGAAGACGACTTGAAAAGACTTGAATCAAAGTTGTGACTGTTCTACTTTGAAGTGGTCTGTTTTTTACTTTGCTGTATAAGCGTTCCGGTTAGATTTATAACGCTTATTTTTTTTTATCATTGTCTTTTTTTTGTCTTTTGTACAGTTAAATTTAGCAATTATTATATTTATACTTCTTTTTATTATAATACTTTTGTCCTAGCTAAAATTTCAAATTTTGTCGGTGTATTTAATATCAGCTTGGTGAAGCAAATTTCTACTGTTTATCTTAATGATTATGCTGTTGTATATACACGTACTAAAATGATCTATTGCGAATGGATTTCTTTTTGTTTACTCAGTTCTAATTATATTATACAAATTGCATCATGTTATATTTTTTTTATACTTAATTGGGTAAATTTTTATTCATATGTGTTCACACTTTATATTTTATTATTTTTTTGCATAATATATTATTTTATTTTTATTATTTATATACTTATTTATCACGCCACGTTGTCTTATTATTTAAACACAATTGAAAACAATTGTAGAATCTCGTCCCCTGAAGCTCAACCGTATACAAAATGTCTTAAAATGATTGGGTTATTAAAAAAACGTATTATCAATTATAAAACAAATGACAATAAAAGTTGATTTAATTCTAGTATTTCCTGCTGGCCCACTCCAATATTTTGACAACCAAAAAGTAGATCGTCCATGAAAAATACCGATTCAGCTATTTTTGAGGCTGTAGGAAAATTACTTCTCTCATCCAAAGCTAAACGTTTTAATGTCATCATTGCCAGAAATGGTGCGGATTTCGTACCGTATGTTACTGTCATTAATTTGTACTCTTTTAAAGGTTGGTCAGGTGATTCTCTCCAGATAATTTTTTGTGAGTGTTGATCTTTTTCATTGACTAATATTTGGCGATACATCATTTTTATATCCGCGGTGTAGGCATAACGATACTGACGCCACTTAAGTATTAATGCTTGTAGGTCTTTTTGTAGATTAGGGCCTTTGCACATTAAATCATTAAGGCTGTTTCCCGAACTAGTTCTAGCAGACGCATTAAATACTACGCGAAGTTTTGTGGTGCTTGAGTCTTCACGTAATACGGCATGATGAGGTAAAAAGCATTCGATAATGGGGTTGCCAGTTGATTCTTTCATGTGCTGTAAACTAATATAATCATTTATAAATTCAATGTATTGCTTTCCTAATTCTGTTTGTTTTGCGAACTTTCTCTCCATATTCTTAAACTGTGCAATGGCCAATTCTTTAGAGTATCCTAATTCGTTTTCGAAATTTTCTTTCATCGGTATTCGAACCTCATACCTCCCATCTGATTGGCGTTTCGTTGTTTTATTATAAAATTCTATGCATTTCTGATTTTCAATTGATATATCGTGTCCCTCTATTTGTGTTAAAATAACATTGCACTGGAATGTTTGCACACCTCCACATAGCAACCATCCTAATTGTGTCTGCTGCGCGAGGGGCTGGGCTGACGGAATGACTTTTGATAAAACCTTCCAACATGATAAAAGAATAAACGTCGGCTCCGAGTAATAGTTCTACTGGTCGACTTATATAAAATTCGGGGTCCGCTAAATTGATATTCTTAATATAATCCCAATTTGGTTTTTTGAATGACTGGTAAGTTTTTAATTAATTGATTCATGATAAATACATTTATTTGGAGACTAAATTTGTGATATAATGACGATATCTCTATATTGAGCTTCCCTTTACAATTATTCTCGTTTTGTCCGACACCAAAAATTACTCCTTTGCATTGCTCTCGCCTTAATCCTAGGTGCTGAGCCCCATGTTCCGTGATAAGTGATATTTGTGAGCCCTGGTCTATGAGAGCCCGCAGAACTTTGTATGTTCCATCTCGAGATTTTACCTTAACCATGGCAGTTGATAATAAAATTTCGGAGGCTTTTTCCTGAGACACGTGTGATGAATTGCCTCCGTTTGTATTTTGATGACTTCTATAAAACGGTCTTGTCTTCGATGTTGGCTGGTTTAAGGTTAACGGCCTTTGAGTCACTGCGTCATGTATTAGAGTATTGTGACATCCTGAACAAATGCGACATCTGCTAATTGAAAAACACGGTTTCCCGTAGTGCGAATATAAGCAATTTTTACATACATCTAATCTTTTCAAAGTTTTTATTTTTAATTCATTCGACTGGTCGAGAAAATTTGGACAGTTAAATATCCCATGATCTAAATTACAAAGTGGACATTTTATATTTGACGATGATGCGTGATAAGATTTATGGACTGGCTTTGGAGACCGTCTGTTCGGATGGTGATTGTTTGAATTGTTCGTTTGAAAGTTCCTGTTATTCATCGTAAAGTTCATAAATTGAGATTTTCTAGGAGCAGGAACGTAATTATCAAAATTTTGATAAGTAGGTTTTTGTATACGATCGTCTTGTTTCCTTTTTGATTGTTCCAGCATCGTAAATTTGCTTTCCAAATAATCTAACAGCTCTTGTAAAATTGGTAACTCTCTTGGCTGCTTCAAAGACTCTACATAATCGGAATGCGTTTCATGATCTAATTTTTGCGTGAGTATATGAACTATGATTGGATCCCAGGTACTTATGTCAACGCCAAGGTTCTTTATGGCATTCAAACTTTCTTTGGTTGAATCATGCATTTTCTTGATTAAACTTAATGATTGATTTTGCATATTTGGAAGACTTAAAATAATGTTAAGATGAGACGAAAATATTAACTTTTTGTTCTCATAACGATGATTTAATATTTCCCAACATGTACTGTAATTTTCTGAACTTATCTGCAAATGTTGAATTAAGCGTTCAGCATCTCCTCTAATTTTTCCTTTCAAATACTGCATCTTCTGAGCTTGCGATAAAGAAGGATTCAAATGCACAGCTTCCGTAAAAAGGTTCTTAAAAGAGACCCATTGGTGATAATTTCCCGTAAAATTAGGTATGTCTACCTGCGGCGTAATGTGCTCTCGATGGGATACGGACCAAAATTTCGTATTAATAGCTTCCTTTAAGTTGTTAAATATTGTTTCATGGTGTGTTAACGCATTTTCGTACTCATCATTTTCGCCGTCTAAAATGCCATCTATCTCCCAGTGAAGCAAATCAATAACCGACCAACGCGATTGTACCTGCTTCAACGCGTCTTCGAATTTCCACTTTTCCGTAATTGTCGTAACGTCGATGCTGTTTACCGTTCTTATGAACGCTTTAAAGTTCACGGCCTGCTTATGCAACATTTCATCCAACTGACTTGAAGATCCGGTAGACTTTTTGTAGCTTGATTCATCTGGCTCCTCCTCTCTCGGCTTCGCCTCTGCCCTCGCCTCTTGATAGCTTAATCCTAACTTACTACCACCGGCAACCTCACTTTGTTGCGCCGACTCTCTAGCTATATAGCTTTTAATCTCTCGATACAGCATTTCAGCTACTTCATATTCCTTACGAGCGAAATAAGGGCGCTGTTTATCCTCATATTGCAATAGTTTTTTATGATTGTTTTGATATTCAACCCAGTACGACTCCAATGTTTCGCTTTTCCTGTCAAAATATGTTGTTGATCTTTTGCGCTCGGAACCGTCCTTTTTCATGTTGATATATAACTTCTCCATGAAGGAATAAAGCTCTGCTTGTGCGCTATAAATATCTTCCATTTTTAAATGATTGAGTATGATAGAGACAAGTGATAAGTAATTTAAAGACCTTACTCAGTGATGCTCGTCAACTGCCAACTGCAAACCTAGTTGCTAGCTGTTATGATACAAACTTGATAATTGATAATAATGATAATACACTACACCACTTCACACTGCTTTGCACTGGTTCACTCTGAATCACAAGAGTCAATTTCCGTAACGCGAGTACACACATCCGGCTCGAAGGACCAAAAAATGTGCGGGGTAGTGCTGAGTGATAATTAAATGATACTATTGAGTCCTTTCTGATAATGATATATTACTGAATACAATGGTTTAACTATTGCTAATTAATGCTAATTCTGATTGATAGACGCGTGCCGAATGATAACTAAAAGCGGACTGACTCATTTACGCCGTTTAGACTAAAAGTGCTTAGTAAGATGTTCGAGTGTATTCACCCGAACAGATATATTCTGATTAAATCCTGGCCTTACTCCTTCAAATTCTTCCTTCCGGTATTATTTTCCTTATCAATGTGGTTGATTTATATTAGCTATATTTCTAAAGATATACGAAAATATAGTTTAGATGTTGAGTTGCTCTACTCATGCTTAATAAAAAAAAACCAAGGTTTATTATTATACTACAACTTACTAACCTTTTCAAAACCTCATATTTCTGGACAGCTTTTACATCACCTTGAAATTTTCGGAGTTAATTTAAAGTAATTTAAATTCCAATATCGACCAAGTTTCAATATCTGAATCTATTTAATGTGATTTAAATGAATTCTCAAATCTTGTTCCACCTTCGAATAACAGTTTAAATATCATCTGTCAAAATATTCGTAGTATTTCAGCTAATTTAGATTCATTCATTATTTCTTTAGAGAACTCTAAAACCAACCACGATATACTTATATTCTCCGAATGCTGGTTACCGAAAAATCCAATTATACCCTCAATCACAGATTATTCAAGTTTCAAAACTACCAACCCACACAATCAAAACGATGGTGTAGTAGCATTTATAAGTAATAAATTTCATAAGGTTACTGTTTATGAACCCGAATTAAAAGAATCCAGTTGCCTCGTAATAAAATTAGGAGAAGACACAGCTGTTATTGCAATCTACCGTCCTTGTGAATTTAAAAATCTTGACAATTTTTTTCAGTCATTAGATTGCTTACTTAACCAACTTAAACAATGCAAAAGTTTTATTATTACGGGAGATATGAATATTTATATTCATCCTAACAATATCTCTGATAAAGCTTGTGATTATTTAAACCTTCTTGCATCTCATAGTCTACTCCCAGCGCATACTTAACCAACACGCATACATAGTTGTCTTGATCACGTATTTATTAAGTACTCACTCCCGTCTAAAACATTTGTGATTGATACCAATATCACAGATCATAGTACAATCGCACTTTCTCTTTCATTAAAGAAAAATACTTCAATCCCGAAATATTCCGTTAACGTCAATCATTCGGAACTGTCAGTTGCAATATCAAAATTTGACTTTTCTTCCTTTAAGGCTCTTTCTGGAGTGTGGTGGGGTGCCCACCCTGATACGATGAAACTAATATATAATGCCCTTATTCGTAGTGTTTTAGATTATGGAGCTTTTTTATTAGAACCTTGCAGCAAGATTGCTTTAAGAAGATTAGAGAAAATTCAGTCTGTATGTTTACGCATAATTTCTGGATGCATGAAATGCTCTCCAATTAATGCTCTTCAAGTTGAGTGTGGTGACCCCCCGCTTATTCTGCGGCGCCAATATCTAGCTGATAGATTTATATATAAAGCTTTTTCCCGTGCCGAACATCCGTTATTTGAAAAACTAAAATCATTAAATATTCAATGTCGAAACAATACATTTTGGCGCTGTAAAATGATTCCCCCTATTATCAATTCATTTCGTAAATTAGAAGAATATGAAAGTAGTTTCCCGGTAATTCGTAGTAAGAAACTTCCTCTTTATGATTATCCTTATTCCACTATTATATTTAAACCGAATATTCTGTTTAACATTGGAATTGACAGGAATTGCACCGTGGCCAATAATATTTTTAATTTTTATTTATTTATTTATAAAAACATAAACATTACAGGTATATACCTAATTCGATCATGTTTCACATTAATATACACACAATATAATAACTAAATACAGATAGTTTGCTATAATCTACTAATAAGAAAAAAAAACAATGTTCAAATTTACTAAAACTTAAATCTATTTTAACATAAATTTTTTAGACATGCATCTTTAAATTCTGTTGAAGAACACGAAAATATATCAACTTGCTCCGCAACCTGATTCAGCGACATGATGGCTCGATATAAAGCTACATTCCTCGTGGTCCGACTGGTATCATTTTTACAGATGCGTCTAAAATGACAAATTCTCCTTTTGTTGGTACAGCATTTTATTATCAAAATAGCAAAATTGAAATCCAAGTTGCCAAGACGAGCCCATATTTTTTTTATTTATTTTTTTATAACAAGGAGTACCTATACATATATATATATCTGAGGGCACCAAGTTTAAGATTATTATTAGATTAGACCTCTAGCGTCATCAAAATTTAATCTTTTAAAATTACAGGTCTCATACAAACTCCCATCCCCTAGTTTAAGGGGTTGGAGGATAAAAGTTACAAGTTTTATAATTTATATGTTGTTTGTGTGCTAATACTAGCTTACATACAAAATTTCAGCTTTCTAGGACATTATGAAATACCTTAATAATTTTTATGATCATCAGTGTGTCAGTGACGAAATCAGCGTTTTTTAGATATAAATAAAATCTGAAGTATAAAAGCTAATGTAATTAAAACTTAATATGTTCAATAAGTCCGCTATTGACAATATATCCCGAAAATTTTGTTGATCTAGCATAATTCAAACCCAAGTTATGAGGGTTCAAAAAAACGACGAAGCGCTTCGAGAAAAGGTAGGTAGTGCCCGTGCGCTTCGAAACGGAACCTTGTTATGGATGAAACAACATCATTATTTTGAATAATCACATGGTAATAATGTTTTTCATTATTACTCACATATGAAAATTAAAATAGTTTTCATTATTACCCACATACGAAAAACGACGGACTATCTTGCTGTCTAATTATGATGCCCACATGGCATTACAAGACGTGCAATACTATTGTCGCTGTCGACAAACAGTTGCGAACTCACCGATGGCCGCCGCAACTGTCCCCGCTCGCTACGGTTAGGTACGGTTAGGTTAGGTTAGGTTAATCCCAAGGTCAGGTTAGGTTAGGTTAGGTTAGGTTAATCCCAAGGTCAGGTTAGGTTAGGTTAGGTTAGGTTAGGTTTGGTTAGGTTAGGTTAGGTTAGGTTAGGTTAGGTTCCCCCACACGGTGCAGCCTTGTCGTGGCGTGGGGGCTCAGTAGCCTCGGGCAATCCAGTCCGGGGTGAAGCTAATGCATCGCGGTGGGTCCACTTTTCATTTCTGCTTCCAGAAGTTGCAACAAGTGGACGAGTAGACGTGGCACTAGCTTCTGTGCTAGTTTTGTTCGGGTGTCTGTCCTGTATCAGGCGGTTCGAAAGGAGTTCCAGCGCAGCGTTTGTTCCGAATCGGGCGGCTGTCGTTGAGGTGATGATAAGCCTAAGTGTCGGTCCCGTATCCGATGGTTGGGGCGGGATGGGGCGGTGGTATATTTGCAGTACTGCCGGCCAACCCGTAAAGCTACTCTGTAGAAACGGGGGCTCAGTCCATTGAGGTCTGAGCCGCGAGGAAGAAAACCTCTATAAAAAATTACCCTAATCTTAAGGTCAGCGTGCCGAGAAGATGAATGGCTGGAGGGTCTCCAGTCCCTAGCGCGGGGGGGAATAGGGAAAAGCTCGATGGTAGGCCGAGGGTAAAATTGCCTACCAAAATATCATGATGAGTGAAAAAAGAAAACAATTACCCCAGGAGGGTACCACCGGCTCAACCGGTGGAGAATCCCTCCCTGCATCGAAAGATGCGGGCTGCTCCTCGTATTCTGGGGGGAGCAACACCCATCATCTAAGTTTGAAAGACTTAGAGGCCCATCGGCGGCTAAATCGCTACGCTATTCTGGACAGTCGTCCGGCAACAGCGTCGAGCGTATATGGGGAGGATTTGGACGATGGAGAGTTGAGCGATAGCTCCTTGAAGTCCTCCGTTTCTTTTGCGTCCTCAGTTTCTGTATTATCTACAGCATCGCGGAAACGAAAAACTGAGTCAAAAAGTGGTGGAGTCACCGCCCAAAGGAGAAGAGTTGTTCCTAAAAAAACAACAAATGATGAGTTTGCTGAACCTCTTCCAATTGATCAGGTCATTGATTGGAGTGCCGATTTGAAATCGCAGCCTACAGCAGAAATAAGCGCTCAAGTTTTAGAGGCTGTCACAAAGATAGAGCATGTCGCTGACAAGTCCAGGAACCTTAAGGGCACTTTTGTGAGGGACTTAAAAGCAGCAGCTAGGCTCTTTGAAGCGGCCGCAGTCGAATTGACTCAACGATCTTCAAATAGCTGCAACGACGAACGCCTTTTAAAAGAGAACCAAGAATTGCGAACAAGAGTAGCCGGTCTAGAAAAGCAAATGGCTGAAATGTCTAAACGAACTCTCGTAAATAGGGATCAATCTTCAGCTCCTGCACTACCAGCACCAAGACCGGTGGCACAGAAGCCAATTGAGCTGGAAACAGTAGAAGCCCTTATAAATAATAAATTTGCTGCCTTTATGGAAGAACTGTTCCCAGGAAGGGCTATCAGGCCGCCTCTGAGGAAAAGCATGAATCCCATGAATGCACAAACAAAGCCGGTAGAAAACCCTGCAAAAGGAAAAAGACCGAGGAAGCGTAAACCGCCGCCACAGCCTTTAAACGCCGATTTGCCTGAGGTGTCAAGGCCTTGCCACGAGCCACAAACTGTAACTGCAGAAACGTGGGCAACGGTGGCTGGACGTCAAAACAAAACGTCAAAAACGAAGCAGCAAGTGCCGGCGTCAACGAAAAAAGTTGCAAAAGCTGCATCAAACCCAAAGAAAAAGAAAAGGCCTCCAAAGCCACCAAAAAATGCCGTCATAACCATAACGGTCCCAGAGGGTAGTAATTCGACTTATGGGGAAGTGATGTCTGCTGCTAAATCGAGGATCAACTTGACTGATTTAGGTATACCAGCAATCCGCCAAAAGCGGACCATAACAGGAGGACTCCTCCTGGAGGTTCCAGGTCCTGACAGTGCTACCAAGGCTGACACCTTGGCATCTCAGATGATACAGGCTCTCTCAGACCTTAACGTGCGCATATCTCGTCCAATCAAATGTGGAGAGCTTAGAATAAAAGACTTAGACGAATCTATTACCCCGGCGGATGTATCGGCCGCCATAGTCAAATATAGCGGCTGCTCCCCAAATGACGTCAAAGTTGGTGCAATAAACAGCGCCAAGAATAGGCTTGGTTCCATTTGGGTAAAATGTCCTCTGAAAATAGTGAGCGATCTCGTCGCTGCTAAAGAATTACAGGTAGGCTGGATTTCGGCTCGCGTACAAGCATTAACAGCTAGACCTTTACAGTGTTACAAGTGCCTGGAACTTGGTCATGTGAGGAATCAATGTGGAAGCACAATCGACCGCGGGGATCGGTGCTTTAAATGCGGGGAATTGGGGCACAAGGTGCGTGAATGCATGACACTAAACCCCAAATGTCCACTTTGCATGGATCTGGGCAGACCTGCAGATCACCGTTTGGGAAGCAAGACCTGTTTGCCAAAAGGCGACACCAAAAAAAAAGGCGATCGAGCTCAGAGTCTTAATGTGCCTGCAGTGCCAAATGCAGAAAACATTGATACTCAGAGGGGACCAACAGCAATGGAACAATGACCTCATTAAAGATCTTACAAAGCAATGTTAACCATTGCAGGGGGGCACAAGATTTACTCTGTCATAATATAGCGGCCAGGTCTGTGGCTGTAGCCGTAGTCTCAGAGCCCTACGCTGTACCAAATCATCCCCGCTGGTTTGGTGACAGTGGGGGCTTGGTTGCTATATATTGGAGTAGCATACCTAACAACTTACCAATGTCCCTCTTAACGAAAGGACTTGGATGGGTAGCTGTACAATGGGGTCCATTTGCAGTGGTTGGCTGCTACGTATCACCCAATTGTAGCCTTGCCGAGTACGAAAGGTACTTGGACGGGTTATCAACGGGCGTTCGAAGCATTACTACAAACCTCATTTTGGTTCTTGGTGATTTCAATGCTCGTTCTCATGTATGGGGAGACACTGTGAGTCAGCCAAAAAGTGAGACCCTTTTAGAATGGGCCTCGGAATTCAACCTCGGACTCTTAAACCAAGGATCTATACCGACGTGCATCCGATGGCAAGGCGAGTCTATTGTCGATTTGACCTGGGCAAGTTCGTCAGCTTCACGAATTATAACTGGGTGGAAAGTTGCGGATGGTGAAGTTACGCTCTCCGATCACCAATATATCGAGATGGTTGTAAAAGTCCAGTCACACACATGCGGAGTCCGGCCACAAAATAACCTGCCACAAAGATGGTCCCTCAAGCAGCTTAATCGGGATCTTCTGATAGCTGCTGCGAACGTTGCAGACTGGGCTGAAGAGCTAGACGAAACGAACCCAGAAAATACGGCCATCTGGTTCCGAGACACCATGACCGATATCTGTGATTGCTCAATGCCTCGGAGTAAACCTGCGGAGCGCAAAAAAGAATATTGGTGGACAGACGAGATTACACATCTTCGCAATGTGTGCTGGTCTAGCAGACGCCAGTATACAAGAGCCCGTAGAAGGCGACGAGCCACTCCCGAAGAAAAGGCGATAGCTTATGCTTCATACAGAGAGGCCACAGTGTCGTTCCAAATCGCCATAGCGAACGCCAAAGCCAGCGCCTGGAAGGAACTTCTGGAAGGGCTGGACAGAGACCCATGGGGACGCCCGTATAAGATGGTGATGGGGAAACTGCGTCCATGGGTACCCCCACTTACGGAGACCTTACAACCAGACTTCACGGTACGTATAGTGGATACCTTGTTTCCGTCTGCCAATGCGAACCTTTCCCCCGTCATTGATCATCTGGACCAGCCTCGATGGACGGACGAATGGGACATATCGACGGAGGAATTCAATTGGTCCGTTAAACGCTTGGCAGCAAAAAACACTGCTCCAGGTCCTGATGGGATTCCAGGCCGTGCCTGGGTTTTAGCTCTAAGTGTCCTTGGAGACCGTCTGAAGGGACTATTTACAAGCTGCTTACGCCTCGGAGTGTTTCCTTTGATCTGGAAAAGGGCAAAACTTGTTCTGTTGCACAAAGAAGGTAGGGTCACATCATCTCCTTCAGCTTACCGACCCATATGTCTACTTGATGAGGCTGGTAAGCTTTTCGAGCGAATCATCAGCGATCGTCTTACTGATCACTTATCTGTAACTGGCCCCAATCTATCAGATTCCCAGTTTGGGTTCAGAAAGGGGAGGTCAACAGTGGATGCAATACTCCACGTTCGCTGCCTTTCGGAACAAACAGTCACCGAGGGAAAGGTTATGTTGGCTGTGAGTCTAGATATTATTAACGCTTTTAATACGCTCCCCTGGGAAGCCATACGAGAGGCACTTATCTATCATAATGTGCCCTTGTACCTGCGAAATATCGTCAACTCATACCTGAGTAGCAGATCTATTACCTATGTTGGTCGTAGCGGTGAGTCCTATATTAAGGCTGTAGAATGTGGTGTTCCTCAAGGCTCAGTGCTTGGCCCTCTATTGTGGAACCTCGCCTATGACACCGTCTTACGCAGTAACCTGCCATTAGGCTCAAAGTTAGTCTGTTATGCCGATGACACACTTGTGTTAGTCGAAGCGGAAAATTTTGAGAGAGCTGCCCGACTCACAGAACTGAGTGTGGCTCGAGTGGTTTCCAAAATTGAAAGCATTGGATTGAAAGTGGCCCCTCACAAAACAGAAGCTATCTGGTTTCACAACCTTCCCAGTAATCAGGATCCTCCAGATTACTCAATCAGAGTAGGAGATGCTAATGTTCAGGTAGGGCAATGCATGAAATACCTTGGAGTCCTTATAGATAGTCGTTGGAAGTTTACCGAACACTTTGAGAAACTGCTTCCACGGATTCAAAAGGCGTCTGGTGCTATGCACAGACTATTACCGAATCTTGGAGGCCCAAGGGAGGAAGTCCGGAAACTTTACGCAGGGGTTATCCGATCCATAGCCCTCTATGCGGCACCAGTGTGGTCAGACAAACTAACTCGTAAAAACAAAATGAAGCTGAATGGGGCTCAGCGCCAAATAGCTATTCGGGTTGCTCGAGGTTACCGAACCTTATCCTTTGACGCTGCAACTCTCTTGGCACGCATGCCCCCCTTTGACATACTTGCAAATGTTGATGCAAATGTGTACAGGGAACTGCGTTCTTCAGACGGTAATCCTACTGGAAGAGAAAGGGATGGACTGCGGCAGCAAATGCGTCGACAAGCTATCGACTCATGGAAGGAAAGATTGGAAGAACCACAATCAATTAGGCGTCGCACGGTCAGTGCAATCCTTCCAAGTCTTACCACTTGGTTGGACCGAGACAGTGGTAGCGTCACCTATAGACTTACCCAGGTGCTCACTGGACATGGCTGTTTCGGTGAGTACCTTCACAGAATAGGACGCGAAGAAACTGCCAAATGTCACCACTGTGATGAAACCATGGATTCTGCCCAACATACATTGGAGGCTTGTCCAGCATGGGCAAACGAGAGGAGAACCCTTACACAAAAAATTGGGCATGACCTTTCTCCACCAGCACTAGTCGAAGCTATGCTGGCTTGTGAAGAAAATTGGAGCGCCGTGGTCGCTTTCTGTGAGGCAGTAATGCTCAAGAAAGAGGCTAACGAGCGGGATCGGGAGAGGGCCGATCCCGCTCGAAGGCAAAGACGACGCAGGGGCGGTGGTAATGTCCGTCCTTGATACCCTCACTGTACCCTGTAGAGCTGGGTTTAAGAATAAGCCTACAGTCTTTCCCACTTGGTGTAAGAGGCGCCTAACAAGGAACAAACAGGATCACAGAACTAAGGAAGGGGACTTAATTCAACAAAGTGACCCAGGGCAGTGGGTAGTATTCTGTAGCCGAATATTGCTCAACCGCTAGGCGGTAATAATGTACGGGAAGTACCCTACTGGGTGACGCGCAAGGGGGTCATTGGTGTGTTCGGTGAGATCCCGATGACTCCTGCATGCGCTGAGGCCGGCTACCGAGGGGGTTTTAGTGGGTAAGAATCCCACATAACCCTGCTGTAAACCCCATGCAGCAAGGTATCTTTCTGAAGATTTCCCCCTCGAAAAAAAAAAAAAAAAAAAAAAAAAAAAAAAAAAAAAAAGGTTAGGTTAGGTTAGGTTAGGTTAGGTTAGGTTAGGTTAGGTTAGGTTAGGTTTCCCCCCCCCACATGGTACAGCCTTGTCGTGGCGTGGGGGCTCAGTAGCCTCGGGCAATCCAGCCCGGGGTGAAGCTAATGTACCGATTAGGCGTCGTTGTTGAGTTAGAGCCTGGCGTTTGTACCACATTGGTCGGCCAGGTTCTGTCTTGCGTTCGGTCCCAGCGACTGTCCACATTGGGCGGCTGGTGATGGAGGGGCGGTAGTGTCTTCATGATACTGCCGGCCAACCCGTAAGCCCACTTCGGTGGGAACGGGGGCTCAGGCCACTGAGGTTCGGGCTGCGAGGAAGAAAACCTCTATAAAAAATTACCCTAATCCCAAGGTCAGCGTGCCGAGGGGATGAGTGTCTGGAGGGGGTCCAGTGCCAAGCGCAGGGGATGGGGGGGTTAAGCTCGATGGTAGGCCGAGGGTAAAGCCTACCAACACCATTATGGATAATTCGGCATTTTTTAATAGTATTACCCAGGTGGGTCCCCGAAAGGGGGAATCCCACCCTTCCGCGGCCGCGGAAGGCGCCCCCACGTATTCTGGGGGGGGCAAAAACTGCCAACCAAACGACCACAGCAAACGACTAACGGATTCCGAGTATAGTGAGGAGGTGATGAGCGACTCGTCAATGAAAACGGCAGGGAGCTCCAATAGCTTCTTTGACCTGATCAGAAAGCGACGAGCTGGTAGCGGTCTGAGTGTCTCAGACTCTGATGACAGTGTAGAGACTACCATTGAAGAGAGGCGTCAATCCTCAGCTTCCGCTAAAAGGGGCAGAGGAAGGCCACCCACAACCGGCCAATACATAGGTATAGGAAAAGCGCGAGAGGAAGCAGCTGCTGCAAAACGGGAGAGTTTCATGCGCCAGCAAACGGAGGAAACATCTCTACGCGAAGAGAGATATTATCTACTGCAGCAAAAGAAACGTGAGCAGTCACAAAAAGTCTCCGTCTCCGTACCTGCATCTGAAAAAACGACGGACGACCTGTTAAGCTCGGTGCAGGAACATCTCTCAGCCGTCATGAATGTGGCTAACCGGTCTAAAAATATGAAGGGGACATTTGTCAGGGACCTGAAAAAAGCGGCCACTTCCATTAGGGAGTTATCTGAGGTCCTGTCGGAGCGGACTGCTACGGAGGAAAACCGAAAGCTCCAGACCGAGAACGCCCGCCTCAGAAATGAGTTGCAACAAATGAAGGCCAGCAACGAAGGTCTTCATGCAGAGCAAGCCAAACTGAGGCAGGAGATGGAAACTCTTCGGGTGGAAATCAGGAGCGGCGGATCAACATCAGAGGTTGGAGATAACCTGGCCCAATCAATAATGATTCAAGTCGGGACCATGCTTAACGCGCGATTAGAGGCGTTAGAGGATCGGCTGCTCCCGGAGCGACGTTTAAGACCACCGTTAGCTGCTGACAGAGCGGTAAGGAAACCAGAGGCTACTGCTAGGTCTGGAATTGGAAGACAGCAAAGTTATGTGCCTCCAACAAATAATGCAGTGTCAGCAAAAGGGAAAAGTAATGGGAAAAAGAGCATGAAACCATCCCACAGCTCAAATGATGGTCCCGAGCCCAGAGCGCAGCCCACCTGCACTACAATCTCTGAAGTGCAACGAGCTGCAGGCTCTTCAAATGCTGTTCATGAAGAAACCTGGGCTACAGTTGTGCGACGGGGCAAAAAGAAGGCACAGACGACGAGTACCACAAAAAAGCCCCAAAAACCAAAACCGAAGGCTAAGTCAGCGGCTAGCAAACTAAAGGTCCCAAGTTCTGCCGCAGTCATAGTTAGGCTAGAGGAGAGCGCTTCGCAGAACGGCATTACCTACTCGAAAATTCTCGGTGAAGCCAGGGAGAAGTTGGATCTTTCTGGTCTTGGGATAGGGCCGCTCAAGATCCGCACAGCACTCACAGGGGCAAGGATGTACGAGGTGACTGGAGAGGGGTCCTCTCAAAAGGCCGACATTCTCGCATCTAAGCTGAGAGAGGTTTTAGAACCTGAAACGGCCAAGGTCTATAGGCCTATGAAGATGGAAGATCTTCGTCTTATAGGTCTGGATGACACCGTCACACCAGAAGAGATCTCGCGCGCCGTTGCCATCGCTGGTGGCTGTGAGCCAGTACACATCAAAGTTGGGCAGGTCACTATTGGCCCACGCGGCAGTTCAACGGTCCACATAAAGTGCCCTCTGACTGCAGCCAAGAAACTCTTACAGGAGGGAGGGCTGCAAATTGGGTGGGGTGCGGTTCGGGCTCAACTTCTTCCTAGAAAGGAGCTTCGGTGCTTCAGGTGCCTGGAAATTGGACATGTACGTGCAACGTGCAAATCAGAGATCGACCGTGGTACTAACTGTTACCGTTGTGGACTACCGGGTCATAAAAAGGGGGAATGTGATGCAACACCGTGCTGTCCAGTTTGCAAAGAGGGAAATAAGCCTGCTGACCACATGTTAGGAGCTAAAGTATGCTCGACTAATCGAACAAAGTCAGCCAACAAAAAGAAGGGATTTAACCAACGAAAAGTTGTTAAACCAAGCCAGCCAAAAACGAATGGTGGTTTGAGAACAGGAATGGAACCCATGGTAGTTACTTAGTGATGGCCATGCAAATTTTGCAAGTTAATATCAACCACTGCGCCATCGCTCAGGATCTCTTTATTCAGAGCATGGCGGAGTGGCTGATACAAGTAGGCGTGGTCTCGGAGCCATATTTCGTCCCTGCAGGGGTAAACTGGGTGTCGGACCTGAACGGCGTGGCGGCAATTACTGTCAGCCGGTCATCAGGGCTGTTGCTAGAAGAAATAACCAGAGGTCAGGGTTTCGTTGCAGCACGCATTGGGGAAATTGTGGTTATTTCCATTTACTTCTCTGCCAATGGGTCGCTTGCCGACTACGAAACCTTCTTACAAGAATTGGAAGCAACAGTCCTGCAACGTCGCCCACGCCAAGTGTTGGTCGCTGGAGACTTCAATGCCAAATCCGTGGCTTGGGGTTCTCCGGCGACAGAAGCCTTCGGTGAGGCGGTGATGGAGTGGGCGACGGCCACGGGAGTGACCGTGGCCAACAGAGGTTCGGCACCGACATGCGTTCGGCATAACGGGAGTTCGATTGTCGATTTGACCTTCGCTACTCCCGGTCTCTGGGCCCTGATCAAGGGCTGGAGGGTTATCACGGACGTGGAGTCGTACTCGGACCATCGGTACATACGGTTCGAGATCTCCGCGTCCCAGCCAGCCACCTTACCGGGTGGCCCGTTGGCAAATGGGGGACCTAGGTGGGCCCTCACCAGGCTGGACAAGGATATGATGGAGGAAGCATCCATCGTCCAGTCCTGGATGTCACCGCCGCCTGGTGCGGCTGTCGACATCAATGCCGAGGTGAGCTGGTTTATAGATGCCCTCACAGAGATATGCGACGCATCGATGCCCCGTGCGGGACCGATGGCTCCGAGGCGGCAAGTGCACTGGTGGAGCGCCGAAATCGCTCAATTGCGATTAGCGAGTATGACGGCGCGCCGCCGGTGCAAAAGAAATCGCAGGAGGAGGATCCGGGACGAGGCGGAACAGCTCCGCCGCGTGGAAATATTCCGCGAGGCAAAGAAGGCCCTGAAGATCGCGATAATCAGGGCCAAAGAAGCCTCGCGAAGGGAGCTACTGGAGGCTCTTGAGAATGATCCATGGGGGCGTGCCTACAGAATGGCCAGGCAAAGGCTTAGACCATGGGCGCCCCCGCTAACGACGAGTCTCCAGACCCACGTGGTGGAAAACGTAGTTTCGGCCTTGTTCCCGGACAGGGGGGCGCATCAGCCCCCTGTAATGGCTCTTGAGCGGCAGCGTTCGGTGGACGAACATCTCGTCCCCGAAGTGACCGAACCGGAGTTGGCGGTGGCCATAGAGCGCCTGAAAAAGAAGAAGACAGCCCCGGGACTAGACGGGATCCCGGGGAAGGCGTGGGTAGTGGCGCTCAAACCGTTCCTGGAGGAGAGGTTTCGGGGCCTGTTCTCCACGTGCCTGGAACAAGGTGTTTTTCCAGAGCCGTGGAAGACGGGTAAACTCGTGCTTCTGCGAAAGGACGGGCGCCCCGCTGACTCCATAGAACCCTCGGCTTTCCGGCCGATAGTTCTGCTCGACGAGGCGGGCAAACTTTTGGAAAGGGTGATCTCGGCCCGAATCGTCGAGCACCTAGAGGGAGCTGGTCCGAACCTCTCGGACCAGCAGTTCGGTTTCAGGCGCTGTCGCTCGACAGTTCATGCAGTTCTGCGGGTCCGCTCAATAGCGGACGAGGCGGTCTCCCAGGGCGAGGTGGTGTTGGCGGTATCGCTGGACATAAAAAACGCATTCAACACCATCCCCTGGTCCTGTATAGCGGAGGCACTGAAATTTCACGAAGTGCCTCCGTACTTGAGGAGGATCCTCGGGTCGTACCTCTCGGATCGGTTCATCACATATCCGCTTCGGGAGGGTTGGGGTCGCCGCGAAATGACATGCGGTGTTCCACAGGGCTCAGTCTTGGGCCCGCTCCTGTGGAACATCGGTTACGACTGGGTTTTACGCGGCGCCAACCTCTGGGGTGTCCAACTCACATGCTATGCAGACGACACCCTAGTGACGGCCCGAGGGAAGACATACAGGGAGGCCGCCATTCGCGGAACTGCGGGTGTGGCGCACGTAGTGCGCCGTATTAGGTCGTTGGGCCTGGAAGTGGCCCTGAACAAATCCGAGGCCTTGTGGTTCCATGGTCCTCGGAATCGTCCGCCGGTAGGGGAATCCGCCATCGTCGTGGGTGGCGAGAGGATTGCCGTCGAGTCCACGTTAAAATACTTGGGACTAACACTCGACGGCCGTTGGACGTTCCGCGCTCACTTCGAGCGTTTGGGGCCCCGGTTGATGGTTGCGGCAGCTGCACTCAGCAGACTCCTGCCGAACCTTGGGGGCCCTGGGAGCGCGTGCAGGCAGCTCTACATGGGGGTCGTGCGGTCTATGGCCATGTACGGCTCCCCAGTGTGGGCTGACGCCCTGAAGGGGTCGAACGCGGCGCTTCTTCATGCGCCGCAACGGCTCATGGCTGTCAGGGCGTCAAGGGGATACCGCACGGTATCCCGAGAGGCTGCCTGCCTATTGGCGGGTTCGAAGCCGTGGGAGTTAGACGCGCAAGTTCTCGCGTCGACCTTCCACTGGCGCGAAGAACGGCGGACACAGGGCCACTGGCCCACAAATCGGGAGACTGCGGCCTACAAACGGGAGGTCGAGTCAGCTGCCCTGGAGGCATGGGCACTCCGGCTGGGTCAGCCGAGTGCGGGGCACAGGACGGTGGAGGCGATCCTCCCCGTCTTTACGCAGTGGTTGCAGCGAGAGCACGGATCTCTGAGCTTTCGGCTGACACAGGTCCTTTCCGGGCATGGTTGCTTTGGGAAGTACCTGTGGCGGCTGGGCAAGGAGCAGGCTGCTCGTTGCCACCACTGCCTAAATTGCCCCGAAGAGACGGCGCAGCACACATTGGAAGTGTGCCCAGCGTGGGACGAAGAGAGGGCAGCACTCCGGGCGGTCATCGGCCCGGATCTCTCTCTGCCAGCCGTGGTCGCGGCTATGGTGGAGAGACCCGATGCGTGGGCGGCGGCGGCCTCCTTTTGCGAACGAGTCATGCTTGCAAAGGAGGCCGCCGAACGAGAGAGGGAGTTGGCGGACCCCACTAGAAGGGGCCGTCGTCGCCGCGGTGTCAGGAACCACTGACGCCGCGGCCATTGGTAGGGTCTTCTAAGACCACGGAGCCCCCATATGGCGTGCGACGCTGAAAGTGGGGCTCCACGGCAGGAGGCGCGCAAAGGGGGGCTATTTGCGCGCTAGCCACCCTGCCAAGAAGGACGGACGCTCAAGTGGTTCTGAGCGTCCGTTGCTATGTGTGGGTTATAGGGGGGTTCTGCTCCCCCCTTTGTAGGAATGCCGTGAGGCAAAGGTGCGAGGGGTCCGTGGTAAATTACCTTCGGTAACAGAGGCCAGGGACCCCGACCATTGTGCACCAAGAAGGACCACCGTGGGGTTTTAGTCAGTAGAAGTCTGACATATCCCCGTCGCTCCCCCCAGCGGCGGGGAATCCATGAGGATTTCCCCACGTAAAAAAAAAAAAAAAAAAAAAAGGTTAGGTTCCCCCACACGGTACAGCCTTGTCGTGGCGTGGGGGCTCAGTAGCCTCGGGCAATCCAGTCCGGGGTGAAGCTAATGTACCGCGAGTCCGCTTCTCTCCTCTGCTTCCAGAGCGAGCAGCAAGCGGACGGGAAGTCGTGGCACATTCTGATGTGCACGGCTTAGCCCCAGCGTTTGCCCACATTGGGCGGCTGGGGCGGGTGTTAGAACCTGGCGTCTGTGTCGCACCGATCGGCCAGGTTCTGTCTTTGTGGGGCGGCAGTGTCTTCATGATACTGCCGGCCAAACCGTAAGCCTACTTCGGTGGGAACGGGGGCTCAGGCCACTGAGGTCTGGGCTGCGAGGAAGAAAACCTCTATAAAAAATTACCCCAATCCCAAGGTCAGCGTGCCGAGGGGATGAATGTCTGGAGGGAGTCCAGTGCCAAGCGCAGGGGTGGGGGGGTATAGCTCGATGGTAGGCCGAGGGTAAAGCCTACCAACACCATTATGGACAACACGGCATTTTTGAAAAGTTTTACCCAGGTGGGTCCCCGAAAGGGGGAATCCCACCCTTCCGCGGCCGCGGAAGGCGCCCCCGCGTATTCTGGGGGGGGCAAAAATTGCCACACCGACAACCACAGCGATTTGATACATGACTTCGATTTAAGCGATACAGCCGTGGAGTTAATGAGCGATAGCTCATTCAACTCTGCGGTGGACAGAGACGGTTCCATTTCGGTAACCGGTTCTGAGCGAAAGAGGACCTTTACTGGATCTGCGTCGGCTTCTTCCGATTCAGATGTAGGAATTAACACTAGTAAATCCCAACTTTCTAGTAAAGCCCCGGCAAAGAGGGGCCGAGGTAGGCCGCCAACTACTGGTGAGTATATTGGCGTAGGGAAGGCAAGAGCCGAGGCTGCTGCAGCTCGCCGAAAGTTCATGCGGCAGGAAGAGAGTGCCTCCGAGCAGGAAGATCCTTCTCAGAGAGTGGATCGATATGCCGCGCGAGCAGCTAAACTCCAGCCTTCCTTAATCCCTGTGGGGAAAAGATCTGCTGCCGAGTTGGCAAAAACGGTGGAAGATAAGGCCGCAATTATACTCAAAATTGCGAAGAAATCCGGTAACCTGAAAGGTACCTATGTCAGGGATCTGAAACAAGCGGCAGAGGACATAGTAGCCAACTCAGAGCTCTTAAAAGAATGTTCTTCTTCTGGTGAAGTGACGAAGCTGCAAGAAGATCTAACAAGGCTTCAAGAAGAGAACCAACGCATCAGAGCGGACAGGGAAAATCTAGCTGGTCAATTAGATATCATGAGAAGGGAAATGGCTGAGATGAAGGCTGACTTTAACATGGCTCGGTCCAATTCAAACCCAGTTGTACCGTCAACCGATGATCTGGCTCGGTCTATCATGGTCCAAGTAGGGACCATGATGAATGCCAGGCTAGAAGCGTTAGAAAGTCGTCTCCTACCGGAGAAACGGCTAAGACCTCCGTTGGCTGCTGACAGATTACAGAGCAAATCAAACACAGTCAGCAAATCGCAGCTGGAAACTTCTGCCGCTGCAAAAGGTGCAGATGCTAGTCGGACTAGTCAGGGTAAGGGTAAGGGCAAGGGGAAAAAATCGAAACCAGAAACGCCCAATACTGCCAGCGTTACCTCAGTTGTTCGTGTCCCGGAGCCTCTTTTACCAGTGACACAGCCAACCCCTGGACCCTCCAAACCCTCGGAAGAGGATTCATGGGCAACGGTGGTGCGCCGGGGAAAAAAGAAGTCACCAAACACCAATGCAACAGTGAAACCGACTGCATTGAGTAAAGCGACAAAAGCGGCCAAAAAACTACGTGTGCCTCGTTCAGCAGCGGTGATTGTCCACCTTGATGAGTCAGCCCCAGATAGTGGTATCACCTATAAAAAGGTGATGACTGAAGCTAGGGAGAAGCTAAATCTTTCTGGACTCGGAATAGGGTCAGTGCGGATTAGAACTGCCATCACGGGTGCCCGCAAGATTGAAGTCTCTGGGGAAGGATCGTCAGAAAAAGCTGACATCCTGGCTTCAAAAATTAGGGAATGCTTCGATTCTGAGTTGATCAAAGTGTACAGGCCAACTAAGCTGGAGGACATTCGCCTTGTGGACCTGGACGACTCAGTCTCTCAAGAGGAAATTGCTGCTGCTGTTGCCCTTAATGGTGGTTGCTCGTCGGCTGACGTGAAAATAGGGCAAATTAATGAAGGAATGAGAGGTGCATGTTCCGCTCATGTGCGATGCTCAGTTGCTGTAGCAAAAAAGCTATTGCAGCTGAAGAAAATCCAAGTTGGTTGGGGCGTAGCCCGGGTTCAGCATCTTCCAAAGAGAGCACTACGGTGCTACAAATGCCTTGAGCCCGGCCACGTGCGTGCCCAGTGCACTTCGGATGTTGATCGCAGCAATCTTTGCTTTCGCTGTGGTTCGCCCAATCATAAAGTGAGTGAATGCGCCTCAAAACCTAGCTGCCCGGTATGCAAAGCAGCTGATAAACCGGCAGGGCACATTGTTGGGGCTAAGTCTTGCTTTGCGAGCAAAACGAAGCGGCCTAAATCAGGAAAGGCCGGTATTGGAAATAAGGGCAAGGTTAATCCAAGGCCCGCGGAGGAACCCATGGTTATTAATTAATAATGGCCCTACGGTTCCTCCAGGCGAATCTTAACCACTGCGCCACTGCTCAAGACCTGTTCTTTCAAAGCATGGCGGAGTGGTTAATAAACATTGGAGTGGTCTCGGAGCCATATTTTGTCCCAACTGGGGCGAATTGGGTGTCGGACCTGAATGGCGTGGCGGCAATAACCGTCAGCCGGTCGTCAGGGCTGCTGCTGGAGGAAGTATCTCGCGGCAGGGGTTTCGTTGCGGCGCGGATCGGGGAGATAGTAGTCATCTCGATTTACTTCTCCCCCAACGATTCCTTTGCGAATTTTGAGGTCTTCTTGCAAGAGTTGGAAGCAGCAGTCTTACAACGGCGCCCCCGCCAGGTGCTAGTGGCCGGGGATTTCAACGCCAAATCTGTGGCTTGGGGGTCTCCGGCGACTGAACTTTTCGGCGGGGCTGTAGTTGAGTGGGCGACAGCTGCCGGGCTAACTGTTGCCAATATAGGTACGACACCCACATGCGTGCGGCATAACGGGAGTTCGATCGTCGATCTGACTTTCGCAACTCCCGGTCTCTGGGCCCTAATCAAGGGCTGGAGGGTCATCACTGACGTGGAGACATACTCGGATCACCGTTATATCCGGTTCGAGGTCTCTGCGTCACGTGCAGCCACCTCATCAGGCGGCTCTTCGGCGAATGGGGGACCAAGATGGGCTCTCAGCAGGCTGGACCAAGAACTGATGGCTGAAGCAGCCATTGTCCAGTCCTGGTCAGCGCCGTCTGATACGGCCAACGACATCAGTGCCGAGGTGGACTGGTTTCGTGGGGCCCTCACAGAGATTTGCGACGCGTCCATGCCCCGGGCGGGACCGATGGCTCCGAGGAAACAAGTACACTGGTGGTCCGCCGAAATAGCTCAACTCCGACGAGCTAGTATGGAGGCGGGCCGCCGGTGTAAACGTTATAGAAGAAGGCGACGCCGGATCGAGGCCGAGGAACAAGACATAGTAAGCCGGTACCGCGAGGCGAAAACAGCCCTGAAGATTGCAGTTCTCAGGGCCAAAATCGCCTCCAAGGTGGAATCGCTGGAGACTCTGAACAATGACCCATGGGGCAGGCCGTACAAAGCGGTGCGGCAGCAGCTTCGCCCTTGGGCGCCCCCACTGACGACGAGTCTCCAGCCCCACGTAGTGGAAGATGTGGTCTCGGCCTTGTTTCCGGCAAGGGCAGCCCATGTGCCCCCAGTGATGGCTGCAGAGCGGCAGCCCGAGGAGGAAGAACTGCTGGTCCCAGAAGTGACTGAACCGGAGTTGGCGGTGGCAATAAAGCGACTCAAGGCGAAGAAGACAGCCCCGGGACTAGACGGCATCCCGGGGCGTGCCTGGGTGGTCGCGCTGGAACCCTTCCTGGAGGAGAAGTTTCGGGGCCTGCTTTCCCTGTGCCTGACACAAGGGGTATTCCCAGAGCCTTGGAAGGTGGGCAAACTCGTCCTCCTACGAAAGGAAGGGCGCCTCGCCGACTCCGTCGACCCATCGTCGTTTCGGCCTATCGTGCTGCTCGACGAGGCGGGCAAACTTTTCGAGAGGGTGATCTCTGCCCGAATCGTCGAGCACCTCGATGAAGTAGGTCCAAACATATCGGACCAGCAGTTTGGATTCCGCCGATGCCGCTCAACGGTACACGCAGTGTTGCGCGTTCGCGCAGTAGCGGATGAGGCGGTCGCACAGGGTGAAGTGGTTTTGGCGGTGTCACTGGACATCGCCAACGCTTTCAACACCATGCCCTGGCCCTGTATTAAAGAGGCACTCAAGTATCATGTAGTGCCTCCATACATATTGAGGGTCCTCGAGTCGTACCTCTCGAACCGCTCTATCACTTATCCGGTTCGGGAGGGTTGGGAAAGCCGCGCTATGTCATGCGGTGTGCCACAGGGGTCAGTCTTAGGGCCGCTCCTGTGGAACATCGGCTACGATTGGGTCCTGCGCGGCGCCAACCTCTGGGGTGTCCAGCTCACCTGCTATGCAGACGACACCCTAGTGACGGCTCGAGGAAAAACATTCAGGGAGGCCGCCATCCGCGCCACAGCGGGAGTGGCGCACGTTGTGCGCCGCATAAGGCTTCTGGGCCTCGAAGTGGCCCTGAATAAGTCCGAGGCCATGTGGTTTCATGGGCCTCGGAATCGTCCGCCAGTGGGGGAATCCGCCATCGTCGTGGGCGGCGTGAGGATCGCCGTCGAGTCCACTTTGAAATACCTGGGATTAGTGCTCGACGGCCGTTGGACGTTCCGCGCTCACTTCGAGCGTTTGGGGCCCCGGCTAATGGTTGCGGCTGCTGCTCTTAGCAGACTCATGCCGAACCTTGGGGGCCCCAGGAATGCAAGCAGGCAGCTCTATATGGGGGTCGTACGATCGATGGCAATGTACGGCTCCCCAGTTTGGGCAGACGCCCTGAACGGGGCTAATGCGGCGCTTCTTCATGCGCCGCAGCGCCTTATGTCCATCAGGGCGTCAAGGGGATACCGTACGGTATCCCGTGAGGCTGCCTGCCTATTGGCGGGTTCCATACCATGGGATTTGGACGCGAAAGTCCTCGCGTCCACTTTCCACTGGCGCGAAGATCGGCGGACGCAGGGCCACTGGCCCACGCAACGGGAGACTGCGGCCTACAAGCAGGAGGTCGAGGCTGCTGCCCTCGAGGCATGGGCGCTCAGGCTGGGACAGCCGAGCGCGGGGCACAAGACGGTGGAGGCCATTCTCCCCGTCTTCACGCAGTGGTTGCAGCGAGAGCACGGATCTCTGAGCTTCCGGCTGACACAGGTCCTTTCCGGGCATGGTTGCTTCGGCAAGTACCTGTGGCGGCTGGGCAAAGAGCAGGCTGCTCGTTGCCACCACTGTCTGAATTGCCCCGAAGACACGGTGCAACACACTCTCGAAGAGTGCCCAGCTTGGGCTGGGGAGAGGGCAGCACTCCGGGCAAGCATTGGCCCGGATCTATCCCTGACGGCCGTAGTTGCGGCCATGGTGGGAAGCCCCGAAGCGTGGGCGGCGGTGGTCTCTTTCTGTGAACATGTAATGCTTGCGAAAGAGGCCGCCGAAAGGGAACGGGAGATAGCGGATCCTACAAGACGTGGGACCCGCCGCCGCGGTGCAAGACACTAGTATGCCCGCGGCATGGAATGGTCTTAATCAAGACCAAGGAGCCCCGTGAGCGTTCACCGCTGAAGACGGGGCTCCGAGGGCAGATGGCACGCAAATCGGTGGCTTTGTGTGTCGACTCAACCTGCCCGTGATGGGCAGGCGCTCAAGTGACTCTGAGCGTCTGCTGCAAAGAGACAGGAAGAAAAGGGGGCCAACAGAAGTCCCCCTGAGAAGTGATGCCTTGCGGCGTTAGGTGCGTAGGGTCTGTGGTACGTATTGCCAATGGTCTAGAAAGCCCACGGACCCTACAATAAGGCACCAGTGAAGAGTCACCGTGGGGTTTTAGTCGGTAGAAGTCCGACATACCTTCGTCACTCCACCGGGTGGCGTCGGATCCATGAGGATTTCCCCACGAAAAAAAAAAAAAAAAAAAAAAAAAAAAAAGGTTAGGTTAGGTTAGGTTAGGTTAGGTTAGGTTAGGTTAGGTTAGGTTAGGTTAGGTTAGGTTAGGTTCCCCCACACGGTACAGCCTTGTCGTGGCGTGGGGGCTCAGTAGCCTCGGGCAATCCAGTCCGGGGTGAAGCTAATGTACCAAGAGTCCGCTTCTCTCCTCTGCTTCCAGAGCGAGCAGTAAGCGGACGGGAAGTCGTGGCACATTCCGATGTGCACGGCTTAGCCCCAGCGTTTGTCCATATTGGGCGGCTGGGGCGGGTGTTCGAACCTGGCGTCTGTGTCGCATCGGTCGGCCAGGTTCTGTCTTGTCGTTGATTCGGTCCCAGCGACTGTCCATATTGGGCGGCTGGTGATGGAGGGGCGGTAGTGTCTTCATGATACTGCCGGCCAACCCGTAAGCCCACTCCGGTGGGAACGGGGGTTCAGGCCACTGAGGTCTGGGCTGCGAGGAAGAAAACCTCTATAAAAAATTACCCCAATCCCAAGGTCGGCGTGCCGAGGGGATGAGTGTCTGGAGGGGGTCCAGTGCCTAGCGTCAGCTCGAGTAGGCCGAGGATAAAACAGCCTACAAAAAACTATGATGAACTCGGCATTTTTAAAGATAATTACCCAGGTGGGTCCCCGAAAGGGGGAATCCCACCCTTCCGCGGCCGCGGAAGGCGCCCCCGCGTATTCTGGGGGGGGCAAAAACTGCCACACTAATGAACACTGCGATATTTCAAAGGACTTTGATATTAGCGACACAGCCGTAGAGTCGATGAGCGACAGCTCGTACAACTCTGCGGTGAACAAAGAAGGATCTATCTCTGTTACGGACTCTCATCGTAAGAGAACGTACACAGGTAGTGGATCGGCATCTTCCGATACCGACACAGACATGGAAAAGGAGAGGCGTCAAACCTCCACTAAAGCTCCCGCAAAAAGGGGCAGAGGAAGGCCACCCACAACCGGTCAATACATAGGTATTGGGAAAGCGCGAGAGGAAGCAGCTGCTGCAAAACGAGAGAGTTTTATGCTCCAGCAAAAAGAGGAAACGTCTCACCGCGTAGAGAGGTATAACCTACTGCAGCAAAAAAAACGCGAGCAGTCAGAAAAAATCTCCGTCCCTGCATGTGAGAAAACGACGGACGACCTGTTAAGCTCAGTGCAGGAACATCTCTCGGCTGTTATGAATGTGGCTAACCGGTCTAAAAATATGAAGGGGACATTTGTCAGGGACCTGAAAAAAGCGGCCACTTCCATCAGGGAGTTATCTGAGGTCCTGTCGGAGCGGACTGCTACGGAGGAAAACCGAAAGCTCCAGACCGAGAACAACCGCCTCAGAAATGAGCTGCAACAAATGAAGGCCAGCAACGAAGGTCTTCATGCAGAGCAAGCCAAACTGAGGCAGGAGATGGAAACTCTTCGGGTGGAAATCAGGAGCGGCGGTTCAACATCAGAGGTTGGAGATAACCTGGCCCAATCAATAATGATTCAAGTTGGGACCATGCTTAACGCGCGATTAGAGGCGTTAGAGGATCGGCTGCTCCCGGAGCGACGCTTAAGACCTCCGTTGGCTGCTGATAAAGCGGCAAGGAAACCAGAGGCTATTGCTGGGTCTGGAACTGGACGACAACCAAGTTCTGTGCCTCCAAAAAATAACGTGGTGTCAGCCAAAGGAAAAGCGAAAAAGAGCACGAAGCCATCGCATAGCTCAAATGGTAGCCCCGAATCCCGCTCGCAGCCCACCTGCACTACTATTTCTGAAGTGCAACCAACTGCGGGCTCCTCAAATGTTGCTCCTGAAGAAACCTGGGCTACAGTTGTGCGACGGGGCAAAAAGAAGGCACAGACGACGAGTACCACAAAAAAGCCCCAAAAACCAAAACCGAAAGCTAAGTCAGCGGCTAGCAAACTAAAGGTCCCAAGCTCTGCCGCAGTCATAGTTAGGCTAGAGGAGAGCGCTTCGCAGAACGGAATTACCTACTCGAAAATTCTAGGTGAAGCCAGGGAGAAGTTGGATCTTTCTGGTCTTGGGATAGGGCCGCTCAGGATCCGCACAGCTCTTACAGGGGCACGAATGTACGAGGTCACTGGAGAGGGGTCCGCTGAAAAGGCCGACATTCTCGCATCCAAGCTGAGAGAGGTTTTAGAACCTGAAACGGCTAAGGTCTTTAGGCCTATGAAGATGGAAGATCTTCGTCTTATAGGTCTGGATGACACCGTCACACCAGAAGAGATCTCGCGCGCCGTCGCCATCGCTGGTGGCTGTCAGTCAGAAAACGTAAAAGTTGGGCAGGTTACTATTGGCCCACGCGGCAGTTCAACTGTCCACATAAAATGCCCTCTGACTGCAGCCAAAAAACTTTTACAGGAGGGAGGGCTGCAAATTGGGTGGGGTGCGGTTCGGGCTCAACTTCTCCCTAGAAAGGAGCTTCGCTGCTTCAGGTGCCTGGAAACTGGACATGTACGTGCAACGTGCAAATCAGATATTGACCGTGGTAGTAACTGTTACCGTTGTGGACTACCGGGTCATAAAAAGGGGGAATGCGATGCAACACCGTGCTGTCCAGTTTGCAAAGAGGGAAATAAGCCGGCTGACCACATGATAGGAGCTAAAGTGTGCTCGACAAATCGAACAAAGTCAGCCAACAAAAAGAAGGGTTTTAACCAACGAAAAGTTGTTAAACCAAGCCAGCCAAAAACGAATGGTGGTTTGAGAACAGGGATGGAACCCATGGTCATTACTTAGTGATGGCCATGCAGATTTTGCAAGTTAATATCAACCACTGTGCCATCGCCCAGGATCTCTTTATTCAGAGTATGGCGGAGTGGCTGATACAAGTAGGCGTGGTCTCGGAGCCATACTTCGTCCCTACAGGGGTAAACTGGGTGTCGGACCTGAACGGCGTGGCGGCAATCACTGTCAGCCGGTCATCAGGGCTGTTGCTAGAAGAAATAACCAGAGGTCAGGGTTTCGTTGCAGCACGCATTGGGGAAATTGTAGTAATTTCCATTTACTTTTCTGCCAATGGGTCGCTTGCCGACTACGAAACCTTCTTACAAGAATTGGAAGCAGCAGTCCTGCAACGTCGCCCACGCCAAGTGTTGGTCGCTGGAGACTTCAATGCCAAATCCGTGGCTTGGGGTTCTCCGGCGACAGAAGCCTTCGGTGAGGCGGTAATGGAGTGGGCGACGGCCACGGGAGTGACCGTGGCCAACAGAGGTTCGGCTCCTACATGCGTTCGGCATAACGGGAGTTCGATTGTCGATTTGACCTTCGCAACTCCCGGTCTCTGGGCCCTGATCAAGGGCTGGAGGGTTATCACGGACGTGGAGTCGTACTCGGACCATCGGTACATCCGGTTCGAGATCTCCGCGTCCCAGCCAGCCACCTTACCGGGTGGCCCGTCGGCAAATGGGGGACCTAGGTGGGCCCTCACCAGGCTGGACAAGGATATGATGGAGGAAGCATCCATCGTCCAGTCCTGGATGTCACCGCCGCCCGGTGCGGCCGTTGACATCAATGCCGAGGTGAGCTGGTTTATTGATGCCCTCACAGAGATATGCGACGCATCGATGCCCCGTGCGGGACCGATGGCTCCGAGGCGGCAAGTGCACTGGTGGAGCGCCGAAATCGCTCGATTGCGATTAGCAAGTATGACGGCGCGCCGCCGGTGCAAAAGAAATCGCAGGAGGAGGATCCGGGACGAGGCGGAACAGCTCCGTCGCGTGGAAATATTCCGCGAGGCAAAGAAGGCCCTGAAGATTGCGATAATCAGGGCCAAAGAAGCCTCGCGAAGGGAGCTTCTGGAGGCTCTTGAGAATGATCCATGGGGGCGTGCCTACAGAATGGCCAGGCAAAGGCTTAGACCATGGGCGCCCCCGCTAACGACGAGTCTCCAGACCCACGTGGTGGAAAACGTGGTTTCGGCCTTGTTCCCGGACAGGGGGGCGCATCAGCCCCCCGTAATGGCTCTTGAGCGGCAGCGTTCGGTGGATGAACATCTCGTCCCCGAAGTGACCGAACCGGAGTTGGCGGTGGCCATAGAGCGCCTGAAAAAGAAGAAGACAGCCCCGGGACTAGACGGGATCCCGGGGAAGGCGTGGGTAGTGGCGCTCAAACCGTTCCTGGAGGAGAGGTTTCGGGGCCTGTTCTCCACGTGCCTGGATCAAGGTGTTTTTCCAGAGCCGTGGAAGACGGGTAAACTCGTGCTTCTGCGAAAGGACGGGCGCCCCGCTGACTCCATAGAACCCTCGGCTTTCCGGCCGATAGTTCTGCTCGACGAGGCGGGCAAACTTTTGGAAAGGGTGATCTCGGCCCGAATCGTCGAGCACCTAGAGGGAGCTGGTCCGAACCTCTCGGACCAGCAGTTCGGTTTCAGGCGCTGTCGCTCGACAGTTCATGCAGTTCTGCGGGTCCGCTCAATAGCGGACGAGGCGGTCTCCCAGGGCGAGGTGGTGTTGGCGGTATCGCTGGACATAAAAAACGCATTCAACACCATGCCCTGGTCCTGTATAGCGGAGGCACTGAAATTTCACGAAGTGCCTCCGTACTTGAGGAGGATCCTCGGGTCGTACCTCTCGGATCGGTTCATCACATATCCGCTTCGAGAGGGTTGGGGTCGCCGCGAAATGACATGCGGTGTTCCACAGGGCTCAGTCTTGGGCCCGCTCCTGTGGAACATCGGTTACGACTGGGTTTTACGCGGCGCCAACCTCTGGGGTGTCCAACTCACATGCTATGCAGACGACACCCTAGTGACGGCCCGAGGAAAGACTTACAGAGAGGCCGCCATTCGCGGAACTGCGGGTGTGGCGCACGTAGTGCGCCGTATTAGGTCGTTGGGCCTGGAAGTGGCCCTGAACAAATCCGAGGCCTTGTGGTTCCATGGTCCTCGGAATCGTCCGCCGGTAGGGGAATCCGCCATCGTCGTGGGTGGCGAGAGGATTGCCGTCGAGTCCACGTTAAAATACTTGGGACTAACACTCGACGGCCGTTGGACGTTCCGCGCTCACTTCGAGCGTTTGGGGCCCCGGTTGATGGTTGCGGCAGCTGCACTCAGCAGACTCCTGCCGAACCTTGGGGGCCCTGGGAGCGCGTGCAGGCAGCTCTACATGGGGGTCGTACGGTCTATGGCCATGTACGGGTCCCCAGTGTGGGCTGACGCCCTGATGGGGTCGAACGCGGCGCTTGTTCATGCGCCGCAACGGCTCATGGCTGTCAGGGCGTCAAGGGGATACCGCACGGTATCCCGAGAGGCTGCCTGCCTATTGGCGGGTTCGAAGCCGTGGGAGTTAGACGCGCAAGTTCTTGCGTCGACCTTCCACTGGCGCGAAGAACGGCGGACACAGGGCCACTGGCCCACGGATCGGGAAACAGCGGCCTACAAACAGCAAGAAGAGGCCGCTGCCCTCGACGCTTGGGCACTAAGGCTGGGCGAGCCTAGTGCGGGGCACAAGACGGTGGAGGCTATCCTCCCCGTCTTTGAGCAGTGGCTGCAACGAGAGCACGGGGCTCTGAGCTTTCGGCTGACACAGGTCCTTTCCGGGCATGGTTGCTTCGGGAAGTACCTGTGGCGGCTGGGCAAAGAGCAGGCCGCTCGGTGCCACCACTGTGCAAACTGCCCCGAGGAGACGGCGCAGCATACGCTTGAAGTGTGCCCAGCGTGGGACATAGAGAGGGCAGAACTCCGGGCGATCATCGGCCCGGATCTCTCTTTACCAGCTGTCGTTTCGGCTATGGTGGAGAGACCCGATGCGTGGGCGGCGGCGGCCTCCTTTTGCGAACGAGTCATGCTTGCAAAGGAGGCCGCCGAACGAGAAAGGGAGCTGGCGGACCCAACTAGAAGGGGACGTCGTCGCCGCGGTGTCAGGAACCACTGACGCCGCGGCCATTGGTAGGGTCTTCTAAGACCACGGAGCCCCCATATGGCGTGCGACGCTGAAAGTGGGGCTCCACGGCAGGAGGCGCGCAAAGGGGGACTATTTGCGCGCTAGCCACCCTGCCAAGAAGGACGGACGCTCAAGTGGTTCTGAGCGTCCGTCTCTGTGTGTTGGAAATAGGGGGGTTCTGTCCCCCCGTTGAAGGAATGCCGCAAGGCATAGGTGCGAGGGGTCCGTGGTAAATTACCTTCGGTGACAGAGGCCAGGGACCCCGACCATAGTGCACCGTGAAGGACCACCGTGGGGTTTTAGTCAGTAAAAGTCTGACATATCCCTGTCGCTCCCCCCAGCGGCGGGGAATCCATGAGGATTTCCCCACGTAAAAAAAAAAAAAAAAAAAAAAAAAAAAAAAAAAAAAAAAAAAAAAAAAAAAAAAAAAAAAAGGTTAGGTTAGGTTCCCCCACACGGTACAGCCTTGTCGTGGCGTGGGGGCTCAGTAGCCTCGGGCAATCCAGTCCGGGGTGAAGCTAATGTACCAAAAGTCCGCTTCTCTCCTCTGCTTCCAGAGCGAGCAGTAAGCGGACGGGAAGTCGTGGCACATTCTGATGTGCACGGCTTAGCCCCAGCGTTTGCTCACATTGGGCAGCTGGGGCGGGTGTATGAACCTGGCGTCTGTATCGCACCGATCGGCCAGGTTCTGTCTTTGTGGGGCGGCAGTGTCTCCATGATACTGCCGGCCAAACCGTAAGTCTACTTCGGTGGGAACGGGGGCTCAGGCCACTGAGGTCTGGGCTGCGAGGAAGAAAACCTCTATAAAAAATTACCCCAATCCCAAGGTCAGCGTGCCGAGGGGATGAGTGTCTGGAGGGGGTCCAGTGCCTAGCGCAGGGGAAGGGGGGGTTAAGCTCGATGGTAGGCCGAGGGTAAAGCCTACCAAAACCCAAAATGGATAAGGCAAGTTTCAATAGATTTACCCAGGTGGGTCCCCGAAAGGGGGAATCCCACCCTTCCGCTTCTGCGGAAGGCGCCCCCAAGTATTCTGGGGGGGGCAAAAACTGCCTCGCAGGTCCTTCTTCAAAGGGCCTGCGCAACAACGACCAATGCAATCGCCTAACGGATTCCGATTTAAGTGACGAGACTACAAGTGTGTGTTCACGCATGTCTGTAGGGAGTGTGTCTAGTTTACTAGATGCGCATAGAAAACGCCGTGCTGGAAGCGGCTTGAGCACTTCCGATTCAGATGGTAGCGCTGAAGTGTCTGTCTCTAAACAAACAGTGGCTAAAAGAGGGCGTGGTAGGCCACCTACCACTGGCCAATATGTTGGTATCGGGAGAGCGCGGCAAGATGCTGCGGAGGCGAAAAAAGAACAGTTCTTACTTGAACGTTCTGAGGATTTCTCACAGCAAATGGAGAGATATAACCGTGCCAAAGAGAGAGAGAAGGCGCACGCTCTAGAGGCGCAACAACAATTGCCAGCCTCTGAAAAAACTGCAGCTGATTTAATGTCTTCAGTGGAGAAGGAACTCGCAATCATAATGGGGGTAGCCCATAAGTCAAAGGCTTTAAAGGGTACTTTAATTAAAGCCTTAAAAAATGCTACCTCGTCAATTAAGGAAGCCTCTGAGGCGTTGTCCGAAAGGTCGTCGAATGAGGAAACGCTTAGGCTGGAGAAAGAAAATTCGAACTTAAAAGAGGAGTTAAGACGAATGAAAGAATCCAATGAAGGTCTTCAGTCAGAGCAGTCTGCTCTTAGAAAAGAGTTGGAGGCCATTAAACTAGAAATACATAGTGGCAATATTAATCAGGAGGTAAGCGACACCATAGCTCAAAAAATCATGGTCCAAGTTGGGACCATGATGAACGCAAGGTTGGAAGCTTTAGAGGGCAGGTTGCTCCCTGAACAGAGGTTACGACCGCCGTTAGCGGCTGACAAAAGGGCTCAAGCAAAAGAAAGCACCCTTAATCATGTCATTTCTTCTCCTGATGACAATAGGTCTCAGAAGAAAGGAAAAGGGAAGGGCAAAGGCAAAAGTCCTATCCAGCCTGTCAGTAAACGGTTGCCGGAAGCCACACCACAGCTACCTCCAGTTCGTTCGTCGGGGGAATCAATGTCCCAAAAACCTAGTACCTCTTCGGCAATAGTAGAAGAGACATGGTCAACGGTGGTTCGCCGAGGCAAGAAGGGGCCAAAAGTAAATGCTCCTCCTAAACAAAAAGGAAGGGTTCAAGACCACAAAATAAAACTACGTGCTCCTCGGTCTGCGGCAGTAGTTGTTCGGCTGGATGCGGAAGCTGAGAAAAATGGTGCAACATACGGGGCCATACTCTCTGAAGCAAGGGACAAAATAGACGTGAGTGGTCTTGGCATAGGGCCCCTACGGATTCGCACTGCAATCACTGGGGCACGTAAGTACGAAATAACGGGCGACAAGGCATCGGAAAAAGCCGACATTTTCGCCGCTAAGCTCAGGGAAGTCCTGCCATCAGACACGGTTACGGTGTACCGACCCATGAAGATAGAGGATATTCGCTTGATTGGTCTGGATGACTCAGTCTCAGCCAAGGAGATATCAGAAGCGGTTGCTCGTAGTGGTGAGTGCTCCCCGACGGACGTTAAAGTGGGGCGAACGAGCGTGAGCTTCCGTGGACCATCCTCGGTTCATGTTAGGTGCCCCTTGACAGCTGCTAAAGCACTAAATAAGCTGGGCGTTATCCAAATCGGGTGGGGAGAAGTAAGGGTTCAGCTTCTACCGAAGAAAGAGCTCCGCTGCTTTAAATGCTTTCAGGCGGGCCATGTTCGAGCTAAATGTCCGTCGGAGGTTGATCGCAGTGATCTTTGCTATCGCTGTGGTCTTCCCGGTCACAAAGCGGAATCGTGTGTGGAGAAGCCGCAGTGTCCTGTCTGCAAATCGCATAACAGATCCGCAGATCATAAAATTGGGGCGAAATCCTGTACCGCCAATAAAAAGCGGCCAGAGAAAAAGAGAGGTGGAATAGGGCACAAAAACGGCAATAGCGGCCGTAGAGCTGTTGAGGAACCAATGTCTGTTAACTGATAATGGCACTAAGGTTTCTCCAGGCGAACCTCAACCACTGCGCTACTGCTCAGGATTTGTTTTTCCAAAGCACGGCGCAGTGGTTGATTCAAGTGGGGGTGGTCTCGGAGCCATATTTTGTTCCTAATGGGGTAAATTGGGTGTCGGACCTGAATGGCGTGGCGGCGATTACCGTCAGCCAGTCATCAGGACTGCTGCTAGAAGAGGTTATAAGAGGGAGAGGCTTCGTTTCGGCGCGAGTTGGGGAGATTGTTATTATTTCGATTTATTTCTCCCCCAACGATTCGTTAGCCGAATTCGAGCTATTTCTGCAAGAGTTGGAAGCAGCAGTCCTACAACGTCGCCCACGCCAAGTACTGGTTGCTGGGGACTTCAACGCCAAATCTGTGGCTTGGGGTTCCCCGGCGACAGATGCCTTTGGTGGGGCGGTTTTAGAGTGGGCGACAGCCGCGGGATTGTCCGTGGCTAATAGGGGTTCGACACCTACATGCGTCAGGCATAACGGGAGTTCGATCGTCGATTTAACTTTCGCAACTCCCGGTCTCTGGGCCCTGATAAAGGGCTGGAGGGTTATAACGGACGCGGAGTCGTACTCGGACCATCGTTATATCCGGTTCGAGATCTCCGCGTCTCAACCAGCCACCATCCCGGGTGGAACGACGGCAAATGGGGGACCTAGATGGGCCCTCACCAGACTGGACAAGGAGATGATGGTGGAAGCCTCCATCGTCCAGTCCTGGATGTCACCGCCACCTGGGGTGGCCGTTGACATCAGTGCCGAGGTGAGCTGGTTTCGTGAAGCCCTCACAGAGATATGCGACGCATCGATGCCCCGCGTGGGACCAATGGCTCCGAGACGCCAAGTTCACTGGTGGTCCGCCGAGATCGCTCAGCTGCGAAAAGCCAGCTTGGCGGCGGGCCGCCGGTGTAATAGATATAGGAGGAGGAGACACCGGGTCGAGGCCGAGGAACAAAGGTATGTGCAACTGTACCGTGAGGCGAAGAAAACCCTCAAGTTTGCCATCTTCGATTCTAAAATCGCCTCAAAGAAGGAAATGCTGGAGACTCTTAACAACGACCCATGGGGAAGGCCGTATAGGGCAGCGCGGCAGAAACTTCGCCCATGGGCGCCCCCACTAACTATGAGTCTCCAGCCTCCTGTAGTGGAAAGTGTGGTTGCAACCTTGTTCCCGGCTAGGGCAGAACATCTACCCCCATCAATGGCCCTGGAACGGCGGGATCCGGCGGAAGAAGAACTGGTTCCTATTGTGTCAGATTCGGAGTTAGCGGTGGCCATTAAGCGGCTTAAAGCAAAGAAGACGGCCCCGGGACTAGATGGCATCCCGGGGCGAGCCTGGGTTGTCGCTCTCGAGCCCTTCCTTGAGGAAAAGTTTAGAGGCCTACTTTCCACTTGCCTGACTCAGGGTGTGTTTCCCGATTCTTGGAAAGTGGGCAAGCTGGTATTACTGCGTAAGGAGGGGCGCCCCGCTGACTCCGTTGTACCATCGGCGTTTCGGCCGATCGTGCTGCTCGACGAGGCGGGCAAACTCTTTGAGAGGGTGATTTCTGCCCGAATCGTCGAGCATCTTGATGACATAGGTCCAAACCTATCGCACCAACAGTTTGGTTTCCGCCGGTGCCGCTCTACGGTGCATGCGGTATTGCGCGTTCGCGCGATTGCAGATGAGGCGGTCTCCCAGGGCGAAGTGGTGTTGGCGGTGTCATTAGACATCGCAAACGCTTTCAACACGATGCCCTGGCCCTGTATTCTAGAGGCACTAAAATATCATGAAGTGCCTCTGTACATATTGAGGGTCCTCGAGTCGTACCTCTCGAACCGTTCTATAACCTATCCGGTTCGGGAGGGTTGGAGTAGTCACGTAATGTCTTGCGGTGTTCCACAGGGTTCTGTCTTGGGCCCACTCCTGTGGAACATCGGTTACGACTGGGTCTTGCGTGGCGCCAACCTCTGGGGTGTCCAACTAACCTGCTATGCAGACGACACCCTAGTGACGGCTCGAGGAAAGACATACAGGGAGGCCGCCATCCGCGCGACGGCTGGTGTGGCGCACGTGGTGCGCCGCATAAAGCTTTTAGGCCTTGAAGTGGCCCTGAACAAGTCCGAGGCCATGTGGTTCCACGGGCCTCGGAATCGCCCGCCAGAGGGAGAATCCGCCATCGTCGTGGGCGGCGTGAGGATTGCCGTCGAGTCCACTTTGAAATACCTTGGATTAGTGCTCGACGGCCGCTGGACGTTCCGCGCTCACTTCGAGCGTCTAGGGCCCCGCCTAATGGTTGCGGCTGCTGCACTATGCAGACTCATGCCGAACCTTGGGGGCCCTCGGAGCGGGTGCAGGCAGCTCTACATGGGGGTCGTACGGTCAATGGCTATGTACGGCTCCCCAGTGTGGTCAGACGCCCTAAAAGGGTCAAATGCGGCGCTACTCAATGCACCGCAACGTCTCATGGCCATAAGGGCGTCAAGGGGATACCGAACGGTATCCCGGGAAGCTGCCTGCCTTATGGCGGGTTCTTTGCCTTGGGATTTGGATGCAAATGTGCTTGCCTCCACTTTTCACTGGCGGGAGGAACGACGAACTCAGGGCCACTGGCCCACTCCACGGGAGACTGCGGCCTATAAGCAGGAGGTGGAGGCTGCTGCCTTGGAGGCATGGGCGCTGAGGCTGGGACAGCCAAGCGCGGGGCACAAGACGGTGGAGGCCATTCTCCCCGTCTTTACGCAGTGGTTGCACCGGGAGCACGGCTCTTTGAGCTTCCGGCTGACGCAGGTCCTTTCCGGGCATGGATGTTTCGGTAAGTACCTGTGGCGGCTGGGCAGAGAGCAGGCTGCTCGTTGTCACCACTGCCTGAACTGCCCCGAGGATACGGCACAACACACCCTCGAGGTGTGCCCAGCCTGGGCTGGGGAGAGAACTGCACTTCAAGCAGTCATCGGCACGGATTTATCCCTTCCGTCCGTAGTGGCAGCAATGTTAGGAAGTCCTGAAGCGTGGGCAGCGGCGGCCTCTTTCTGCGAACAAGTTATGCTTGCAAAAGAGGTCGCCGAAAGAGAGCGGGAAATGGCGGACCCTACGAGACGTAGAAATCGCCGTCGCGGTGCAAGAAATCAATAATGCATCGCGACCAGTAATGGTCAAGTCAAGACCATGGAGCCCCGTAAGCATACACTGCTGTAGACGGGGCTCCACGGGCAGGAGGCGTGCAAAGGGGGGCCATTTGCGCGCTACCTAACACTGCCCGAGAAGGACGGGCACTTAGGTGGTCCTGAGTGTCCGTCTCTACAAGAGGTTGAAATAGGGGGGTTCTGTCCCCCCCTTAAGAGAATACGCTCACAAGCGGTAGGTGCGTGGAGTCCGCGGCGATGAATTGCCTAAGGCCAGACGACCCGAAGGCTCCACAAACAGGCACCAAGTAGGACCACCGTGGGGTTTTAGTCAGTAGGAGTCTGACATATCCCCGTCGCTCCCCCCAGCGGCGGGGAATCCATGAGGATTTCCCCACGTAAAAAAAAAAAAAAAAAAAAAAAAAAAAAAAAAAGGTTAGGTTAGGTTAGGTTAGGTTAGGTTAGGTTAGGTTAGCTTCCGGCTTACGCAGATACTGACAGGGCATGGCTGCTTTGGTAGGTATCTGTGGAGGCTGGGCAGGGAGCAGTCTGCCCGTTGCCATCACTGCGCGGTGTGTCCGGAGGACACGGCTCAGCACACCTTGGAGGTGTGCCCGGCTTGGTCTCGCGAGAGGGCGATTCTCCAAGCGGAGATCGGCCCCGATTTGTCGTTGGGGGCCGTTGTGGCGGCCATGGTCGATAACACTTCTGCGTGGGCTGCGGTGGCCTCCTTCTGCGAGACAGTCATGCTTGCAAAGGAGGCCGCCGAAAGAGAGAGGGAGGTTGAGGACCCGGGTCGTAGAAGGGTCCGCCGCCGCGGTATGCGACGCTAGTACCGCGGCCCAAGGGGGTCCTAAGGGACCATAAAACCCTACTAGTGTGGTCACGAATCCGCCTAGTGGGGTTCCAGAGGCAGGGGGTGCTCAGAGTGAGGGCTCTGGGTGCCCATCAAAACCTGTCTCGAGAAGGTCGGGGACTCAGGGTGGCCTAGAGTCTCCGAACCGGAAGAGGGCATAAAGGAGGGGCTTTGACTTACCCCTCCCAAGAAGTACGTCGAAAGGCGTGGTGCGCGGGACCAACGGTAGACTTCCTGGGGTGCTTCCCGTTGGTCCCGCCCAAATGCACCTGAGATGGCCACCCGTGGGGTTTTAGTCAGTAGAAGTCTGACATATCCCCGTCGCACCCTCATGCGGCGGGGAATCCATGAGGATTTCCCCACGTAAAAAAAAAAAAAAAAAAAAAAAAAAAAAAAAAAAAAAAAAAAAAAAAAAAAAAAAGGTTAGGTTAGGTTAGGTTAGGTTAGGTTAGGTTAGGTTAGGTTAGGTTAGGTTAGGTTAGGTTAGGTTAGGTTAGGTTCCCCCACACGGTGCAGCCTTGTCGTGGCGTGGGGGCTCAGTAGCCCCGGACTAGCCACCCGGGGTGAAGCTAATGCACCGAGGTGGCGTCGCTCCCAGTATCCCTCTTATTAGGAGAGGGGACAGGGGAAGCGACGCAGATCGTAACCCCAGCAACAGTTGTAGCCGCTGTTGCTGGGACCGAGGGCCTTGCCGTCACCGGCAGGTCGCGAGGAGTCAACCTCTATAAAAAATCGGAGGAGAAAACCTCGTTAAAAATCATGGGGTGGGTTGCTCCCGTTTTCCTTTCGAGGTGTAGAGAGGGAACGGGAGCAAGAGGGGAACTCGTAACCCTGGCAGTATTGCACTACCAGGGCCGAGGGTCTTGCCGAGGTGTAGGCTTGACCGCGAGGAGTAAACCTCTATAAAAAATCGGAAGAGGAGTAAACCTTCCGCAAAAATCCGAGGACAAAACCTCGTTAAAAAATCCGTGAGGTGGTGGGCTGCGACCGGCGGGTTGCAGTCTGCTACTCCGCAAGGAGAACCTCGAGGGGGCGGGCGTTTGGAACGTGTGGCCCAAGCGTCTGCGGTGCTGAGGAAGCACAAGGGGGAGTGGGGGACTTCAAGTCCCCCGAGATGGACGCCGAGAGGCGTGGTGCGCGGGATTGGAGGTAGACTGCCACGGGCGTTCCCACCAATCCCGCATCAAAGCACCGAAGAAGGCCACCGTGGGGTTTTAGTCGGTAAGAGTCCGACATACCTTCGTCACCCCGCCGGGTGACGTCGGATCCATGAGGATTTCCCCACGACAAAAAAAAAAAAAAAAAAAAAAAAAAAAAAAAAGGTTAGGTTAGGTTAGGTTAGGTTAGGTTAGGTTAGGTTAGGTTAGGTTAGGTTAGGTTAGGTTAGGTTAGGTTAGGTTAGGTTAGGTTAGGTTAGGTTAGGTTAGGTTAGGTTAGGTTAGGTTAGGTTAGGTTAGGTTAGGTTAGGTTAGGTTAGGTTAGGTTAGGTTAGGTTAGGTTAGGTTAGGTTAGGTTAGGTTAGGTTAGGTTAGGTTAGGTTAGGTTAGGTTAGGTTAGGTTAGGTTAGGTTAGGTTAGGTTAGGTTAGGTTAGGTTAGGTTAGGTTAGGTTAGGTTAGGTTAGGTTAGGTTAGGTTAGGTTAGGTTAGGTTAGGTTAGGTTAGGTTAGGTTAGGTTAGGTTAGGTTAGGTTAGGTTAGGTTAGGTTAGGTTAGGTTAGGTTAGGTTAGGTTAGGTTAGGTTAGGTTAGGTTAGGTTAGGTTAGGTTAGGTTAGGTTAGGTTAGGTTAGGTTAGGTTAGGTTAGGTTAGGTTAGGTTAGGTTAGGTTAGGTTAGGTTAGGTTAGGTTAGGTTAGGTTAGGTTAGGTTAGGTTAGGTTAGGTTAGGTTAGGTTAGGTTAGGTTAGGTTAGGTTAGGTTAGGTTAGGTTAGGTTAGGTTAGGTTAGGTTAGGTTAGGTTAGGTTAGGTTAGGTTAGGTTAGGTTAGGTTAGGTTAGGTTAGGTTAGGTTAGGTTAGGTTAGGTTAGGTTAGGTTAGGTTAGGTTAGGTTAGGTTAGGTTAGGTTAGGTTAGGTTAGGTTAGGTTAGGTTAGGTTAGGTTAGGTTAGGTTAGGTTAGGTTAGGTTAGGTTAGGTTAGGTTAGGTTAGGTTAGGTTAGGTTAGGTTAGGTTAGGTTAGGTTAGGTTAGGTTAGGTTAGGTTAGGTTAGGTTAGGTTAGGTTAGGTTAGGTTAGGTTAGGTTAGGTTAGGTTAGGTTAGGTTAGGTTAGGTTAGGTTAGGTTAGGTTAGGTTAGGTTAGGTTAGGTTAGGTTAGGTTAGGTTAGGTTAGGTTAGGTTAGGTTAGGTTAGGTTAGGTTAGGTTAGGTTAGGTTAGGTTAGGTTAGGTTAGGTTAGGTTAGGTTAGGTTAGGTTAGGTTAGGTTAGGTTAGGTTAGGTTAGGTTAGGTTAGGTTAGGTTAGGTTAGGTTAGGTTAGGTTAGGTTAGGTTAGGTTAGGTTAGGTTAGGTTAGGTTAGGTTAGGTTAGGTTAGGTTAGGTTAGGTTAGGTTAGGTTAGGTTAGGTTAGGTTAGGTTAGGTTAGGTTAGGTTAGGTTAGGTTAGGTTAGGTTAGGTTAGGTTAGGTTAGGTTAGGTTAGGTTAGGTTAGGTTAGGTTAGGTTAGGTTAGGTTAGGTTAGGTTAGGTTAGGTTAGGTTAGGTTAGGTTAGGTTAGGTTAGGTTAGGTTAGGTTAGGTTAGGTTAGGTTAGGTTAGGTTAGGTTAGGTTAGGTTAGGTTAGGTTAGGTTAGGTTAGGTTAGGTTAGGTTAGGTTAGGTTAGGTTAGGTTAGGTTAGGTTAGGTTAGGTTAGGTTAGGTTAGGTTAGGTTAGGTTAGGTTAGGTTAGGTTAGGTTAGGTTAGGTTAGGTTAGGTTAGGTTAGGTTAGGTTAGGTTAGGTTAGGTTAGGTTAGGTTAGGTTAGGTTAGGTTAGGTTAGGTTAGGTTAGGTTAGGTTAGGTTAGGTTAGGTTAGGTTAGGTTAGGTTAGGTTAGGTTAGGTTAGGTTAGGTTAGGTTAGGTTAGGTTAGGTTAGGTTAGGTTAGGTTAGGTTAGGTTAGGTTAGGTTAGGTTAGGTTAGGTTAGGTTAGGTTAGGTTAGGTTAGGTTAGGTTAGGTTAGGTTAGGTTAGGTTAGGTTAGGTTAGGTTAGGTTAGGTTAGGTTAGGTTAGGTTAGGTTAGGTTAGGTTAGGTTAGGTTAGGTTAGGTTAGGTTAGGTTAGGTTAGGTTAGGTTAGGTTAGGTTAGGTTAGGTTAGGTTAGGTTAGGTTAGGTTAGGTTAGGTTAGGTTAGGTTAGGTTAGGTTAGGTTAGGTTAGGTTAGGTTAGGTTAGGTTAGGTTAGGTTAGGTTAGGTTAGGTTAGGTTAGGTTAGGTTAGGTTAGGTTAGGTTAGGTTAGGTTAGGTTAGGTTAGGTTAGGTTAGGTTAGGTTAGGTTAGGTTAGGTTAGGTTAGGTTAGGTTAGGTTAGGTTAGGTTAGGTTAGGTTAGGTTAGGTTAGGTTAGGTTAGGTTAGGTTAGGTTAGGTTAGGTTAGGTTAGGTTAGGTTAGGTTAGGTTAGGTTAGGTTAGGTTAGGTTAGGTTAGGTTAGGTTAGGTTAGGTTAGGTTAGGTTAGGTTAGGTTAGGTTAGGTTAGGTTAGGTTAGGTTAGGTTAGGTTAGGTTAGGTTAGGTTAGGTTAGGTTAGGTTAGGTTAGGTTAGGTTAGGTTAGGTTAGGTTAGGTTAGGTTAGGTTAGGTTAGGTTAGGTTAGGTTAGGTTAGGTTAGGTTAGGTTAGGTTAGGTTAGGTTAGGTTAGGTTAGGTTAGGTTAGGTTAGGTTAGGTTAGGTTAGGTTAGGTTAGGTTAGGTTAGGTTAGGTTAGGTTAGGTTAGGTTAGGTTAGGTTAGGTTAGGTTAGGTTAGGTTAGGTTAGGTTAGGTTAGGTTAGGTTAGGTTAGGTTAGGTTAGGTTAGGTTAGGTTAGGTTAGGTTAGGTTAGGTTAGGTTAGGTTAGGTTAGGTTAGGTTAGGTTAGGTTAGGTTAGGTTAGGTTAGGTTAGGTTAGGTTAGGTTAGGTTAGGTTAGGTTAGGTTAGGTTAGGTTAGGTTAGGTTAGGTTAGGTTAGGTTAGGTTAGGTTAGGTTAGGTTAGGTTAGGTTAGGTTAGGTTAGGTTAGGTTAGGTTAGGTTAGGTTAGGTTAGGTTAGGTTAGGTTAGGTTAGGTTAGGTTAGGTTAGGTTAGGTTAGGTTAGGTTAGGTTAGGTTAGGTTAGGTTAGGTTAGGTTAGGTTAGGTTAGGTTAGGTTAGGTTAGGTTAGGTTAGGTTAGGTTAGGTTAGGTTAGGTTAGGTTAGGTTAGGTTAGGTTAGGTTAGGTTAGGTTAGGTTAGGTTAGGTTAGGTTAGGTTAGGTTAGGTTAGGTTAGGTTAGGTTAGGTTAGGTTAGGTTAGGTTAGGTTAGGTTAGGTTAGGTTAGGTTAGGTTAGGTTAGGTTAGGTTAGGTTAGGTTAGGTTAGGTTAGGTTAGGTTAGGTTAGGTTAGGTTAGGTTAGGTTAGGTTAGGTTAGGTTAGGTTAGGTTAGGTTAGGTTAGGTTAGGTTAGGTTAGGTTAGGTTAGGTTAGGTTAGGTTAGGTTAGGTTAGGTTAGGTTAGGTTAGGTTAGGTTAGGTTAGGTTA